>CM032881.1:1212360-1384860 GCA_019176425.1 Megalops atlanticus | reverse complement strand
CTCTGTACAGTGTACAGTGTACAGTGTACAGTGTACAGTGTACAGTGAACAGTGGGGGGGAGGGGGTCAAACTCAACTTTCATCCAGCTGATGTTAGAATTTACATGTTCATTTACAGCCAAACCAAAAGGTGTATCGATGACCAAACTTGTTTCCTCTCACCTCACGTTCCATGAGTTTTATACTTTTATAGATTTGCCTTGAGCAAGCGCCTTGCTGCAGAAGACAGGGTGAGAACATTAGACACAGTCAGATGACCTGTTAGCGAAAAGCTAACTGTTAGTGCCTGATTGCTTTCTGCTGTTCTCAGGTTGGGCTTCAGAGAGTGAAAAACCTTCTTATGAAGTCTGGGATTGACAGGTGCTGACAAGCCAAGTGGAGTGTGACCAATATGTGTCTCCCTGTAGTCATCATCAATGTGCTTCTACCCATTTGCAGCTGATACGCCAGAGGCTTAGCCTTTTACAGGACCTTAATGGACATAAGCATTTTTATTAATCCTCACTCAAGCTATACTGAGTGATAGTTTATTTACTGTGTTTTGTGTACATGTATACATTTTAGTCCAAATCATATTATCAATACCTATGCATTATCCCTTGTTGCCCCTAAAAGAAATTTAAGTGTAATGATTTAAATTTGTAATAAAATATGAGATGAAATATTTGAATTTTTTAAAGATATATAAATAACTCATATTTTTTCAGGAATTACCCAAGGTAATCTTATAGCTACGCATCACAGTCATGAAGACATAAAATGACACAGCATTTGAGATTTGTGACAGAAAAACATAGCAGAGAAAAAGATCCACAGTCTCACATTGGCCACAGATTTCCATAACAATAGCCAGTGTCAGCTACCATTGCAGAAGTGACATTGAGGAAAACCATGTCTGGCTCAGGTTAAATGATTTTTCTCCTCAGAGCCCACAACTCCAGCCTGAAAGAATCCAACTGAATCTGCAATTTGGCTGAAAGTATTCAAGATCAGTACTGAAGTCAACAGACATTTCCACAAAAATGAATGTTTTGAGTTTAGCTTTCAGAACGAAGCTGCCTGAGACTGATGTTTGAGGAAACCGGCTACAGCAGTCTAATATTTCACATCATGAATACTTGATGGGAGTGTATTTGCTCAATGGGAAATCACAACTTTTTAACAGACTGGCTTCAGATAAAAGTCCTGGTTGCTTGCAAAGCAACACACAGCAACAGCACAGATAAACAAGATTCTAATTAAACCCTGCAGGGTTTTTTGTTGCTGTGTTTTACTCTCCCCTGTTGGCTAAACTGAGCTGTCACTGCAACTTGTTTCAACAGCACATCCTCCTTCCAGGGCTTAGGCCCAGCCAGAGGCTTAGCACCAAAAACAACCTGCAGAAGTGCAAGCAGGATGTCTCACCGCTAACTTAAGTACAAATAAACCATTTGCTTAGAGCGCTCTCTTTGACAATTATGCACGACCTCTGCTGCACGATTAATCAATTAACAGCTCTCCCGTTAGACTTAATTTGCAGCAGACAGCTCAATATAGCGTCAATTTAATTATATCCCTCTATTAAACCAGGCCACAAAGAAGGAGAGAAAATAAATCCAGCAAAAGCTACTCATTGGTCCTTTTGCGATGAGGTAAGAGAGACAGGAGAATGAGGAGTGCTTCACAAGGCAGGTCCAACTCTCCCTCTGTGTTAACTACTGTTAAATCTTTAGAAATGCCCTTTTGCAGCAATGTCCAAGATTCATTTACAGAAAAAATGTCCATGGTGTTTGAGACTGTGTGTTTTGGCTTCAATGGGGCTAATCCTCTATTTGGGGGAGGGGGGCTGATGGCATCATTAATAACTTTAATGGGAATATCACTGTGGTGGTATATTTGCAACACAGCTAATGATGTTTTTAGAGAACAACACTACTGATTAAATTCTATGTGTTGCTATGGTCGATAATGTGTTGGCAGAGGAGACCAGCTGGATGGATGTGACCGTACTGGACTGCATGTACGCTACACAGATACCGCTAAGCAACATGGGCTTACAGCTCAATTTCTGCTTCAGACTACCAGTTAGCACATGGGCAAACATCAATAAAACTGAAGGGGGGGGTGGCTGGGGGGCATAAGCCTTTATCAAATAAACACAGCAAACAGTTGGACATAAACATGAAATTCACAGCAACACAAAGCTTGCAGACAGCTTGTTCGCTGCCTGTGTTTGGCTTCTTCTACCATGCTTTTCTCCCACTGCAGTTTAGTCCCACCCAAATTACCCACTGTAACTTGCAGTCATTTTGATATCAATTATTTAATGGCAAAGCTGTTTTTGAAAGGGGTTTGACTGACTAACAGAAAACATTGAAAATTTTTTTTTTGAGAATTAATGTTGTATACATACCACATCCACACTTTCTAATCTCTTCCCTCTTATAGCCAGTGTCAGAATGTGTCATCATTCACCGTAATAACAACACCCTGGCCGCATGCTCAGGTGTGTTGTTTGGGCACATGAATAAAGCCTTTCAATAACTGAACGCAGGTCTGTGTTCCGATGGAGGACATCTGGTGTGTGTCAGTCTTTGGGGAGACAGAGGAGCAGCCCCTCCCCCCAAATTAATCAGGGAAGGGACAGGGAACAGCTGGACTGATCGCGCCCTGCCATGTTCCTGCAGACCAAAGACACTCGTCACGCGGAGGCACGGCACAGATGCCCGCACAGCCAGCGGCTGTCCTCCCACACGGCGGAGCAACACAACGCAACACCTCAAACTTCAGGGAAGGGTGTCAAGCCCTGCGGGGGTCAAGCGGGGGTGGGGTCAAGGTTCGCAGCTGAAAACAAGAGAAAGCTACCTTGCTTTAAAGTGTGGTTTATCATTCTAACACTGGGCTCTGTCACCTGGGCTGAAAATAGCCATGCCCCTTCCACCCCTATTCTCCTCCAATCAGCAATCACTCAGAGGCTCTATGATGACGTCACTGCATTCAGGTGGAACGCTCAGACAGTGTGAGGCGAATGGTGTGTGTCGGGAGAAAGCAGGGTGTGGCCGGCCCCTTCCTCAGTGTCAGCAGTGCTGTGATTGGTGGGAATGACAGACACAGCGAGGGCGTGGCCTACAGAGCGTTCTCACAGTCTCACACTGAAGCCCAAAGCAGCACCGCAGGGCCGTCCACTCATCTGCCTCTGGCATGAGGAGATTAGAGCACACCAGCTGTGTTTATCAGGTATCAGGTGATGAGTCATTGAGCGGCAGTGAGTCTGTCACTGTGCACACTCTACATCGCAATGGACCCCCTGCAGGAGACGTGAGAGTGAAACGGACAAGCTGCCACTGAGTCTCCGCGTCTTTCAGCTGCTGTCGAAACAGACACTTGTCCAGGTGGGAAAGGGGAGTGAGAGGAGGGAGGGGGAAGTGAGGTGGGGTGGGGCAGGTGCGGGGCCTGGTGGGGTAAGAGGGTGGAGGGGGGTGGGGCATGGCCAGTGTGGGTGGAGCTTGGTGGAGTAGGGCGGGGCAGGGCGGGGCCTGCCGTTGTACAGGTGTTACTCACGGAGCTCGTGCAGGTGTTTCCAGCTGCGAGACGGCGGGCAGCCTGTGATGGTGACCAGGGGACAGGGGTTCCCCGCCAGCGAGTCGCACAGGTTCTGCTTCCGGAAGAACACCTTTCGCGGGTTCACCTCCCCCTCCAGCACCTGCAGGTGTGTCTGAGACACAGAGAACCCACAGCACTGTCAGCTCTCCAGCACACACACACACACACACACACACACACACACACACACACACTCACACACACTCACAGTCTCACAGTCCACACACACACACACACACACTCACACACACTCACACACACATGCACATACTCAGGTGTAGGCATACCTGCAGGGCGGAGTAGGTGTAGGGGTAATGGTAGGCCAGGTAGCAAACATCGTCGCTGTGCTGGAAGGTCACAGTGAAGGTGAGGGTGTAGAAGGTGGGGCCTCTCTGACGGCTGGGGCAGAAATTGTTTCTGGGAAGGTAAAGACAGGAAGAAGCTAAGCTTTCTCCACCTTTCAGGTGAGGAATCAAGAGAGAAGCATTAATCAGAGCGAGCACTGCTGCAGGTGCGAGTGCAGGACTGTTCCTGCCCGTACTCACCTGTAGTAGCAGATCTCAGAGCCCGCTCGGACCCAGCAAGGACGTCCCTCCAGCGCCTCCTGCACAGAGTACAGCACCGGCTGCATCCCTGACACCAGAACACACCCTCACTCAGCAGAGTCACACCTGAGACACACGCCCTTACACCCCTCTGTCACACCTCTGTAACTGTGAAGCGCACTCAGACACGTGCAGCTTAAGGTCCCGTGTGAGAGCTGCACATTCGGGCTGGAGTTTGCACGAAATAAGGGCAAAAAATAGAAACATAGTTTTCTTTGTTAATTTTCACTGGATGGTCTAGTTACCAACAATATTGTCGTTACACACAATGGCCACTGTGGTACACAAACTGTCAAGTCAGAATACATGTATCTTGTTAAATTATGAGACATGCCCTCATTTCATTGCATTAAAGCACATGGAACTACTCCAGCTACTGTAAAACACTGCTTTATACAGAGACTGCAGCACGTCAGCACCGTCTCCTCTGGGATATTCTGTCAGCGGCACATTTGGCTTGCTGTTGAAAGCATGTCTGTTCATATGTGTGTGTTTTTGCATGTGTGCATATGTGCCTGAGTGTGTGTGTGTGGGTGTGAGTGTATATGTGTCTGTTTTGCATGTGTATGCATGTGCATTCGCATGTCTTTATGAGTGAGTGTGTGTGGGTAGCCTGCCTGTGTGCATTTGTGTGTGTGTGTGAGTGTGTGTGAGTGTGTGAGTGTGTGTATGAGTGTGTGAATGTGTGTGAGTGTGTGAGTGTGTGTGTGTGTGAGTGTGTGTGTGTGTGTGTGTGTGTGAGTGTGTGTGTGGTGTGTGTGTGTATGTGTGTGTATGTGTGTGTGAGTGTGTGAGTGTGTGAGTGTGTGAGTGTGTGTGTGTGTGTGTGTGTGTGTGAGTGAGTGAGTGTGTGTGGTGTGTGTGTGAGTGTGTGAGTGTGTGTGTGTGTGTGTGTATGTGTGTGTGTGTGTGAGTGTGAGGTGTGTGAGTGTGTGTGTGTGTGTGTGTGTGTGTGAGTGTGTGTGTGTGAGTGTGTGTGAGTGTGTGTGTGTGTGTGTGTGTGTGTGTGTGTGTGTGTGTGTGTGTGTGAGTGTGTGTGTGTGAGTGTGTGTGTGTGTGTGAGTGTGTGTGTTTGTGCCACATACAACAGAGTGATGCACAGCATGTTACAGGTCAGCAAGCTTTCAAAGTCCCCCCACAGAAACACACCCTCTTCTGAGTGAGATCAGGATTTTAGCAGAAATCACATGCAGGGAAAGCATTTGGTTGGACATGCTGGGGATTTATGAATCAGTCATGTACAGCAGGTGGGAGGCATTGACTTCTCATGTGACCCCAACTTAATACTTAATACTTCTCATGTAGTTCATTTTAAAAGTTTTTTAGCCAAAATACTTCAAATGAATTCCAAGTTGTATTTCAATGTACCCAGTAAACAACAATGGCAAGGTTAAGAGAATTTCTGAGTATTTCTGAGTGTTTCAGAGAACAGTCCTTAAAGCATGTTGAAGGTGACCATACAATCTACTCCTGATCTGGAGTTTTTTTCCAGCATCATTTCCTTTTTGACTTCATCAGCTTACCGTAGTTGAACTGGCTGTTGGCCTTCTCACAGTTTATGATGTTGAAGCGGTAGGGGACGTTGGCTTGCATCCCGCTGACCTCGAAGTAGAACCACTGGAGATGCTGAGAGCAGTTTACATCTGCGTTCAGGATGAGGTCATACTCATACCTGAGGAGGAGGAAGAACACAGGGAAGCAGTAGTTTAGAAGCTGAACACATTGCAATCTGATCCGTCCCCTAAGTTTCAGCACAGGAAGTCACTCTCCAATGACTTCCTCTTGTGACTGACTGGTTAGCTACTCTCAACCCCACGCCATTCCTCAGGCAATCCCATTGACCAATAGTCAGTATGACTGCACCCACACAAGCACTTCATGCACTGCAGCAGTAAACAGTAAACAGTGTGCAGTAAACACAGGTAGAGGCCAAATCTGTGCCTGCTCCACATGATATGGAGTCTAATATATACAGTCTAAAAGCAGCACGATACGGAGTAGACATTTTGCCTGTTCTACATTATGTGGCACTCTTGTATTGTGCTTTGAATTCATTAGACACACATGTGCAAATCCGCAAATCAAAAGATGTTTATTATTTAACATGGATGGGTGAAGCCACTTCTTACGAGTATTAGTCACAAACTCACTCGTACATTCATTCATAAATCCTCGCATCAACAGATATTTATCTGTTTAAGTTGTGAAGAAACTGGTTTGAACATGCAAGCTATTAAAATTCTTTTTCTGTATGTGGACTCTGCCATGAGCACATTACTGTGTGTAAGCACTGTAACACACAGGCCCGTAGCACAGGTGTGCTGTACCTGCGGACGTGGATGGCTTTGCGCAGGTTTCCGGATTCAAACTTGGAGTAAAAGCGCAGGGAGTCAGGGGGTCCTGAGGGACAGGCAGGGCTGAGAGGAAACCGAGAGAGAGGGACAGAGAGGGAGAGAGAGAGGGAGAGAGAGGGAGAGAGAGAGTGGGAGGAAAGAAGAGATGACAGAGGAGAGGAGAGGAGAGAGGGAGGAAAGAAAGAACAAAAACACAAAGGGAAGCAAAAGATAAATTTCCCGCAAAGGGAGACTCAGCTCATGATTCTAATCACAGATGCACCATCATGGCAACGCCTGTCTGAACTCAAGCCCCCCAAAAACAAGTTCAAGTTCACAGAAATACTCCATTTTATCATTAAAGCACTTTAACAGCTGCACTTTGCTTCACATCGTCCAGCAGCCTGAAAGCAGCTGGGGGCAAATAAGCATCAGAACAGTTACATCAAATGCACACAGAGATATGAGAGAGGGGGGGGCAGAAATGGGGGGGGCAGAAAGGGGGGAGGCAGAGAGAGAAAGAGAGAGAGAAAGAGAGAGAGAGAGAGAAAGGGAGGCAGTGAGAGGGAGAGAGGGGGAGGGATGAGGGAAAGAGAGAGTTGGCGGTTAGCATGAATATGGCAGAATAATACAGGCTTCAGGTCTCATTATCTCACACAGCGCCATGTATGTGTGAGAGAGACAGCAAACAGCAGGAGCCTTTGTGTTCGAATCTACAGGGGGAAATAACTATCAGTTCTGCATGTTGCTGTTAATTATGATGAAGGCAAAAAAAATTAAAGGTTTATTTGCTGGTGTCTCAGGAGGCAGTCATGAAATGTAAAAAGTACTTAAGCTCAGTTAGAGATGCTCCATCAGTTAGCATCAGTAATGCGGGGAAATATAACCTTGTGTTTTTCAGTCAAACAGCTCTCTGATGGATGTGGAAAAGAGTGAGGTAGAGAGGCTTTGACGATGAAATCCCACATCCTCACGGGCTCTTTCTCTCCGAACCCCCTCGTGTTAGCAGTATGTTTGAATACATTAACCGAGGTACAGTACAGCTGTCTGATTAAATGACTGTGCTTTTGAGCATATTCACAAGGTTAAACTGGATAATACAGGCAGGCATCTGTTCTCTACAGAGAACAGACATTTATGGAGAATTATGGCACACAAATGAGACCCACAGAGTTTCGGGGAACATGAGAGAGACATGAAGGTGCTGCAGCAGAGGTGCTCAGTGCTCCATCCCAAGCCCGTCTCAAGATCTCGCCGTAACTACAGCTTCCTGTACGGTTAGAAATTGGACGCATTTCAGCTAAATTAGTCGGTCCATCCAAAATTCTCATCTTGTTGGTGCGACGGGGGAAATCACTAGTTAAGTAAAATGTCTTTAACAGAAGCCCCTTCATCCATGACAGTAAGGCTCACAAAATGACAGCTCAGGAGGAGTGTTTATGCAAATGACAATTCAATGGAAATGCTGAATCTTAGCATAAATCCCAAGGCCAGCATTCTTCAGTAAATAATAACGTCGATAATGAAGTTAACACCTTGCTCGATACATACAGTAACGAATGATTTGTTGCTAGATTCGCATAGCTTTTTTGACAGATAAACACTTTTAATGAGGATGGACAGAGGAGAGGGACAGTGAGAGGGAGAAACAGTGACCTACTGACAGACAGACAGGCAGACAGGCAGACAGACAGAAAGACAGACAGACAGACAGGCAGGCAGGCAGGCAACACAGACACACAGACGGACAAGCACTAAAGGCAGGTCTGACTTATTACTTTCTCTTTAGACTGTTTGCTTGTGCAAATTTATTTTGATTTTTAAAAAGCCCCCTTATCATGTTCATGCCTAATTTCAGTTTCAGATCATGAGAACTACCCCATCGCATGTCCCACCTGACCGCTGCGGAGCCAGCACACGGCTCGCTGTGTGGAACAGATGTCACCATGCGAGGGTGTCACCAGTCAAACACACTCCTGACTGCCAGGGCAGGCCACATACCTGGCATCCTCCATGTCAAACACAACCTTGTCAATGATGTCCTCGGGACACAACAGGCGCTGGATGTCCTCAAACACTTTCTTTCTGCAGAGAAGAAGGGAGAAGCTGTGTCAGCGTCAGCCTGTTAGCATCACCCTCTTAGCAGAGTGTTACCATCACCCTGTTAGCATAACCATGTTAGAATAGCATTAGCATCACAATGTTATCATTATGTTAGTGTCACCACGTTAGCATAACCATGTTAGCATAGTGTTAGCATCACCACGTTAGCATCACCACGATTTTCACATTGCCCATATCCTGCATGGGACTGTGAGTGAGTATTGCAGCCCAGAGCATCAGACATCTCACCTCTGTCTCAAGTGAGACTAAACTCCAACAGAAACCTGTCACGGCTTCAAAACCGAGCCAAACTTTCGGCAACAGGTATGATAACGACGCATGCAAAAATACGGGAAGTGGATTGTCTTGAACAAATAAAGCAAGAGTCACTGTCATGTTTGTACAAACTGTCAACCTTTAAAAGTGTCTTATGAACGGCAAAATGCCATTAAATACACCTTGCAAAGACTTATCTCGCCTTGGAGTGAACACCGAGCTGTCAAATGACTAAACTAAATGTCAGCCTCCCCACAATCTTGCATTTGCACCTGGAAGACACCCCTCGGAAAGCTCATTTCCAGCCAGGTCAGATCCCTTAGCGGGCTGCTGTGAGGACGAGAGAAGCTGGCTCTTAATTAGAGTTTAATGAGCAAACGAGCAGCCAAATAAATATATAGCTGAATAAATAAGCACTGAACGACAGGTCAGCTCCTTCAGATGGCCGCTCTTAAAAATAGCTCCGGGTCCGAGGATGCCTCAGCCCAAGGAACAGCAAGCGAAATGAGATCCGGGGGGGGGGAGGCGAGATCATTTAGAGCGACACACTAAAGGACCCGCCAGAGCTAATGATATATAAGAGATGGATCTCTCTCCATTACAGTCTTCACACTTCACTGAAAACTCGCATGACTCAAACTGAAACTTCAGAAGTCCGAATGTAACCCAGTGAAAGCAAGCAAGGCCACAGGAAGACAAATGACAAACGAAAAATTCTTTTTACAGTTTAAAAAAAACAACAACATAAGGACAGTAAATATCTGCGGATATTTTCCCCATTTCATAAATGTTGGAGTCCGGTAATCTGATTAACCAGAAAATCCTCTCATTGTGATCTGGTGCCCATCTTTCTGTGCGTTTCCTTATGTGAGTAATTTGATTTGTAATGCCTTTGATGGCTCTGAAAGGTCTGAGCTTCTTTCATGTTTTCAGCTCAGGGTTTAAATTCGCATAAGGTTCAGGGGAAAAATAGCACTTAGCCTGCAGGTTCAAAGACATGTTACTCTTATTGTTTGAACTGTGAATTCAAACTTTCAGAGTGAGTTTTTGCACCTAGCAGGAGAGATGTTATATGTTATATGGGTTTATAATCTAAGTGATATGCATCAGCCAGTGCACTACAACCAGCTCCAGCTGGGACCATTTATCGGATGAGTGGGGTCACCTGTCAGGTGTGCTGCGCTGTGGGCGTGTCCCCCTCTACGTGTGGCAGGTTGCACTGCCTCCTGTCAGAGTGGACACTCTGCAACACTCTGAATGCAGCCGTGTGTCTAAAACCATCTTGTGGTTTATCACGTCTCTTGAAATGAATAATAAAAAAGCACTATTATGGACCAGAGAAATCAGGTCATTGCCAGCTTCCTTTGAGTCCGGGCTTTTTTTGAGAGTAAAGAACAGCCCATCCCACAGCAGACAGTCCTCGGCTGCATAGAACTCAAATCAATGGTGGATAATGACATGATGAATGCCCCTGGACTATGGCAGTCCTAACAAAAGCCCAGCTGCCAGACACAGACAGAAACATTTTAAAAGTCTATTGGATTTCCCCTCTCCTTGACGGGGTCCATAAACTCCCACTCAGATGGGTTTCAGCCCGTGGCCTGATGGAGCAAGGGACGGCAGAGCGCTGAGCCCTCCCCTGTCCCGGATCAGGAAACGGGGCCACGGCTCCACTAACCTCTCCCCCTCGTCTGCAGTTACAGGGAGCTAACCGTCTCTCAGGCAGAACTGCGGCTACATGCGAGACTCAGCAAAGGGTTCATTTGGAGGCATTATTCTGTTTGATCACTAGCCCCCTGGGTGTTACTCTGTAGCATTTTGTAAAATAAGACTTTCAGAACATCAGCGCAGAGTCAAACATGACACGAGACGCACAGGGTGGGTAAACAGAACCCCGAACCGGGGGTGGGGGCCTTGGGGTAATGGGCGTGGGGGGTACCTCTGTACGTTGGCTTCCGGCTTGCCATTGGCTCCTGCCCTCGTGGTGGGAGGTGGCCCCAGAGGTCTGGAAAGGCCAGGGTGGGGAAGCCAGGGACAGACTTTGTGTGGGGGGCGACAAAGGCGTAGACGCGGGGGTCATGGTGCGGGATGCAGGGCCGGTGCGTCTCCAGCAGCCTGTCCAACGCGCTGCGGCCGTCCTGCCCGGCACCACAGGGGCGCAGGAAGCTGCAGAGGAGGTCCTGGGCTCTGAGCGGGGCTCCGGCAGCACCTTCTGCTCCCTGGGCAGGGGAGGCGGCGCTTCCCTGGGAGGGGTCTGCTTCTCCAGCGGAGGGGCGCGCTGGGAGTCCCCATTCCCCTGCCAGCGACCCAGCGACCCCCTCCCGACCTGGCGCCTCCCCAGCGGAAAGCCTGGCTCCTCGTCTGAGTCCTTCCCCTCCACCTCCTCCTCCGAGTCTGTGTCCAAATCCTACACAAGCAGAGAAGAGAGTCCTCCAGTTACAAGAGAGTCATAGCGAGTCACCGTGGTGTTTCTGCTCTCGATCCCAGCAGAGGGCGCTAGGCGGGGAACACCGCAGGGGGGCTCATTAACGCTTTGTCGCACCACTGGCGCGAGACAGGGGGCCGAGGCCCCAGACTACATCAGGCGTCCTGCGTACCTTACGCGCTTACACAAGGAACACCTGCAGGGAGAAGCGAAAAGCAATTTGACTACATTTTTCCTCATAAGGAAACCCAGTTATTTTTTGTTGTTGTTCTGTTTTCTTGCCCCACATATCGATATCATCTCCTCCCTCAACAACAATACATAACAAAAACAAACAACACAATTTGCGTGGCGTCCTTGAGCCGTGGCGAACTGCGCGCACCCCCCGCTTCCTCTCGCTGTGACATCAAAAGGTGAGTTCGCCTTTGATATTTAAAACAGATTAGGGCCTAGCCATCTGACAAGCAGGAGATTCGCAAAATCATAAGCGCTAAGTATTCCTTGAAGGCAAGAGGAATGAAAAATTAATTCCGCTTCCTTGAATAATTGGCGCGGGTTTCCAAGATGCCAGCAGCCGAAGGGGGCCACTTTCTGGAATCTTCTGCTTCCAGAAGAAAGCAGATGGAAGTCTACGATCTGTGCCCACAGGCAGTGAGTGAAGCTTAGGAAGTCTCGAGTTCATTAAAACAAGTGGTCACCTGAGCCAAGGCAAGACTTCTTGCCCCATTCTACTCTACAAAAGCACTGATCTATAAGCATGATTTTTAACTTTAACAGTTACTATGAGCACTCTAATTTAAACTGAAAACCCTCAGGTGTATTTTTTCAGTTCTGAAGACTGGAGCAAAAGGTCACTTGGTTTGGATGGAACTGAATATTCAACTAAGAATCAACCTCTGATATCTATTCCTCTGGTATCTATGGTGCTGATGATGTTAGTGAAACGCTTTCAGTGTCAGTACCAGCAAGTGTACCAACTGCTCACTCAAGCCAGTATGTCAGAGGCTTCACTTTGTAGACTCTGATGATGTCAGGTTCATAGGGATGACTCTGGTTTTATTTGCATCAAAGTATTCCTGGGAGATTTAACTTTTCTCTTCGCTTTATGTTATCCTGCCCTGGTAAAGTTCATTCTCTCTGGACACAAACTCTTAAACATTATCCTTCAGCTGCCTTCCTGCTGAGTGATTACAAGAGTTGTAGTGGAGACCATCTCAAGGCCAAGAGTACTTCAAGACACTAAAGACCACAACCAGAGCACCCAAAGTCTGACTGGAGGCCAAGACCTCAACAGTGTGGTTTACACCATGCCATTTCTGTATGAACATTTCAGTAAAATAACTATGACATTTTTGGGACTAAATAAAAAGTTACATCAAAAATGGTACATTAAAAATGACTTTAAAAATGAACATACAATTTCACAGGCAGATACCAGGTTTTTTACATGCTCAAATTGAGATGCAGCCATTGGTTGGTGCTGCTACATTCTGCCAATCAGAGCAGAGCCACCAGCCGAGCTGCCTGACTTGCCTGGGCCGCAGTGATGTAAATTAGCGCTGGCGTCAGCTCTGTCACTCTGAAACCTGTATTAATTTAAGATTTAAGATGCTCTGCCAAGCTGTAATGGCAGAAATCCTGTTACTCTGCCCCCCGTATTCATCTTTTGATTCATCAGTTGGCTCAGGGAGCCTCTTAATTCTGTGAATGCTGCTCTTCGCTGGGTTCGATTTAGCAGTGGGAAGAACCTTCTACTCCTGCCTGTGATAGGATGGCATGGTAACATGGTGATGACCCTCTAGGTTGTACTTTTCAGCTTTGCCATGTTTACTGTTGCATTTCTCATTTTTGCGTTGCTCATCAAGTCCTTTTGAGCGGATTGCTCTCATACCACACGCAACGTTGGTGGTCCAAACCCACAAACATTCAGTTCCGAACGATCTGAGAAGGCCGCTCTGTAAAGGGTCTCTGTTCAATTCTCTGCAAACTCTGAATCTTGTTCTGACTACGTCACTGTTAACATTTGCAAACTGCAGCTCTCAAACCACAGCCACACTTCCAATACAATCAAACAGCCACATGAACGAAGTATTAACGTGCCTTAATCTCTTTAGTCTCAGCAAAAGGAGATTCGGGGGGATTTGAGTAAGGTTTTTATATTTTTAAAAGGGATTAATAAAGTGGATTACAGGAGCTATTTCAAGCTGAGTTCTGCCAGCCGAACAGGGCAACACAGGTGGAAATGAGTTAAAGGTAAATTTCATGCTGATGCTAAGAAGTATTTTTTTACTCTGAGAGTTATTAATGCATGGAATACATTAGGAGGACTCACAGTGGAAGCAGAGACCAGCCCAGGCCTGACACTACAGGCAGAGTGGCAGAGATCAGCTGCCCTGCCCTCATTCTTAACTCTACGGCCTCGATTAAAAATGGATGTGTTCTTTACTGAGAGGTTCGCTTACCCAGAGTCGGTAAGGCTTTGGCCTATGCCCTCAGTCCACAGCTAGTAAAGCAAACCCTTCTCAGTACTGACCTCCTGACAGATAAATAGTGTTACACATATTCAACACACATTTTCATGGCTCAATAATTCATTTGGTTTATTAAAATGTACTAACTGCAAATTTTAGTTACTGTACGACTACGACTACTACTATTCTGTTTTTAATTAATCTCGAAAAAGATCAAAAGGTCTCCTTGGTGAAGAGATCAAAAAATCTGAAAGGTTCCATCTAAGGACAAAATCCAAGAGAATATGTGATGAAAATGTATGAAATGATTATTTCATTATAAATTTCATTCTTTTTTCCTTTCAGTTTTTCCCTGAACCAACACCACACCACCATCTTAATTTAAAGAATCGGCGAAGCCACACAGGGCTTTAACTTTGTGTTCTCATTCTCAGTCATGTAGCGTAAAACACAAATGAATGACCCCTGTCAGACAGCAGTAAAACCATATTTCTCATGGAAAAGTCTGCCATGTGTAATGAACTGTGCCAGCATCAGATAATGAACAGGTTTTTCTATTCAGTCAGATCTACATGTTAATTACAAAGTTTAAATACTTGCTGTACATGTGAACTTGTCTTTAAAAAACTCACACCCACTAAAGGACACCCACAGCTGACATTTAGATTAAAAGAGAAAAGATTGCAACAAACACTTGCTCCCATTTTTTTTTCATTTTAGGCCTGAAGATTGATGGCAGACGCGGGTCAAGTCATCTGTTGTATCAGCAGATATTTTTGGAATACATTACATTTTACCTTTTCCTGTAAAAGTCCGTCTTTGTTCCGAAAGTCTGGAGCCCTGGTTGAGAGTCATTTAATTTACTCACTGTCTCTTGACATTCAGAGTGATTACATGGGGGGGAGACGGCCATAAATTAATTGGAGAGGCTAAATTTTTCAATGCCACTCATTAATCTTATAAGTGATATTATTTAAATTACAACAGCGGTGCCAGACATGCTGAGACACAGGTAAAGGAGATTAACTGGGAGCACGGTGACATTTCTGTTGGTTTAAACTCACCTGTGCATGAAAGGGTACCATACTGAGCTGAGCTAAGAGGGGCCAGAAGGGAAAGTGCTCTAAAGTGCTTCTCTAAAGCATCTCAGTCCTGGCCTTGCCCTCAGTGGCATATTGCGACACAGTGGCATATTCATTAAAGAGGAAAGATTGCGTTTATTTCGGCTAACTGAAATAAGCTGGGTCACCTTGCCCAGACACCCTTGAACACACTGTACCTCCAAACGCAAATTGATTAGTGCATTGTACAGAAGTTTTCTTTTTGTGTTACTAAGATTGATTCACAGTAGAGAGCATTCTAGGTGTCTAATCTGATTTTAACTTGACAAAGAAAAGGACTGAGTTTGTGAGGTCAGTAACTAATTTACAACACAGCATTCAGAGTGAGTTTGGGGTTGGGTGGGGTCACTGGTGTACCTGGAAGTCGTGGCGCAGCTCTGGACACAGGTCTGCGTACTGACCCAGCAGCTCCAGGGGTCTGTCGGGCGGCGGCCGCTCCTGCAGTTTGGCCAGGTCGGTCTCCAGGTCCTCATTCTGGCAAAGACAGACACAGCAGCTGTGCTCAGCAATGCCCCTCTGCACAACCGCAGCCAGCTGATCCTGGATCAGAGCCCAAATTTTACACAATATGGTTTGTGTTTGGATTTGGGGGTGGAAAAGCTGATCTGAAGTCTGCTGTCTGGGGCTGGCAGAGTGTTACTGGTCTTGCTGATGAAAATGTTTAAGAAACATTTTTAAAAATAGGCTAAACTGCACATCAACATTTACAAAGCCATACTTTACACAGGGTTTTCACAAGATAGCTACCAAAATCCAGCAGTTTCTTTTTCACTTCTGAAGACAAAATATGGTTTAGCTAAGCAGCTTAGCCAGGTAATCTAGCTAGCCCATCACCCCCCAAAGTGTGTTGTCTAACACAGTACAGAGTTAACAGCAGTCTGCATCCCCTTGAACGACACATGATCTTCAGAATCATGTATAAACAGAAGTGAAACATGCGCACTCATGGCTGGCCAGCACTCGAGTGCCACAGCACTCTCCCTGACGGGGCGCTACCGCCCCATCGTCAGGTCACATGACCCGTTATCAGCCACACATGTGGGTGCCTGCAGAACTGATACGCTCTGTGTTCAATCTGCCATTATAGGCCGTAACTTCAGAAAGAAATGAACATCTGAGAGATTACAGAGGGTCGGCAGCAGTAATATTGTGTATTAATTCATATTGTTGCGTGGTGACAGATGAGATGGAATATGGCTGCTAAAACTCCCGTAAGGAACATGAGAAGATTAGACGCTGCGCTGACAGGAAGAGGCCATTCTACCCATCTTAGCTGTCATTTGCCTACAATTTACAGCAAGTCGACAACTGTATTGTGGTACTGAAGGGTTCCTAGGCTCCCCTGGAAGTTATTCTATGCATTTGTAAACCTCTGATAAGCATGTGAGAATGTCCGAGAAGTGGACCCAGTCACCCTGTGAAGCAGCCCATGAATAGTCAGGTGAGAAAGGAGGATAAGGTGGTGGAAGCAGACCTGGATGGAACAGGTACAGTCTTTAACACTGCCTGTGATTAGAGATGGCACTTATCTTAAAAGATCAGGTAAGTGTTGAAATTGAGACTCCAGAGAATCTCCAAAGTAATGGTGGACAGATAATCAGTAAAAGTGAAACAGAAATATTACTTAAATGCTTTAATTTTACCAACATTACCAGCATTTTAGCAGTAACTTCAAGCTGGGTCACACTATTCCTTCAACTGAGACTGAGATTTGTTGTAAGCATGCTAGTGCATTAGCTTAACATTTTTAGCAAAGACTGAATTCTGGAACTGTCCAGCAAAGTGATGATGTGTGCTGTAATACAAATTAGTTTGAGTTTTGTATTTTATTTCTGTTTGCCTTTATTATAGAGACTTCAGTCTCAAAGAAAGAAGGATTTTGAATGGTGTCACATAATGTTTTTACACAAAAAATGGAGTAAGATTTTTCAACTTCATTCCAGTCTCATGGAGTGTTTATCAGCTGAGACCCTAACCTATTTTCTTTCCATACTTAGCCCTAGCAGCACCACAATGTGATGGAGAATACTGGCATAAATTGGGCCATATTTGGCTACAACGATCCCTGGTGGTGTGGAGGACAGAGGAAAGAATATTAAACTAAAACTCCAAAGGTAATGTAATCAGAGCAAACAGGAAGGACGAAAACTGCAGTGTGGAGATGACAGACATAAAGCGCAAATCCAGGAAGCATAAAAATGAGGTAAATGTGCTGGTTCACACTGACGTTCTGCAGGACTGTGACCCCAGTGCGACTCGTCAATAACAGGGGACAAGCTCCTGCCATCCTTATTAAGCGTTTCCAGGTGAAGCTTTCCAAACCGTGTCCGATACGCCCTGTAGCCTCCAAGCGAACAGGGGGAAACAGGGCGGTCTGACGTGCGATGCACACCTTTGCGGTTTTGCTCTTGAGGACAGCCATGAGGATGAACATTGCCCCTACCAGCTGCAGGTGGGGAACCTGGGAGAGCTGGGCTCGCGGTCCACGGAGAATCCATGCGCCATGAGGAAGGACAGAGAGACAGAAAGAAACAGAGGGAGAGGTCACAGCAAAGGGGGCCTGCAAGGCAGCTGCAGGAGGAAGGATGGAGGATGAGGAGGAGACCGAGTGCTGCTACACCTGCAGCGTGTGCCAGGGGCTGGAGCAGGAGCCAGGGGTGTTACCGAAATCATAGCAGGAGCTGAAGAGCTGGTACCAGAGTCCTGGTGTTACTGCAGTCCTACTGGAACTGCTGCACCGAGCTGTAGCAGGAGCAGCTAAGAGGAGTCCCAGTGGGAGCTGCTGGCTCGGGAGTTGTAGCAGGAGGCACAGAGATGTTACTGGAGTTGTAGCATGAGGCACTCTTACTGGAGTCAGAGCAGGAGGAGGTGCACAGATGTTACCAGAGTTGTAGCAGGAGGAGCAGAGATGTTACTGGAGTCCTGGCAGGAGGTGTTGTTACCGGACTCATAGCAGGAGGTGCTGTTACTGAAGTCGTAGCAGGAGGTGCTGTTACCGGACTCATAGCAGGAGGTGCTGTTACTGAAGTCGTAGCAGGATGGGTGGAGGGGTTACCACAGGGGGAGACAACAAGGGAGGCATTGCTGCAGTCAGTGTGGGAGCTGTGCTGCCAGCAGGGCGCTGCCAAACCTCAGCTGAACAACACGTATGCCAAAAACACAGTACCCCATGCTAAATATGTCACAGTCTATAATCTAAACACGTGTTCAAAAAAGGCACACGTGAGAAGTAATCCCAAGGATACATTAACACATGTTTGTTCCCCTCTGTAAAGCTTAGCACAAGCATAGCATGTGGAGTGGGTGGTCCTTTCCACTGGCCCCGCCTCTGGTGGGCGGAGTTTGCAGAGCGGCATGGCTTCGCTCGTGCGCTACAGCTGCCTGGCAGAGACGCAGGCCCCTGCTGCCTGCCGCCATGGCCTCTCCCCGCTAACGCCCCGTATGAGCAAAGGAAGGAGGCCCGCGAAGCGCTCGTATTCACGCGCAGCTGTGTGCAGCCCAAGGCCAGTTCAGACAGCCAGAGAAGAGGAGGTGAAAAGATGAATAAACACATTATAAGGGGAGAAATTAGGTACAAGAGACCCCAGCTTCCCGATTCTGAGCTGACAGACGGTGCGCAATAACGGCATTGATGTACGGAGGCATCGAGGGCCTGTTACTGAGGAGATACAAACGCAGAAACAGTTTTCGTGAGCCCCGACCGGCACAACACTTTACCTCCTCCCCACCCTCTTTCAAAGGTAACAGGCCAGTCCTTTAACTCACCTAGCTGAAATTACAGGGAAATCACCCGCATCCTAACCCCCCATCTTCAGAAACAAATCGAAAAATCACTTACGTTCTCACTGCTGCTGGGGTCCTCGTTCTTGCTGTCATCATCGCCATCCTCCTCCAAGGTGTCATCTTAAAGCAAGCAAAGATAATGTGAAGACCTGAAGGTCAGGACGTACAGACTTCAGCACTCTATGCAGGGGGGCAAAAAGTAAAAGGGGGTGTGCCCAGAGATCTTTTACCTGATATCTACTACCATTCAAATATGACATTTTTCTCTGTGCGATTTCCTCACGTCTCTTTCATTCTATTACCAGAGGAATACACGTCTTACCCTTTATTCGTCCAACTCAAAATTGCTCAGTGATTTTTTTCTCTTTTATCCGGTTAGTATTGCTGTTCCTGGGTTTTCTGCCTCTCTGCAGAAAGATGCCAACAATTGCAGGGATGGATACCGACAAATGGAGTGAAAACGATAAAATCGCATTAGCTGCCGTCATTTTCTTTCATCTTTTTGAAATGGTTCATTTCATAAAAAGGATTTCCAAGTCTGTCAGAAGGTTGTAGGCCAAAGAGCCTTCAGTAAAGTACTACTTCTCTAGGGTGCATTATCCATTTAAACTTTTAGCATCTAAACTTAAAAAACCTGAAGCTAAACTGAAGTGAAAAGAGGTTCTGTGTGGTAGTTTTAGATGTACATAATTTACAGAAATCTCTAAAATATTCTACAGACATACTAGCCCCTGCCCCACCTGACGTCTGGGAAAAATCAGGGCCGTCTACTTTCTGATGAATCTAAAAGACTCCTGATAGCTTCAGCCTCATACAAATAGCACCTTTCAATGAATCCCTGTGACATTTTCATTTAATGGCTTCACGCTCTCCTGAAAGTGTCTGAAACACGATCCCTGCCTTACTGCTGTCAGGATCAAACACAGTCAACCAGGACTGTGACAGGTGGACAAAAAATAAAAACAAGACACGTTTTTTTCAATGACAAACTGCAAAAGAGCGTACTGCATTATTTGATTGGACCGCTGTGTATCAGAGGAGCGAGAGACACTGAATTGGGCTGACTCCCAGACCCCTGTCAAACGAAGGCAAAGGACAATCAGCATGGCGGATTTGGCCATGCACCAACAGGCGCTGAGTACAGAGGCAATTCTTCAAATGTGGCCGCCAGTCCATCACCCACCCTCTAACCAGGGTCGAGCGCTCCTGGCAGACGGAGCTTTTCTTCCTCGAAAACCTCGCTTGTGGCTGCAGCCTGTGAGCGGACGGGCTTCACGCACCCTACAGAGAAGCTCACGGAAGCAGCAGAGGGCAAGGCGAAGGGTCCGTAAGAAAAAAAAAAAGGATCCAAAAATATGCAAGAGGAAACGCAACTCTCCAGAGAGGCTGAGCGTGGGCTCCCCTCCCCCTCCTGCCAGCTGCAGCCGCAGGAAGAGACTCTGATCTGAGGGGCTGTTACGAGGAGGGAGGGAGCATTCAGCTGTTAGCGGGAGGGGCGTGTAGGAACCTGTCGTCCTGGAACAGGGAACACTGCCTGGGAAGAGGAACCAGCATGGGGGTGAGAGTCTCGGACAAAGGCAACACCTCTCTCTTCTGAAGAGTACCCGCTGACCTTCACATCCTGCTGGCAGTCCGCTCCACTCACAGCCAGAATAAAGACACATCCACAGGTGGTCCCGCTGTCAGCTGGAGCATTAACCGCGACTAATGCCACGGTCTGCCTCTGCCTCCTCAATGGGTTTTGATGGAGGTCTGTCCAGAGAGGTTAAGATACATAGGCATGTTGTTCTGCCGCTATTTTTATTAATGAAAATAGAGAGGTCATGTCAGCATGCAAAAAGTCAGTATTACCCATCATTCATGGGATTGGCGATCTGCTGTTCTTTAATTTATCCACGTTGATTTATAACTACATGACCAGCTTATAAGGTACAGAGGAAGGCTCTGCCAGAGGGTGAAAGGCTTGATGTAGCAAACCATTTAGAAATTAGCCTTGGAAAAGTTAAGATGAATGCCTATTTCTTTTCATCGCCATTTTCAAATGCTTGTTGACTTTCCGCGAGAACAATAATAAAATACAAAATTTCCGTCAGGCTCCAGTTAGATGTACTTGTTAAATGACAGCAGTCCGGTAACCTGCAGGTAACTGATGAGAGAGCAGTCAGAGGTGTGCTTTTCCGCGGTCTCTGCAGCGCCCCGGAACAGGAGTCCGCTCACGGCTCCCGTCTCCCGTCTCACGGTTGCCATGTCATTGGGTTAAGTTGCCAGGGTAACGGGACCGTTCTCCCTGAAGGACTCGCAGTAGTCACTGCCCTGATGATGCAGTCTCTACGAGAGGAGGATACATTTCCAAAAATTGCTGACACCAGCAGCACTCCTGTAGGGGGGTTACTCTCTCACTGCCACTGGTGCTGTTTTTGGTACATAGTGCTTACTGCATGTAGCACACGGGACAAAATGTTTCACATCTCCTTTTAAAGTAGGGGTGAACCCACATCATATGGTTTCGACCTGGCAAAGACACAGAGAACAGGTATAGACCACAGGGCATTCAACGTGGAATCAGTGTCTCCTTGAATTTTTATTTTTCTTGTGCTCTCAAAAGCCCCTGTGTGCACCAGATAAACTGGTCCTCTGAAGACCTTACCAGAGAATGTTTTGGTTTGATCAATATTCCTAGAGGACCTGCTGCCATCTGTCACTGAAGAATAATATGTCACCAGCAATCTGGCGCACAGACACGGAGAGCGCAGACACCCATCTGAACAGTGAAAAATGCCCCATGCCGCTGGGCAGCTCAAAGCAGGCTGAGCCACAACACTGGATATTTTATGAAGCTCCACGCGAAATCATTCAAACAGAGACATGTCCTACACCCGGAGAACCCATTCCTGGCCACTCAAAATCACAAAAGGGCTGGACAAGGCAACAATATTCTTATAGTTTTGTAAACACTGTGCATATGATATCATGCAAGCTGGTGTTAGAATCGAGCATATTTTTGGAACCAAGTGAACACCATAGAACACAGAGGAGACCGTAGTGAGGTGAATGGTGAGTGCTCTGATTGGGCCTTACCCTGGGTGCCTGGGTCAGTGTCCAAGGGCAAAGCAGAGCTCCCTGGTAGCGGAAAGATGTAGGCACTCTGATCTGAGGGCAGTGGGACATGTTGCCTTGGGTAGCACTTCCTCATCAACTGAATGGAGGATTCGACCAGGGATTCCAGACTTTTACTGGCGAGGCATGTCTTAGTAATGTAAAAAAAAAGGGAAAGACAAAACATTACATCTGATTTGATTATTTGTTTTCATTATGAAAATCACCTCAAATGCTCTCAATACTCCATTATCCAGAATTTACAGAGCTGACAGTTATTGGAATTATTTTTTGCAATACACACAAATCAGAGGCAGTAAATTATGACCATTATCTACCAACTCCAGTTCCACAGGCAAATGAAAAGTGATCATTAGAGTTCACTACATTACATTATTTAGCAGACACTCTTATCCAGAGCAACTGACAAAAGTACAATGTTATCCATTTATACAGCTGGATACTTACTGAGGCAATTGTGAGTTAAGTACTCAAGGGTACAGCAGCAGTGCCCCAGCAGGGAATTGAACCGCAAACCTTTCTGGACTACTAGTTAGAGTTAGGTAGAGCAGTTAGAGAATACCGCAGTGTGGTTTTAAAGGGGCCAGGTGAGACGGTGTGCGGGACGGTCTGCGCCTTACCTGCATGGTGCTGAAGAGCACGGCGATGCCCCCCGCAGCCACCAGCGCCTCCTGACCCTCGCTGGTGTTGGTGGCCTGGTGCAGGCAGTGCAGCAGCGCTCGGCGGATGGGCAGGCTGGCGTCTCCCGCGTCCTGGCTGTGCCAGTCCTGATACAGCTGCAGCAGGCCGGGCACATAGCCCTTCGCCACCGCTCTCCTACTGTTCGCCTCTGCCACAGGGGAGATGCGAGGTGAGGAAGAGGAGGAGGAGGATGGGCGTGTGCCTCTCCCGCTGGTCTGGTCTTTTCCACCGCACATTACGCTAGTGGAGAGGAATCAGAGGGTGCGCTCTCGCCCTGCATTTAAATGCTTAAACTGCCACATTCAGAGCTGACTCAGAGCTGAAAACATAGGACACATGTTCTTCTTACGCTGTTTTAGGAAGGATTTACTTTAGGATTAGGGCCAGATATGTTTTAAACTAATATTTTTTTACTATAACTGCTGTTATTCTACAGTACAAAAAAACAGAACTAAGAGAATAATAAAACAGCACCTTGCTTTTTAGTGTTTAGTCACAGCTCTTACAGAGAAAGATGTCAGGTGCAGAATAACAGCATACACACAATGTCAGATTCAAGCTGAAACCAGAGCTTCAGCTCTCCACAGGGTCTGTTTTTAAAGCTGCCATTTTGTTGGACGATCAAACTTTTTTAAGATCATCTGTATTCCAAAGTGAACGCCTTTACTCAAAGGACTCTGCCGAAATCGGCAACCCGGCAGAGGGTGCTTATTTTTTCCTCATTAATAAAAGGTGTCTTCTGCTGACACACAGAAAGATGTGTGTGCAGGATGTCTCTGTGCAGAAAGATGTGCGTGTGCAGGATATCTCTGTGGCACTTATTTCTCTGCATGACAATGGCAGAGAGACAAGCTCTTAAATACAACAGGTAGCTGAGGTCCCAGCCCGCAAGGAATTAAAAATAACTAATGAGTTGAGAGACCTTTGTAAAATATTTATTTGCCAGTGACCTTTGCATCAATGAAAGTATTAGCCGTGTTAGCGTGAAAAGAGGCCAGCTCTCTTGCCTCAGGCCTTTGTCTGTTTACTCTCCCAGTCAGAGTAAATATTTACTGCACACAGTCGTGCTGGTCATTGAATTCATAATCATATTCATATTCATATTTCCTTTGCTCATTCCTGACAGACTTCAGACAGAACTTCATTAGATGTGCATTTATCAAATCCACACCAAAAAAAATGAAAATGAAATGACACAGAAATTGTGAAACAAGATTAAGTATGAGGTTTTATTGTCATGCCAAAACATGACTTCATGTTAATACAACAGAAATATGAAATTTTATTTCCCCATAACATACTGTGTTGTCACTGAGGCCTTTCAAGTCACAAATCACATTTCTTATGAACAATCCAAGTGAGAAAAATATGAAATAACGCATGTCCCCCTGGAACACCCTGCAGTTATATATTGTAACATATTATTTAAAGGATATCACATGAACAATATATAAACACGACAAAGCAGAAAAAACAGGAACCCAAGACAAATGGCACTGCTGTACTAAGGCATGACAGTTAGGCTCACATGAACTGAATATTGTGGCACAGAGTAACAGAGATTTTATCAAAGACCTAAAATCTCCAGTCCTCCCTTTTCCCAATCTTTAAATTAGTGATGTCCAGGATGAAATAAGCTGCCACACTCAAGCACACCTTACCCTTATGAAAAGTACTGTTACAATGTCAGTAGAGAAGGCACAATTGATGCAATAAGTAACATGCAATAGATTCGTGAGAAATTCCCATGATTTGAATGTTAAAATTGATCTAGAACATAACATGAAGCTTCCCAAATGTGTTCAATCACTGAGGTCTAAAACAGCCCACTAAAACTAAAGAGCAAGCCCAGTACAAAGACTTTCTATCATTTGGGCTCACATCTGATATGGATTTAAACCTACAATTGATTTGTAATTGAGCTAATTAAACACCAACTGCTATCAGGTCCTGAGGAACTACAGGACAGAGGGCATGAGCATTCCTGAGTACAAGAAGTGGCAGTGTTCTTTCGGGGAGACTTGACCACAACTGCGTTTGTCTGTGTCAGGTCATTATAAACAATGCTGCAATGATGCTATTCTTCAAATAAGTCAAATGAATAAGATTTTGAAGTTCTTGTGTTTAAAAGGGGGGCGGGTGGGATGTTGAGTTTTCTCCTTTAGGGACAGATTGAGAGGCGGTGAGACACCATAATAGCTCTAATTTCCTCATAATTTCCTCAAAGAAAGGCAAAAAAGGAGCTGATGGAGTTAAAATCAATGACAAAATCATTGGTGGCAGGATTCAAATTTGTCATTTGTAATAATGAAAATGGTACATAAGTCAAAATAAAGTTTCTTCAGCTGAATGCACTCCATTTCTCCATGGCACTTTGGTGTCCAGTGTTTCAGGTCTGTTTTATCAAAGCCAGCTTCAGGCTGAATCCATGTAGGTCCTGAGTGTAAATTTCCTTCCATGGCTGTTTAACTCTGTTTAATTAGACATTACTTGTATAAAGCTGCCTCGCTGGTTCACCTGATGAACTTGATAAACTGGATAATATTTCATTTATTGTATTTATAAATGCAACTAGCAAGTCATTTTAACTATCACATTACGTTATGTTCATTAAGCAGAAGCTCTTATCCAGAGAGACTTCCAGCACAATAGATCAGAAGTGTATCCATCCAATCTATATAAGCAACAGTGACCGACCTGGTTAACAACCAGAACACCAATATTTCACCAAAGATGATTTTCAGTAATAAAGGTTTAACCGACTTTCATGTACAGGCAGAGCATTCTGGGAGCTCCTGTGCATGCTTCAGTGAGCAGCGGCATACACCTGTAAAGCTGGATGAGACACACTTCTCTGCTACAGAAACACATTATAAACCATCACACTGCTCGTCTGAAAACGGAGGAGCAGAACTGGTGTCACTCCCAGCTACTTCCACTCTGCACAACATGTCCATAGGAGATGCTTCGCCAAGGTTGAATGTCTGAAATGTGCTGGCCTGTCTCTCATGCTCATTTTTGATTCATTCACATCCAAATGGCTTCAGTATAGCCTACATGTCATACTGTAAGTGTAGAGGGGCAGACAGTAGTAGCTTGTGTGAATGCAGTGTAAGAGTAGGGTAGCAGGTAGCAGAGCAGTTTCAGCAGTGACATCACTCCTTGAGACTTGGTTAGTTAGCCTTGTTGCCTATTGCATTTGGGACAAATTGCCTTTAGCTCAACTGGTAACAACATTGGAGATTAGAATGGGTTGTGGAGAGTGTGTGTGTGTGTGTGTGTGTGTGTGTGTGTGTGTGTGTGTGTGTGTGTGTGTGTGAGTGTGTGTGTGTGTGTGTGTGTGTGTGTGTGTGTGTGTGTGTGTGTGTGTGTGTGTGTGTGTGAGTGTGTGTGTGTGAGTGTGTGTGAGTGTGTGTGAGTGTGTGTGTGTATGAGTGTGTGTGTGAGTGTGTATGAGTGTGTGTGTGTGCGCGTGCATACAGGCGTGGGGGGGGTTAGGTACCAAACCAAAATTTTCCACCAGTTAAGTGGTCCGCCATCTGAAGTACCACTGCTTCATACAGACAGAGGGACACACTCCAAAAATTGCTTTTATTTTGTGTTCACCGCAATCTTTTTTTTTTTTTTTTTTTGACGAGAGCCTGCAAATCACTGCCTGCCCTCTTCAGCCTCCGTCTGTCCCAAGGGCATTCAGACTCCAAACAGAACAAACAGAAACGCTTATTGTCTCTGCCTCATGACTGATACTAATTGCAAAAACACAATGGAAACATTAGCATTGGCATCATGAGTCAAACAAACATTTCAGAGCTTCTTAAAAAAAAAAAAAAAAAAAAGTCTGAATGAAACATGCATAATGAAAACAATTTTTTATAATCAAATCTTCTGCCTTCTTAGAGCGCAGGTCTCTTTACCTGCATCACAGGGAGTGTTAATTGGATTTAGCACTCGGGATAAGTCTCAGTGCCGGTTCAGCCCTCTGTATTCAGCCCGCTGTTGGAGCTCAGATTATTAACCCTGTACACTCAGCTTCCTGACTGAGAGGGCGGGGCCACTCGCCACAGGGCCTCAGTACAGCCAATGAGAGCAGAGAGCAGGAGCCCTGTCTCATACCCACCTCTGAACTTCACACAGTGGCATTCAGAGCCAGGGAAACATCATACAAAAGAACCCCTCCTCTCCCACACTGCTCTAAACTGCAGGTTTGTGCGCAGTACAGCTGTGGTTAAAAGCTGGGAACTCATTCCCACCACGTGATACACTCAGTGGATTCTTTCCAAATGTAATGAACCGAAAATATTCACCTGACAACTCTGCAAAAAACACTTTAGTCCTCTTCTGGAGACCAACAGTTCTGCAATTCTGTGCCATTTCCTCATTAAACTGTCTGTACATGTACTGCGAGCGGTCTTTATCTGCACAGACTCAAACTATTTCCAGACAAAATACAGGAACTTAGATACAAGGTATCATGTTGCTATACAGCCTTTTTACTGCACAGCATGAGGTCAGGGGTCACACATTTTCATCAAAGTGCACCTGTAACAATGTGCTTGTGAGTGTCTGTACTGTGTAGTTGCTTTGTAAGAGTAGCAGTCTGGATGAATGGTTAAAGAAATGGACAACTGAGAAGCTCCTGATTAGATAATATATAAAATATGTCCCCTTGAATAATGGCATCCAGTAAGCTAATTAATATTGCAATGGAGTAAGAGTTAAATCAACAAAAAACACACTCAGCATACAAAATCTGCTAATTACAAAGCATATTCTCTGTTTAGTCATTAAAAGTGTTTGCAAAAAAGGTCTCCCATTAAAATGACTGATACTAAAATGAACCAAAATTACAGTGAGCAATTCAGTGAACCACACACAAACAGAACAAGCACTCCAAAGTAATAGTATCTAATGTTTCCTAAATTCTTGTGTACAACTTGGAATGCGGTCTTTCAAACCTTTAAGCCTCACTTCCCAGTGAAGCACCATCATTCTCTCACTCACTTCACTTTTTACCAGCTACTAGGCTAGCTGTCCAACTCAGCTGACTTTCAACCTTATTATCTCACAAGCAAATCAGCTACCCTTTCACCTGGCCACAAATAGGAACGTCAAGGAACAGGTCGGAATGTTTCAGCTTGTGTTTTAAGTTCTCTAGGTGTCATCAGTTATAAACAGGGAGTTCTGGAGTTTTGCTCTGCCACATCACCTGCAAGACATTCAACTTGCATTTCCATCCGTCTCCTCCAGGGGTCCTTGCAGGCAGCAATGGCCCAGACACATGACTTATTATACAAATATGTATTGTTTACAACAATTGTTTTTTTTTTGGCAAAAAATGACACAGTTTTGGGTAAGGGACGAGGAAAGGAAACACGAATGCATGAGCAACATGCATGCATGCATAAACATGATTTTGAGTGAGACTGTGCAAAAACATCTGCCTGGCCTATTGCATACGGAGAGATGCAAGTTATTTTGCAGAATTTGCAATATATCATTAGACTGCATGTAAAAGATAACAGACTGGAATTTCAAATTACAAAAACTCACAAAACAAAACCTGAGATTGACAAGAGCAGGGGGAAATCCCATGTCACAAACACAGGGAAAAGAAAGACGTCATTCATGATCTGATGGATGTGCTTCTCTGTGTAAGTATTGCCCTTGAAAAAGGGGAAATTTCCTAGGAAATTCCATCAGCCCATCAACAAGCATCTCCTGCAGACTGCTGACTTCTATGAAAACAACTGATCAAAAACATCAGAAAATATATATCTTTATCTAATGAAAATCTAATTCTAAAGATCTTACTTTGTTTTGCCAAGAAAATTAATAACTGCTGATCTGAGAGTTATCCTGGCTGATAGAGGGTATGTAAACTATCTAGTGACTGATGGTATCATGAAATATTTAATATTATTTGAAATCTACTTTTAAAAACATTTGTTGAGCAAACTGTACATTCAAAGCTTAGAGAGACATCCTTCAATGCCTGTTGCTAGAATGATGAGGGAATCTATGAAACCTACAAAAAACTGAAGGATTTGACAAATACTAAATATCAAACACTGGCTCTGAATAACCAGAACAATAAACCGCTAATAAGATAAAATATTCAACACTATTGTAGAAAAGCTAATGGCATATTCCAACCCAGGTCATTTCAATCAACCAGCTCACAAATTTCTTAAGGCCGTCAGCATTTTTACCCCTTAAATTTGCAGTTTTTATTAGATTCTCCTCCTGGTTTTGATTAAGACAGTAAATCTGACCTGGACAAATACAAACTTTATGCCAAAGGAATAGCAGCGGAATGTCTGGAGAAATGCTGGGAAAAAATCTGAAAAACTATTTCAAAGTCTAATCTAAAAAGACATCGTTTAGTCCTTTCATGGAGGGCTAAACGATGTCTTTTTATGGGTACGTTTCGCACAGTACTGATAATCCATGAAAGAAGAAGCTGTAAACCAAATGACAGCAATTAAATATAAATATAAATAATGCGGTTACATACTAGAGCAGGTTACCATGTTGCTGCATTTATTTTCTATAGTGAACATTTTCTAATGAAAAGAAACATGTACTGTACTGTGTACTGTATACTGTACAAATGCTTGGCGAACATTTTAACTTACTGCTGCATTGTCTGAGGGGCTAAAGAAAAAGACTTAATCTGACACACAACAGCATCAATGGACATAAACTATTAATCATCAAACATCACTATCAATCTCCATGCTGTGCGCTTAATTTGTGGTAATTAAATGATTAATTGAGATGATTGAGATACTGAGATGGGATTGTTTTTTAACACGTGGCTGAACATGGAGCTACATTGACCTCTTGGTGCTGGAGGGGTGAAATACATGCATTAAAACAAGAGCAGAAAAACTCTATGTCCAGTCATAAAGCAACGCGCCGCTGTTTGAAATATGGCACAATGGGTAATATACTCCAGCTTCATACTTCATACTTCAACTTTATCTCTGTTCCTAATGAGATTTATTTACCACGCTTTTGTAATGTGTGTTGCATTTATGTCAAACTCTTAGCTTTTGATTATTAGATTAACCAGCTAGCTCTGGATTTCCTGTGCATTTACATGAGGTAAAGGTGTGCGGGGGGTGAGACCTCAGCGCTATCCTGTTGTTCGGGTAAGGTGTACTGTATGCCCCTGCCATTACCAGTGGAATGACACATGAGTGTGACGGTGTGTAGCGGTTTCTGGGGTGTCTGATGAAGGCTGGGGAGTGGAAGCGCTGTGCCCCAGTGGATGGGGTTTCTGGGTAAAGCACTGGTGGGAACACAGCTGAGACCGATGGCTTTAGAGGAGAGCAACTCTTTCATCCTCCTTGTACAGTACAGCGCGTGCGACTGTCTGTCAATTTGGAGTGAAGAGGCACGGCTCTCAGTGCAGTGCAGCCTGTGTGTGTGTGTGTGTGTGTGCGTGCGTGCATGTGCGTGTGCGTGTGTGTGTGTGTGTGTGTGTGTGTGTGTGTGTGTGAGCGTGTGTATGAGTGAGTGTGTGTGTGTGTGTGTGTGTGTGTGTGTCTGTGTGTCTCTGTCTGTTTCCATCACTCCATGCACTTGAAGGCTTTCAGTCTTCCCTATATTTCATTCTCTTTCTCTCTCACTCACTCATTTCTTTGTCTCTCTCACTCATGACCTGTTTATCTCTCTCACTCCCCCTCCTTTCTTCCTCTCATTACCCCCTCTTCCCCCTCTCCCCCCTCTCCCTCTCCCAGCATGGGCATATATACTTTAAGAAAGCCATAGATGCAAGCCTAAGGCTTTGCCTCTCACGGATACAGGTTGCTGAAATATTAATGACCTGCGCCTGGTTTGAGCTAGCACTCCAGAGGATTGTCCTGTAGAAAGATGCGTGCATCTGTAATCATAAAAAGCAAATGGCACACATTGTGATGTTTGTTATTGGGATCACACAGCGGCTCCCGGTAGTCGCCACCGCTTCTCGCGCTTGCTGTGATGGATGTTGCTGACTGAGCCAGAGTGGAAGGTCTTACAAAGCTACACGAGATTCAATACAGGGAATAATCTCATGAAGATGGATTTCAGATTGTGGTTTATGACAGGACTGTCATTTTGATTCAGATCCCATGGTAACTCACAAAACAGTGGGATGAACACACCGAAGCTTTTGCAAACACAGGTTTATTCCTTATTTTCAATAGGGTGATATGCTGTAAAACTGGTCATCAATGGAAGTATTGATTGATAGAGTGAGGTATGGCTGTGGAGAGCCGCACAGTGTTTAAAGTGACCTGTGTTCCCTATACAGGCCAGCTGGGTTCAGCAGAATGAACTGTTTTCCAACGGGATGCTGGGATACACTCAGTTCCACAGAAGAAATTTGGATTATTGGCCCTCAAAGATCAAAACAAATGTGCTGCACATTCTGTCAAATATCAAACATCAGATCTAAAGAGGGACTGTTTGCGACGGTTTATGAGGCAATCCCCGCCTTCCCCCTGCGCCTTTGCTATCCAGGATTGCAGTGATTTAACACACAAATCCCAGCAGGCCGAGCAGCAGCAGAAAGGCAGCCAGCGTCTGATGGCTATCGCCCGGCTCGGCCCGGCGAACACTAAGGCAGGAAACAGACACCAAACCCCTGTACAGATACTGCCCCCTGCCGGACTCAGCGCCCCACACAAGCAGGTGAGAGAGAGAGAATCAAACCCAGTGCCATCACACAGAGGCGCAGCGGAGAGGAGACTCCTGAAGGAGCCCGGGGCGCAGTGATATTCACAGGCAGAGGGGCCGGGGCACCGCAGTGCACCAACAGGTGCAGAGCCTGCCTGCACGCCCAACCACAGAGCCACACTGCCATCTGCAGGCCGGCTGCGGTACTGCCACTCACTGCCCGGGCAATCAGGGTGGTTACTGCACTCAGTGCACTTGCTCCAATCTTTCACACAGCCCTTTTGCCAAATGAACGATTTTTTTTTGTTTGTTTTTGTTTTTTGTTTGTTTTTTTCACACCGTGAAAATTCAAGCGGGCTGGAGTTAATTTGCATCGGGCAGGTGTACTGTAAATGCTCTGTGGGCCATGGTGTTCATGTTTATACTCACTGCAGCCAAATCACCCTGAAAGGAATTAACAGGTGTAACAAGTGTTTTACAGAGGCCTAGGTTCCACTGAGTGCAATTCAGACACTTGCACCCACAAATGCATGCACATGCGCGCGCGCACACACACACACACACACACACACACACACACACACACCTACGTGTATATTACAACATTATCATAATTATTACATGCCACATCACCCAATGTCAATGGGTAAATGCAGTGCGTTTCGCTCAAGGTCAATTAACCCAAATACTCCCTCCAGACAAGCAAAGACAGCTTTTGTGGTACATGGAAAAAGATTCAAAGCTAACCAACACTGGTTTATGCATTACACTACAGTTGTTTGGCAGACGCTCTTATCCAGACTGATATACAAAGCCTACAAATTTTTACATTTTCCATTTATACAGCTGGATATTTACTGAGGCAATCAAGTTAAGTGCTTTGCCCAAGGCCCAACTGGGAATACGACCAGCATGCTCTAGGTTATGAGCTCTGCTCTGTCCCGCTACACCACACTGCTGCCACGTGTTATACACATTACACAGGCTGACTTCAGCATGGAAGCTGAGTTTCTTCAGAGAAAACTCAAATTGTTCCCTGGCCTGTTAGAGCAAAGAGTGAATTGATAGTGAGGTGATATTTGGGATGAGTGAGGACTCTGGAGACAGCAGAGACCCTGCTCTGACAGCTGTAAGGACAGCTTCACTCATCTACAGAGGAGAGTGATGGCTGCTTCTGTCTGCTGCGCTCTCAGGAAGTTCTGCCATCCTGGAGCTCTCGAGTGGCTCAGCCAGCACAGCATTACAGCCCGGGTTCGAGACCTGCCCTGGCATCAGACGACGATGACCCGCAGCCCGTAGCAGCAGAACAAATTGGCTCGTTCCACCGGGAATACAGGGGAGGGTAGGTCAGCCTGAGGCTCGTGGCATAGCTAAACAGTGTCCCCTGCTGGTCAGTCTGGAGTAGTGGCATAAAACAGTATGAGTCTCAGAGGACAGCAAGTTAGGCTCGCCCCTCCAATTGAGAGTGGGGGTCATAGCTGCTGGGGGTGTGTATACGATACACTGGGGCATTCTAAAATTTGTAAGAAAACTGGGAAAAAGCATTAAGTATTCCAACTTTTTTTAAATTGTAACTGTAGCTCTGCTAGAGATTCTCACTATCAAGGCCAGCCAGTCAATGAGGATTCATTAGCAGTATGATGCTGTATTCTATAATACCTGAATTAAGGGGAAAAAACTGTGAGCCAATCCCACTGGTGATATCTGCTAACATGCTCCCACACACCAACAGATAGGCACATTCAACGTAATCTCTTGTTAAGATGTAATTCTATCTTTTGTGGATGTAGTTTTTCAGACCGATAAAAAGTGGAGATGTCTGTAATTCAAAGTCCAAAGCAAGAGGACTGAACTTCTCTCTAATCATTCATTTGACATTTTGCAGTAAGACTGTATGAGTTATTTAAAAAGACAAAAGTATGAAGTGCATTCTAGGCTACAAAATTGAGGAGAAAAACTGCAAACAGAAAAACAAAATTAAGTCTAAATTCTGATCATTCGTGTTAATCCCATCTACAAAACAAAAACGGATGAGATCCGACACAGTAATTTATGATTATTTGCATCAGATCTCACTGTGTCACTAAAACAGTGCATGCTGTTTCATTTACTGAATGATAATAAAATGCCATTTCATTCTCAAATCATACCAAATAGGTCAGATAATGGATGTAATAAAATCAATGCTTTTTTCCCCAAACATATCAAATTAGTCTCAATATTGAACTCGAATTTCCCTCAGGGACCAAGAGCATTTTTACAGCTTTGAAACCAAAAGTGTCCATTTGGATTTAGCTCCTGTGAAGGTGTAGGTGCAGCTCATTTCCACACTCAGAAGTGCCACCCAGCTACCCAGAGAGCTCTGTGCCCTAACAGGCGGGAAATCTGTGAACGCTCTCACATCAGCAGTCTGGCTGAGCAACTCCCAAGCCTCACATTGCCACTGCTCAGGTTCATTGCCTTGCTGTAGCAGTGTCCCTTACAGGATTCAAACCCGCAAGCCCCCAACTCCCTAAGAACTACTGCATGGTGCTCCCCCTAGTGGCAGGTGAAAAAGGTTTTAGCCTAGTCGTTCCACCACACCCTCAAGTGGTAACATTTCAAACTGCTGGTTCAACTGAACCGCATAACCATATACACTGTACAAGATCACATATGCAGTGGCTTGGTGAGTAATAGGAAAAAAGAATATAAAACTTACTTGAATCTAGAAGTGCGGCAAGTGCATCTATTGCTGCCCTGTAAAACAAAAACACAAAAAAATAAACTCAGGGCATTCACAGAGAAAATATACGAGAAAGAAACTCCTGAAGTCAACAACTGTATACATAAAAATGGCTTGGCCAGGACTGGCAGTTTTCCAAAGACATTGTCAGCATTTATGGTTAATACAAATCACTGTTCTCTCCAGTAATGCATAAAACCTGGTGAAGTATCTTTATAAGCGTTTTCTCAAGTAATGTAAACGCTGATTCAATATGGCAGTCATATATTTTTCAGCTCGGAGTGTGTGAACGTGAATTAATGAGCAGCGCGTTGTAGGAAACTCACAGTAGAAACCATATTTCACGATCCCCCTGAAACCCGTGTATACAGTGTTGACAGGTCTTGAAAAAAGGCTTTTTGTTCAACAAATAAAAGAAAACAACACTTCATTGTTATAAAGAAGAGGTTCCAGCGTGGAGGAAAGCTTCCAAATAAAGTCATTCCCCAGCATGTTATTTTCTGATAGGCTTTGATATGAATTTGTGGGAAGGTCTTCATTTACGATGAAGGGCTTGTTCCATTATGGGAAACAAGAGAGTTTATCTCCACGGTTTATCATGAATAATTTGCATTAATATCCTTTCGGCAGGAACGGTTATTAAAATCCATTCATCACTCAAAGTTCCTCTCTCACAAACATCATAGCCGCAGCATTTTTTGAAGATGGCAGTTTCTACAGGCGAAACTTTTTTTTTATCTTTGAACACATGGCGTCATCGATCTCAGACCTGACCAGTGAAAGCATTTTACGTTTTTTCACCTGTTAATTGTTCGCTGGCATAAGACAGTCGCTCCGGCACACGTGTGGTAGGAAACGTGTTTCACACCAATACTTTGCGCGAGAGGCAGTGGAACCCCGCGGGACAGATCAATAGCGCGACACTGACGCGGAGGCGTGCTACATCACAGAGAATCGTGGTCGTTATCCTGATGGGAGCGCTCATCCTTGAAGAGGGCCTTGGTCTCGTTCGAGATTTCCTTCTCGTCCTGCTCCTGCAGGTCGTTATAGTCTGCCTCATGCTGGGTATTGTTTACACCAGCCAATCCAGCGCCACGGTTTACCGCGTCTGCAGCGTGTCGTCCTCTGACAAGAATAATATGTAGTACATATAAAGAACACTGAAGTGACTTAAGTAGGATCGACGGGCACATTGTTTTGGTGATTAACGTCCCACTTATCCCCGAGAGTGTCAGATTCAGGGATGTTGGGCTTTCAAGCCACTCCAAGACATGATTTATTATCCTACGCGGGAGCATAAAGCAGCAGCTCGCTAAACGTTTATGCAAATAACTATTACACATCACTGAGGCGAGCTGACGAACGCAGTGCTTACACGTTGCAGCCATGAAATGCCACGAAATGCCACGGGCTAACATGAGTAATGAATTTAATTTTAAGGATTAAACGTGTCCAGAGATTAAATGTTTGAAGCTGTGTCTACACAGTGCTATCCCCTGGCTAACAACATGCCTACTTCTAGGCAGCCTAAAAACCACGAATATATCATCCATTCATTGGTTTTGCTTTATTTTTGGGCTTCTATGTACTTTGGCACCGTGGCGTCATTCTACATAGCATCGCGTCACACCACAATCTCCAGTTAGCGCCGTCAAAATTTGCGAGCTATTTCTGCGCTTCACCAAGCCGCCTCTTTGCACTTTCAGACTTTGTAATAACAGTTTTCAGTGAAAACAAACGATGCGTTTGAGAGACCGTCAGCGGAGGTTGTGCTGTAATTACGCACTCTGCTACCTCTCTCGGCGCGCTTGCAGCGATCAGCAGGTGGATAAGGGATTTGGCCAGCTTCCAAGCAGTCATCGCGCCTCTTATTATTCTATCGACTTTTTCCTAACAACTGGGAGGTTGATGCAAACAAAAGTGGGATATTTATTTTAATTAATAAAACAGTTCCTGATGGATCAAAGGCATTGTGCGTCTGGGTGTCAATTATTTGCACATCATTAAAAATATGAGTAAACAAAGAGGACAGACTTGATGCATTTCAGAGTAGAGGCAAAGCAGGCTGTAATTACAGATGGAGTGTCAATTCACATAATGACCACTGCAGAGTCAGGACAGACACCCAGGTGTAATAATTCGGCAAGTGACAAATGAGTGACAATCAGGGCCCGGTCAAAAGGGAGCAACAGTTAGGTTACGATGATGTCTCATATGTATTCACTGCTGTGGAATTTACATTAGGTTTCTAATTCAAAACATGAATAACTTTGGTTGTAGAGTTGCATGATGTACTGTACAGAATCATTTTGACACAGAAAATCCCCATCTCTGGGGAAGAGTATTACAGCACCACTTGTCGAGAGCTCCAGTTAGGAGTGGACATGTTTTTTTAATGAACTCTATTCAGAGGAACCTCGTCTCACCAAAGTCACAAATAAACACACGCATAACCGCAACAGCCAATCCAGCGAGGTGGACACAGAGGGGGTGGGGTCACAGTAAATGAAGCTGGCACAACACTCCTGGCACAACAGCACGCCAGGGGTCGTGACCTCTGTCTGGCTGGCAGTGGTAGACACTCTGCCCCTGGCTGAGGGCCCAGGCTGCCAACCCCCCCCCCCCGTCGCTCCCTGCCCCGGCAAGGGGATTCGGCCGCTGTTTACCCCTCAGTCCGTAACAACCTGGCACAGGTCTGCTCTGCTCTAATCTCAGCTGTCAGTCTGAGTATCTGAGGGGCGGGAGGGTTCGAATAGCTGCGCACACGTTTAGAATACAGCTAAACAGCAGATTCGGGACACAGCATTATCCGCATTCCTCACACCCTTGCCCAGGACACCTCGGTAGGCTTGAGTTCCTGCACATCGGCCATGAATACAGCTAGATTTTAACTGAAATTAACACACCATGCACAACCACAAAGGACCACTGGGGAAGAGAACTAGCAACCTTCTGGTTACAAGACTCATCCTTTGAGCATTATTAAGCACGTGTGACCCATTTCCCTATAATGAGCTGCAGAATATTCTGAGGAATGTGTGTCTGCCAGCACCCAGAGCATTCTCGCTCCTCAAAAAATGAAACAATTTAATTATGGTTATGCAAATGACACTGTTTGAGCAGAACAGATTAAAGCTGTGCTTCAGATCAATGTCCCATTCATGCACCCTATCTTGTTTAAGTGAAAGTGTTATGAAATGTTTATGTTGTCATGGTACTAACAGCAAACAAAGCAGTCTTTAATACAGAATATTATACAAGCCAATGCAGGGGGGAAGGAGCTTGAAGTCCTCAAATGTAAACACTGATAAAAAATGTATTTGCAGTAAAATTTCATTTTTGATCTCAGCTGTTCTTCACAAGAGAAGTATGCAGTGTCCTTAGCAGGCTGGGTCTAAAAGCACCACCTTCCAGAGTAAAATTAGAGTGAATTAGGAAGTTACTCTACTGGGAGAAAGAAGGGGTCATCAGCATTAAATTAGTTTGGGTTTTACATGTAGCTACATTTCATTTTGGGGGGACAGGAAATGCAGGGGCACAGAAAGTCACTTTTCTCCTCTTCCCTAAAGGTCTTCAAAAAGCCTACTAGATGCATACTAGATACTAGATACATTTACAAATATGTTTGAATCCTTAATTGTGGTATTTGAAATGACAAGCTCAAGTTTTCTGAATGCATTCTATTATACATTCTGAGGAAATATGCAAGAAAATTTTACTGCAAGTTTTCTTTTTTCCAGAATCCAAAAAATACTTGCTTATACATGGTTGAGTTTTGTAGATACAGAGAGGAAGAGAGGGATAGAGAAGGAATGAGCTCACCCCTTAACAGAGACGCCTGCCATGGGTTCATGGAGCAGAAAGTCTGTCAATGTGAGGGGACTCCTTATATACTTTCAATCACAGAGGAAAAAAATAAATAAACCTCACGGCCATTTTATCAGGGAAGCAGGTATTTCCATATCTATGTGTATACATATTTGATACTTATTTATTTATTGAACAGGGACAATGGACAATTACATAACCAGAAGTAGCCACTAGCTAAATTTTATCTGCAAGACTTAGGGTGGTCGCCAGCTCTTCTCCTTTTTTACAGTGATCAGCTAGCCTCCGAGCTATGTGCAGCACTTTGGGAACGTGTGAGTAGGTACACTGAGGGAAACTCAACCTTGCTACAACGCACCTGGCACAGGAAACAGATGAAACAGGATATACAATACTTACTTCACCGTGCATGTGTGTTTCGTTGTGTAGGGTGATATCAGCTTGAAAACGACGTCCAGGCATCGGTTATTTCCAAGCAGGACAGCCGTGGAAACTGAGGGAGAGAGAGGTTGCGTCAGTGGATGCATGAGCGCAGACAAATTTTATTAGCATTGCTGAATAATGACATCCTTCGGCTTCTTGGCTCCTTTACCAGGCAGAGTGATTCCTTTACCAGAGACCACCGAAATTTAAACTTCGGCTACATAAACCGGCTATGACAGGCCGCTCTATTTCTGAATGTTCTCTTACAGCCGATTGCTCGTCTATGAGAGCCTAAATTAAAAATAAACTGGGGTCGGATTAAGACACAGGTCATGGGGTTTCTTCAGAATGTTTCTTCAGAGTGAATTCGTAACATGCAAAGAGAAATAATCAGAACTGACTATGCAATCCTCCAGCGCATGCAGTATTTCCTGGAATTGGGATGAGAGATACAGTCAGCTGTACTGGGCAGTGGGCTTTATCCTTTATCCTGTGAAAAAGTGACCGTGTTCGAGGAAGGTGAACACAAGCAGCATATGTAATCATTCTGTGAACAGAGCCTGAGGATCCACACTGAAGCCAGGCTCCACACAGCCTTCACCGACTGACCTACTGCATCCTGAGGAACGCTGGAACTGCAGCAAAAACGAAGCAGAAGATGGTCCCTAGAATGTTTTCTTTTACTGTCTCGCTTACTGCAATACCCAAATAATAATAAAAATTTAAATTTCATATCTATGACTTTATGTCAGCTACAGAGGAGATATATATAGTAATATATATAGACTGTCTGAACAACAGCCCCCTACCCCCCTAAAATGAAAGTTTCTTTTCCTTCGAGTTTCTTTGGCTGTACAGCCAGCATTTCTTTTTAGTGCCCCAACTGAAAACCAATCACTGCTATGTGAATTATTTTTAATTTAACATCAACAGAGAAGCCATCTTTTCTATTTCCTGATAAGACAGTTCAGCCTTCAGCATATTGCTTTGCACTTACATGTCAATTTAGGCAAGCATTTGTGATCTCAGCGCTATGTCTGGCACTGATGCCTGCTCATCTGTGATTAGTGCTGTCCTGTTGGTGTTGATGCACAGTTCAAGTGACTCTGAATAAGAACATCTGCCAAATGACAATAACATAACATAAATGTAGGAGAGGACTTTTTCCCTGTAGAGGCCTTTGGTAGATCAAGGTTTGAGAAGTTTATTGCGCTGTTTCCTGGTGAAGAGTACAGCATCTTTCTCCTGCTTCTCCTGTCTCTGCTCAGGTACATAAAAAACACATTCTGTTGAAATGCAAATACATTTGTATGGCATGATTTTGCATGTTCTTTTTAACATACAATAAAGTCACATATGTTTGACAATACGTATGAAATGGCCTGTATACTATATGTATTCCTGTATAGTATATGTATTCCACAGAATAATATCATTTACAGCAGACAAATATCCAGAAATGTGTGCCTTCATTTGGACCGTATGCTGACCTAAATTACGTTTTTATGGAGGATGCGAGCCAACAGAGAGTTTGCAACCTTAAAGCTTTTCACCAGTAACTTTACTGCTTTTTTATTGCCGCTTATGTCCGAGTTAGGAAGATTTAGCTACATATATATGCAGAAAAGTTTGCTATGTATGGCATCCTGGGTATAGAGACTGAATAAATCCACACCCACATGGAGAGTACCGTTTTACAGCAGAGTGGCAAAAGAGATCTGAGCTGTGGGACAAACCCTCTTATTCTGGATACCATAAAAAACCAAGATCCCTGTGGAAGGTAGCGGTGGGAGGTGGGAGGCTTCCTGCACCCCCAGAGGGGTGGAGCTATCAGGTCTTCTCAGTGATTCGCTGACTGGAGTTTAATCAGTGTTTGATTGGTTCCTGTCAGTTGCTGACAGCAGGTGCCCATTGTGAGGTCACAGAGCCTCACTCTGCGGCAGGCTTGCAGGGCCTGTGAGTGACTCCCTGAGAGTCTCGCCCTCCGCCTCACGGTTTCGGGTGCCCGGAGGGTGCCACACCCGCACTCACCTGAGGAGCAGAAGACCCTGAGGACCCAGAGGCAGGCGGCTGCCCTGCGCGGCTGCTCCAGGTTCTGCCGGAGCAGGCTCAAGGTGAGGAGCACCGCATCTGCCTTCTCCGCTTTCAGCCCAATCCTCCTGTCTGTGGAGACACCGTGCAGCCAATATTACCCACAATGCACGCCAAGACCCCCGATGACTGAGCGAAACCCACTCCACACCCTCAGACTGGAGCCCTGTAATTACTGCCCAAAAACCCCGGCACATCTCGACATGTTGTTTATTACCTCACAGAGAGCTGAGTGCAGTATCCATGGAAATGAGCAAATTTAGCCTGATACTGTAGAGCCCACCTCCACTGCTGCGGCCCACGCCGGCTCCTATCAGACACTGATGAATCATCAATGATGCACAGTGCCCAGAGCAAGCAAGCAGTAACCCCAGTTCAGAGTGAACGGAAGCACAGATATTCAACTTTAAGCAGATATTCAGCTCCAATCAGCCTTGCTTTACTCTGTCCAGAAGGCTCTGGTTGGTAACAGGAGGTGCCAGTGATGCCTGCATTCCTATGCTGGCTATGGATGTTCTGTTTTAGACCATGCCCCTTCATGCGTGTTCGTAATGAGCCAGCCAATGATAACATTCGTAGCTTCAACAATGGCAATGACACCTTTCTCAATGTGACAAACACCAAGCCGACCATCGGAATTCAAATATATAAAATCTGTGACATAAGGAGCAGGATATTATCAGATATGTGGTATGCCTGTTTTGACACCAATTTCCACCCATATAAACCTAGAGAGGACACTGGCCATTTTCTACTGCCTATCGGGGGACTGTTTGAAATGGCAAGCTGGAATTTTTTTAACAGTTTGTGGAGATATTAAACAACAGTGTTACCACAAGTTTGAAAATATTTTCCATTTTGGAAAGTAGTGAGACTAAGTCTTGAAAAATGACAAAAAATGTAAAGAATAAATAAAGCTCACTCTTGCTTTTTCCGGCAAAAGAGCATTTCTTGAAACCTCACTAGTAAAAATGTCATTTACTGCAAAGTCTAGCTATGCCAGTATTCTGGTAATGTTCACAATCACAAAGTGGTGAAGTTAACTCATAACAGTCATTGGTGAAAGTTATTCAATGCCAGAAGCATCTGTAAGTTTGTGCCCACATCGACACGAAACGTTTTGACTTTAAAGCAGTTCTTCCCATCTTCAGCATAGTCCAACTTCACCACTGCCGCAGCAATAATAATAATTCTTGAGAATCTCACATCTGTCCTTAAAATGTCAGTGAGAAGTCAGGGAAAATATGAATGTGATCTCAGAGGGAGCGGTGAGGGAGGACAGTGAGGAGAGGCTTGCAGGTGATGCAGTACTTTCCGAAACTGTGTTATTGCTCACAGACAGACTCACACATCGGGCTCAGTGCATTTTCATTAAAGCAAATGATATTGCCTAAAAACTGGGAGCTGTTAAAGATAAAAATAATGAAAAGCACACCTTTGCAGGCAGATAAAATAGAACAAAGTTTCGTCACAAAGCTACACTCAGTGACCTGGAGACTTGTGTCAGCCCCTCCTGCCCTTATCCTGATGTGTCACTGCCTCCATCTGTTACTCACCTCTCTGCCCCACCTTTGCCAGGAGGTGTAGGAGGGGCAGCAGGATGGTGTAGTCGGGGGAGAAGGACCTGGCTGTGTTCATCAAGGCCGAGAGGAGAGCCTCGCTGCCACCTTTCGAGATCATGTAGTGGATCCGCCTGTCCGTGCCTGGGAAACACACGCTTGGTCACGCCAGTGGCCATGCCCATACCCATGTACGCACCCACAGCCACACCCACAACCTCACCTCCAAACCACACCTACAGCTGCAGCCACACCCACAACCTGTGTTCATAATGTGCTGACACATTTCATTTGGCCTGTCATCAAATCATAAAGACACTTTCTCCAAAATGTTAAACATCAAAGGGCAATTTCAACAAAAATATCCAATGTAGCATTGTGTTCCTTAGCAAGTAGTTCAGCAGCTATGGATTTTGAAATGTGAAGAATCAATTTCACACTGCAAAAATTTCCCTGTGCTTCCACAAAAATGTCACTAAGATCATTCTGGCTTTTGTATGAGGGCTAGAGAGTCTGATGTAAAACAGTGTTCACAAAAGAATGTCAAATTAGATCATGTCTTTAGCTGTTAAAACAAAAAGTCTCTTTCAATGTGGATACATGCTCCTGTAATAATAAGGAAGAACACATTATTGTGCTGATGTTGTAGTCGATGTTGTCCTTTCGTATTCTGTTGGATGTGAACCCTGGCTGCAAAATATTTTTCCCCTAGTGGGATAATAAAGATAACCTTGAACCTTGAACATCTAAACACAGATTTTTAGAGATGCATCTTTTTAAACTCAGGACACATTTTCAAGGTTACAGAACTGTAAAGAATCAGTCAGACAGAGCAGAGTGAGACTCCAGCTTACTTAAAGAACACATTTCCTACGCGCCATTTTTAACCTGAACGTCCCCCTCTCTGTCCCAACAGGCACAGGGGCGCATCACTCACCGGCCGACAGAAGCTCATCCAAAACGCTGAGAATATTGAGAGTGCTCTCAACATCACCAGCATCCTGCAGCAAATTAAGAAGGATGTTTTAGCCTTCTGACAAAAGGACGCATGGATTTGCCTTTATGTCATTACTGGAGAGACACTAGACCTCTGCAAAAACAATAACAGGATGAAACAGAAGGAGAAAACAGAATGAAAAATAACAGAAAAAAGGAGCATCTTATAGAGATACAAAGGACAAAAAAAAAACAAATAACGACAATAAGGCGTAAATTCGTTCATGCAGAACTGGAAACTGTGATCTGTGCAGTAAGATTTGTCAAAAGAAACAAGGGTGCTCTTCCTCTACAGTCGGTACCTGCTGTCAGCAGGCAGATCACCACAGCATGATCGGTGGAGGGGTGATGCGAGATGCAGCACAGGGTGAATCATTCTGCCTGCACGGGTCTTCTTTGCCTTTTTGTCTGTTTTCTTTACCTTGTTTTCTTTACCTATGATCCACATGTTGTAAGGACTCACTGATCTCTATATTACGTGGATTGACTGATAGAACAGACTCAGCAGATGGGATGGTCCATCCAGATTGGTGAATGTAGGCAGCATCTGTGCAGTGCAGCGTGTGATCTGTACGCACGTGCTGGCCTGCAGTGTCCAGGTGACCAGACCCCACTGATGGCTCCATCAAGAGCTGCTCTCGCCTGCACAAACAGGCGCCGCTGCTCTGACCTCCTCCTCCGACGCGCTACATTGAGACATTGTGACCTTTCCAGGATCCCCAACAATCCCCAAACCCTGCGGCCTACGGGGAGACTGGAGGAGAGGTCAGTTTAAAAGCGGCAGCAGTTGACAGCCTGTAAACGGGAGGTGGGCTTTTAATCCTTCCAGGAAGGAGCCCTCCCGCTGGGGGTCACCCCCCCCCCCACGGAGCCACGCCGGCAGGCAGAGTGGTCAGAGGGCGGCACGGGCACGTCTGTCGCTCACGCAGACCACCTACACGCCGAACCCTGGACCCTCGCACCGCCACAGGGAAAGACTATAAATGAAGCCGCACCGACCGCAAATGTCAAAGGCCAAGCCAGGCTGGCAGGACGGTACGGCCCCAGCATCAGGTGAACTTTAACACATCATCTGAGAGAGCCGTCACAGGGGAAAACAGGGCCAGCAGCTGCATGGGCGGGAGGAGTCAGGCACCACGGACAGGAGGAGTCAGGCACCACGGACAGGACAATCTGATTTCCAAACCAAATATTTTTGTTGCCATTTTGTTCATAACCAATACCATTCCCTCCAAACACAGAGCATACATCTGTGCACAGATACACTCTGACATGTGTACTCCACAGTGCACTTTTGTAGCTTTCCTTATTAAACCTTTACAATCCTGTGGAAATCATTGAATGGAGGCTATGATTAAGCCACCTTCATTCTGCCTCCTTATGGCGCTAATTACATGGCAAAAGACTAAGAGGAATAATAGGGATATTGTTCACTGAGATCAAAATAAACTGATTTATTTATCCAGGGCAACCAGGGTCGCCTTCAGAATGAGTCACATTCTCAGTGCCAGACAGCTCACTTTAAATTAAACAGTGTAGACGCGCTCTGCCCGTGGAACCTGATCCTGGATCAGAATTAAAATTCCACACTAAATTTGAGGTGGTGTATTTGATCTTATGTTTTCTGACAAGGGCAGAAAGTAACCAGAGAGATGAAGTGTGTGACGACAGGAAATGACATCGCTACAGTGGACAGGCCCTAAAACATACTGCTCCTTATTCTGAAGAGGTTTTGCAAAAAAAAAAAAAAAAGAACGGTGCAGATGGCTGTTTGTTAAATGTTGTACTGTCCCAATTATTCTCTTCCAGCCTCGTGCGACATGCTGCTAAAAAAGAAATACTCCATTACTCAGGAGTCAGAGTATGTGCCTCCTGCGGACTCTGACTCAGCAGACCGGTGTTCCAGGTTCCATCACCCTCACTGTGACAAACGCCTTTATTTAGCCTCTGCTTTGTGGGATGGTGATACCCTGTCCCCGCATAACTGCAGAAGATTAAGAGTCAAAATTTTTACTCTGACTCAAGCTTCAGATACCGCATCCTGAAAATTCAGAGCAGAGAGGGGCTTGCACAGTCTCACCCTGACTGGAGTCAAACAAACTCCTGCTGAAAGCCTGTTTGACACTGCTCTCTACACAGCTATTCACGTTTGGCATGAAAATATTTTGATACAAGGGACGAGAGAGCTCATTACCCCCAAAATAAGTTCATTTAAACTGCTGTGGCAAAGGGTTTCATCCTCTCAATTAAACACACTATTCAATAAAATGGATGAGTCTCTTCGGGTGCTTAACAGCTGCCGATTGAAATTGCAGTGCAGTAATTTAACACATGAATTACATAATAGACACAAGCAACAGAAATGATGCATAGCCAAGGGAAATGAACCCTGACAGGAGGAGACTGGGGCACCGTGCCCTCAGAGCTGGGCGTGTTCCCTGGAGACCGCAGATTCACTTCCCCGGTTCAGTGCCGTCACCACCCCCTGGAGCAAGATATTGAAAAGAACTGCTCCCCAAACACCCAGGTGTATACCTGTAAAACAGCTAACCTGGAAAAGTGTAAACTAGGGGTGTCACCTTGGATAAGGGCCCTTACTCAGCATCTGTATGAATAAAGACATTTGGATCTTAATATACCTTTAAAAGAATAATCGGGTTTCTTTGATATCTTCATAAGGTGAATGAAAGCATTTTATTACTTACAGTGAGCTGTTTGTGACTAACAACATTTATTTATCTGCACAAAGCTTTTTTCTTCTCTGATGCTCACTTTGCAGTTGTTAGTCTGTTGAATATCCTCACTATGAAATGAAGATGTGAGTGCACTAAGAAGAGTCCATTACTGAATGTCAGACAGCTGCAGTGAAAAGGGTTTTGAACTTAAAAAGTAAAGTTTTGCCTCCATTGTGTCTATTTAGTGCCAATGTGACTGTAAAAGAGGGCAATACCCTTGAAGACTGGATTTTCATTAAATATTTGGGTCATCTTGAACACACCTCTTATCTTTTCATTAAACTTAGAGGCAAGTCACAGAAACTTTAAAGGATGACATTTAGTTAGGCACAGTGGAGGGGTTTACTGTGGAATAGCTTACTGGGATTCACAGTGGAAGAGGAGACCCTGAGACCATTAAAGAACAGATATGACAGTGTCAGACTAGACATGAGTTAGACTAGACTGCTGACAAAATCATGCACCTAGCTGGGATGAATGGTTTGCTCTCATCAATAAATTTCCACTCTTATGTTCTCTCTAGCACGCTAATTTAGGAGTTGTTAACCTTGCCTTTAAATTTGATTCAGCTGAGATTGACCTGAAAGTGGCAGTAACACAGAGTGGAACAAGGGCTTTTTTAAGAGCAGGAAATGTACCCACTTGTGCAGTTAGGCATGTAAATGATTGTTTGTGCTTAATTGATTGTTTGTGCTTAAATGATTGATGGTGCTTAAATGTACTGCTTTTTCCCCCCTGACCAAAACTGCAGTGGCTGGTGTCTGTTTACCAGCAGAAACTACACTTACATGATCTGCTTTCATGCCAGACCCGAAATCTTTCCTCCTTCACACCTCTATATGAAGCTGCCATATCATCCAGATTTCAACACCCTCTGAAACTGCTGGTAATTGGGCAGAGGGGGTTCAATTATGAAATGGACAGTGACAGTTATTTCAACAATGAACAAATAATATAAATGGTGAATTGCTGCAGAAGTCTATTCTTTAAAAAAACGTATTACACACAGGCCAATAAATTAATATATGGCCAAAATGACCCCAAGGGGTACCATTATTATTCTCTGACATTATTAATGTAATAATAGAGGTTAACCACTCTCATATCATTACCATGATAACACATTTGGTTCTCGTCATGACAACTATGATTGACAGGGAGAACAAATTGCCCCGGAGAAACGTATGAATTTTCTGAATCTGCAATAGTGCAAGCTCTACAGCATGCAATACAGCAAAAATTTAACACCATCACTGTCCGCTGCCATTTTTGAAGATCTCTAATCTGATTGGCTGCAGGCTTCATGTTTCTTGGGAATATTTTTACAGGGAGAACCATCAGGCCAAATCTTCCACATTTTTAGGTTTGTGATGGCTGTGATTGTCTCATGCCTGCAAAAGAGAGTAAAGCAGCTCATGCGATGTTACAGCAGGTCTGGGGGTCAGACTGCAAGGCTCCTGAATGCCTTCCTTCCCTCTGAGAGCAGGGGCAGGAGATCACACTGCAGGGCAAGTCACCTGTGGCGATGCTGGTGCGGTGAACACCAGTGCACATCGAACACAACAGGAGGAGACTGCAAGCTTTAAACCCTGTGAATGGTGCCTATAGGAGTGAAAGCCGGGAGAAGAGAACCCCTGCAGAGCAATGCTGGAAATCATTTCTGAAGTCATACCTTTGCCTTTCTTTGCTGGGAACAGACATGCTGTTTGGTGTCCTCTTCTTCACCTCTACCTGCTCATTAGTAGCATTTCAGAGTAGCGTGGCACTCCTACAAACACACACAAACACACACACACACACACACACACACACACACACACACACACACACACACATATGCGCACATATACACACACAAATACACACCCATATGCACATACAAACACACAAAGACACAAAAATACAGGTGCAAATACAAACATAGATGCACACACTTACAAACACACATGCACACACACACATGCACGTACAAACACACGCACGCGCACACACACAGGCACGCACACACACACACATATGCACATATATACACACACAAATACACATCCATATGCACATACAAACACACAAAGACACAAAAATACAGGTGCAAATACAAACACAGATGCACACACTTACAAACACACATGCACACACACACATGCATGTACAAACACACGCACGCGCACACACACACGCACGCTCACACGCACGCACGCGCACGCACACACACACACACACACACACACGCTCACACACACACACACACACACACACACACACACACACACACACCCTGCTTGTCCCGTACCTGCAGGGTGGAGAGGAGAACCTCCAGCCCACTGGTGGCTGTGGTAGCCATGCAGGGCCGCGGTCGCTCTGGAAGCAGGGAGACAGGAACGGTCACCAACCCGCCTCACAGCAGGCAGCCAGCAGCCCCGCGGCTGCACCCACAGTCTGACTCCTGGGAAACTTAAAGAGGATGGGGTACATGGCAGGGGAGGGCGTGGAGAGGGGGAAACTGTATCCCCACAGATAAATCCTGCTGCTGCGAGAGCCTGGAGGCTGAGAGGAGTTTCCTATAAAAAGGGCCTGGCTGGAGGAGGATTAAACTGAGGCCGGGAGCCCCACACCAGGCTGGGGTGGGGGGGGTTGGGGGCAGGATTGGGACACCATAGGATGCAGTCTGCAAGTGCCTTATTTACAAGCAGCAATGAAGGCTGCATGTGCAAAATAAAACCCATGGCAAGCGTTTGGCTGGGCACATTTAGAAATAAATCTTGCGACAGACATTTGTAAGGGCTGTGCTTTTTAAATCCAGCTAACTGCTTGCCCTGGCTCAAATTCTGACTGCATATGCAGGCTGACTGATAATCATACACTGCTGATTTTTTCCCAAAAAGGCCTTGTGGTTTTATTTGTAACACCAACCCCACTGCAGAGAAGGAATATGAATTAATATTCACAGGTGCATATTGGGTTATGTAACAGAAAGCTAATTACCTGCCACTAAACCATGGAGACAGCAAGAAACAATACCCACTCAAAACACAGAATATTTTCTGCACAGGGCGAAAGTCTTCCCAAATGTATATCATTAAATCCAGGCTAAAAATCACTTTAAAAATCAATTCAACACTTTCCATTTAGTGCTAACAGAGCAGAAGCAATGCACTCATCCAAGAAGACCTGCGTGCATTAGAGACCTGTAATGCCTCTGTGAAAGGAGACACATGCATTGTGGCCTGTAATGTCTCTATAACCAAAGTGACAAAAGTGTCAGAGACCTGTAATGCATCTGTGACAAAAGTGACAAGTGTCAGAGATGAGTAATGCTTCTGTGAAACAATTCACATGTATCGTGGCCTGTAATGCCTCTATAACAAAAGTGTGAGAGACCTGTAATGCTTCTGTAAAAGGATTAACATATATCAGAGATGTGTAATGTATCTGTGACAAAAGTGACAAGTGTCAGAGATGTGTAATGCTTCTGTGAAAGGATTAACATGTATCAGAGACCTGTAATGCCTCTGTGACAAAAGTAAAAAGTGTCAGAGATGTGTGATGCTTCTGTGAAAGAATTCATGTGTATTGTGGCCTGTAATGCCTCTATAACAAAAGTGACAAAAGTGTCAGAGACCTGTAAGGCATCTGTGACAAAAGTGACAAGTGTCAGAGACCTGTAATGCATCTGTGACAAAAGTGACAATTGTCAGAGATGTGTAATGCTTCTGTGAAAGGATTAACATGTACCAGAAATCTGTAATGCTTCTGTGATTAAAGTGACAAGTGTCAGAGATGTGTAATGCCTCTGTGAAAGAATTAACATGTATCAGAGACCTGTAATGCATCTGTGAAAAGATTAAGATGTATCAGAGATGTGTAATGCATCTGTGACAAAAGTGACAAAAGTGTCAGAGGTCTGTAATGCCTCTGTGAAAGGATTAACATGTATAAGAGATGTGTAATGCCTCTATGGCAAAAGTGACAAGTGTAAGAGATGTGTAATGTTTCTGTGAAAGAATTAACATGTATCAGAAACCTGTAATGCTTCTGTGACAAAAGTGACAAGTGTCAGAGATGTGTAATGCTTCTGTGAAAGAATCCACGTGTATCATGGCCTGTAATGCCTCTATAACAAAAGTGACAAGTGTCAGAGATGTGTGATGCCTCTGTGAAAGAATTAACATGTATCAGAGACCTGTAATGCATCTGTGAAAAGATTAACATGCATCAGAGATGTGTAATGCATCTGTGATAAAAGTGACAAAAGTGTCAGAGACCTGTAATGCCTCTGTGAAAGGATTAACATGTATCGGAGACCTGTAATGGTTCTGTGAAAGGGGACACACGTATCAGAGACCTGTAATGTATGTGTGACAAAAGTGACAAAAGTTTCAGAGACCTGTAGTGAGACACACATGTAGAGAACTATAATGTTTGTATGAGGTAAGCAGGTTATGATGAACACAAGCATATCTGTTTTCCAGGGACACAGCATGGGACAGAAATATGCAGAGAGCCACAGCAGGCAGTAGGAAATAGCAAAGAGAGAGACATTAAACAGGCCTCACTGTAACAGCATGAACAAGAAAACAAATCGATCTCCAAATTCACTGCTTCATTAAAAATGTGTGAATTTACCTGTTCAGCTCTTAATGATCTGGGGTCTAAAAGGAACAACTGGAGGGTCAGCTTAGAGACCTTTATGGGTTTTCCCTGTCTAAAGACAAATGCTTATGGTGATTAAATCCAAAAGGTAACCACTATAAACAAGCCTGAATAAAATATCATACACATTACACAACACATAAATATGGATTTTATATGTTTTCATGTGACACATACCAAAATGTATATTCCTTGTATTTGGATATTAAACCAGTTCAGACAGGACAGAAGAAGGGCCAGTTGAGGAGGTGACAGGAAAGAAGCATCTCTCCAGCTGTCAGCCTGTCCATTCCATGAGTGACCTGCTCCTGGTTCCCATCTCATTAAAACACCCCAAAGGTTATATTTAATCAGATACCAGGGCCAGGCTGTGATGGCGGGGTGTCTCCGTGGAAACCCCATAAGAGCAGGCCTTATAAAAAGCTGTGATTGAGTGGCCGCAGGTGTATTTTCATCTGCGGGATCAGAGGTAGGGGAGGGGTGGAGGGGGAGCGGGGGGGTGCAGTAAATAAAGAACGATGACAGAGGAGCATTTCAGAAGTTGCTCCCGGGCCATAAACCAAAGGAACACAGTGTTCACGGAATACATGCAAACCCGGCCAACGGACAGATCGCGTTTGCATGCGCTCCGACGCGAACCCAGACTGTGCCAAACCTGGGGCAGAAAACAGACAATGATGTCATAAACGCTGGATGTGACAAGGCCAATCAAACAGCTGGAATGTACATTATCACTTTTACTAAATCGAGTCAGCCAAAAGCCATACCATGCCGTGCCCCCCCGGCAGATTCCCAAGGCTGGTTAGAAGAGAGGACAGCTACACCTGCTGGTGTAAGCACACTCTTTCCCCTGGACCAAGAGGGAAAACCAATGCTCCAGTGAAGTGATGGGGACACTGTGCTATAGGAGGTGCTGTCTTTTGAATAGGAGATTAAACCACCATCCTGACTCGCAGCGGTCATTGATGATCCCATGGTACTTACTGAAAGAGTAGGTGTGTTACATCACATCATTGTCATTTAGCAGACATTGCTATACAGAGTGACTTACATTGGTTACAATGGTATCCATTTATACAGCTGGATATTTACTGAGGCAATTTTGGGTGAAGCACCTTGCCCAAGGATAAGGAAGCATTTCCCCACAGTGGAATCGAACTTTTCTGTTATGAGCCCTGCGCCTTACCACCACACTGCTACACAAGGCTAACTCCAACATCCAGGTCAAACTCTCCACCTGGCTCTTAGCATCAGCGAACCTATCACAACCCTGCAGCTGACTGTACACTCTCTCACCCCCTGCCTGCCATGTTTCCTCAGGTCCTCACTGTCCTTAGACAGCCCTCCCGGTGGAGTAAATACATTCAGTGGTGAGTCGGGCGCATTAGCAGGCACGGACAGCGGCTGTGTGACGCTGAGCGGAGCTCTGTGATGTGTAATCCACTCCTGTGGCCTCAGATTTCACTGAGCACCAGGCCCGTGAACTTTACGCGTGTTTAGAGGAGGCAAAACATCTGCCTGTTGGTGTTCTGCATCAGAGCGGAGTTTAAATGACAGGCGGTGCAGAGAAGACACGACGGCAGTTTCTCCCAAAGCAGCACCCACCAAGCGGCCGGAGCTTTTACACATAATCCTGCCATGTAAAAGTTTAGCGCCCCCGCTGGTGGGAGCCTGTACTTGCAGCCACCTGATAGCAGACAGCAAGGCCTCTGAATTTGCCCACAGCGCAGGGTCTGGCAGCAGGAGAGGCTTTGCCTGCCAGATGCACATTGCCAGCTTTGTCATCGCATTTGATGAGGTGTAAGAGACAGGGGCCTTGCCTCGCCCGAGGAGCAGACTGCCGGGTACGATTTCACCCGCGAGCGCATGCCCACTTACACAGTCTGCCCTGGCGCAAAATAAAAGTTAACGACTCTGACCAGCTAAATCCCTTGGGGGGTAGGGTGGGAGGGTGAGGGTGATTTTATGCAATAATGTGACACAATACGCACATGTCTGTCACCCTCTGGCCAGGAGCAGCAGATCAGTGAGTCTAAAAATAATTAGGAAAGCACAGGAATGGAAAAATGTAAACTATTCGCATAAAGCAAATGAAAAAATTTGTAAGGTATACTGGTTCAATGGTCTCTATTGTTGAACAAATGTCTCTGGAATAGCTTGGACTGGCAGAGAATTGTGCAATCCTATACCAAATAATGTGAAAAGGTTCAGAGAGGTTCATACTTTCATAATTACAGGTTATCACACAGCGTATTATATGGCCAAGGTTTAATTTTTAAGATGCCATACCTGTTTTAAAAATACAAAATAAAGCATTTGAGTGTGACTTTATCAACAGCAGCCAGTGATCCTCAGATTAACTGATAATCATGTAACGGGATGTGTAGGATGCTACAAAAACATCCTGAACAGAAAGTACACGGAGAATGGAAAGAACTGAAACAAGAGAGAGAGAGCCTGGCATTAGCCTGGCACAAGAGAGAGAGCCTGGCATTAGCTTACACACAGCTGGGCCCTGAGGTTACCACACTGCTGGTTCTTCCAAAGCTCATGCGATATGTGGCATCACCTCACACACGCAAACTCTCAGGCCTGCACTGCGGGGAGCCTGGCATGGCCTCCCACTCTACAGCATATGGAAGAGTTTACTATGCATGCGACAGAGAAATCAGCTCAGCTTCATGTTCTTCTTCCAAACACTAGAGGGCAGTGTAGCAGTAAATCTTCCTGGTGGAGGAATTGCTTATCATTTTTTCGTGGTGGCTGATTACCCACCTCATTCTACCCAGAGTGGTTTAACTCAACAGCCACAAAAAACTTACTAAATATGCAAAAAAGCTTATGTCATGTTCTGTGTTTCTCCATAAACTCGATAATATACGCTACATATCTACCAGAGGTCCCAGAACAGGGCTGTTTATCCAGGGGTGAGTCGGCCATAGCTTTCCAAACTGGACATGGGAAATCCCAAGTCTTAGGACCATCCTGGGGGCTCCATAAACAGGTAAATTAAAAGCACTGCCCTACAGGTAGTGAGCAGAACTGTCTTAAAGTGTCTGCTTCCTGAAGGATTCTCCCTCTTCCCTAAGCACTAAATGCCATTAGCAATGCTGATCATCAGCTTCAGAAAACTACAGCCATCCTCAAGGAACAATCATCTTTATCATAAATAAACTCTGCTCTTCTGACAAAACATTTATTGAGAGTTATGCATTCAAATTCAGTTTGCTGAACTTTTTAAATACATTCATATTCAATACAAGGTGGGGAAAAAGGGAAGCAAGCACTGTTAAGTAGGCATAGGTTTCCAATTTCCACTCTGAGCAGCTGATAAAACAGCATTATTAAAAACACAAATCAAAATTTCCCCCAATAAAGCATATTTCAAAAAGGACATGCAGTAACATGATGGATTACTCTTCTAGTTGTCTCGTCAGCATCAGGGTCGGCCCAAAATAAAGGCATCACAGAGCAGGGGGAGAGGTTAGTGGAAACTCCTGTGTGCTCTGACCTGAGCTCTGACTGGCTGGTGGGGGCAGCACTGGAGGTGAGAGCAGCATGAATGAGGGGCAACCCCTTCACATGCCCGACCTTTACGCCGTGGCTTGGCTTGGGTTTGCTGGCTGCTGCCATCAGATAATGTCCACCCCCCCACCTGACTTCCTGTGCACATAACTGAAGACAGCGAGTTAAATCTGTGCTGGTAACAGAGGAGACGTCTTTTGCCTCAGATGGCTGGAGGCAGGACAATGGAGGCGAGACTCGGGACCTCCGCAGGCTCTGTCAGAGCAGACGCAGGAACCCTCATGCTGCAGAGAAGGACTGGCATCCAGCAGAGGCCACACATGCAAAAAGCACAAACAGGGAAAACAGGGCATTTTCTCTGTTTGTTGTTCATTATTTTTTTTATTGCAAACCAAGCAGAAAATTGAAAATTGAGCATACACTGACCCTATAGAAAGAGGTGACAGAAATTCATCAGAAAAGCTTAGAAAAGGAATTTGATTCCTTAGATTATTAGATGTTCTGATTAGATTTGTTTAGATTCCTTATTAGATGTTTTGTAATGTTATTGCTCGGTGTGAAGTCCTTGGGTGTAAGTATGGGAGATGGAATGAATATTTAAGTGTTGCAGGTGTTTTGGAGGGGCAGGAGAGGTTGCTCTGACTGTGGTTAGATTAATGCACTGATACCTGGGAGTCTGTGCAGGAGGACTTGGCCAGAGCATGCTAGTTTAGAATTTTGGCGGGGGGGGTAAAGGATTGAAGATCCAGCAGGAGTTAAATCCTCACCCCTGAAGCTGATAAATTAATCTCACCTGTGTGGGTCCTGCCCTGAGGGTCAGACCGAGACCCCCCACCTTTTCCCCCCCAGATAAGGTTTACTGTTTAGCAAGCACTGACTGGATTTCAATAACCACACATTTTCCAAGGGTATAGATTAGCACAGTAACTGCATACCCTGTCTAAATATAACCATCAAATATAGCTATTTAGTTACAGATGGAATGCCACAAATCAAAAATAAAGAGATGATATCCTCGTTTGAAGAGCAGACAGAATGAAGGCAACCTGCAGCCATATCTCATATGTGTGTGTGTGACAGAGACAGTGTGAGTGTGTGTTGGTGTGAGAGTGCACGCATGTGTGTGTGTGTGTGTGTGTGTGTGTGGGAGAGAGAGAAAGAGTGTGTGAGCAGGTGTGTGTGTGTGTGTGTGTGTGTAAGTGTGTGTGTAAGCATGTGAGTGTGTGTGTAAGCGTGTGTGTGTGTGTGTGTGAAAGTGTGTGTGTGTGTGTGTGTGTGTGTGTGTGTAGCGTGTATGTGTGTGTGTGTGTGTAAGCGTGTATGTGTGTGTGTGTGTGTGTGTGTGTGTGTGTGTGTGTGTGTGTGTGTGTGTGTGTGTGTGTGTGTGTGAGTGTATGTGGGCGATATGTTGTTATCTTTCTGGGGACCGGTAAGTCCCCACTAAGATTATTCTATCTGGAAAAAGTGCCTCGTGGGGACCAAAATGCTGGTCCCCACTAGGAAATCAATGTTTTTCTACACTACATTGTTGTTACTGATGAAACAAAAAGTGTCAAAACATTTCTTTGGTTAAGGTTAAGGTTAGGGTTAGGGTTAGGTTTAGGGATAGGTTGTGTGTGTGTGTGTGTGTGTGTGTGAGAGTGTCGGCGCCGTGTTGTCCCATGATTGACTGCAGGGTTCAGGCCATCGGAGGGCAGCCCAGCTGCTCATTCCACAGGGAGCTCAATAACAGCGCAGCTCTCAGGCCTGTTCCAGGTACCCAGCCCCTACGCCATGGAAAGAAACACTACTCTGTCTACTGTCCACAGCCAATCACACACAAACACAGATAAACAAACCTCTCCTCACCATCTCTTTCCCATCTGTCTACAGCATTTTGCACTCTTGGCTTTTCTCCAGACAAACAATACCTGAAATAAGCAACCTTTTAGACCAATAATGCTCATCGTCTCCTGTGTTCCTGACTTCAGCAACAAGCAGGAGCTACGAAACCGCTTCTTTGATTAAAAAACACAAGGTGCACAATCAGTCTGAAAGATAACAATCAAAAAGACAGCCGTGGTTTGGGGGAAATTATAAAAGGGCAGCTTTGATTATCAAATAATGAGCCTTTATAAAATATAATTGAGATTCAGCTAGGTAAAATACTATGAATGGTATTCTTTGAACGTATCTGTATTCTAATCTTCTTCCCTTTGGTAAATATGCGGTATAATTTCAAACAATGGCAGAGAGAAAGAGTATAATTTATCGAGTGACTCCTATTATGTTCTTCAGAAAGGGGATAATGGCAGCAGCTCTGAAAGGACCTGTTCATTCTGCTCTTGTTGTTGCAGATGGTGGTAATCAAGGCTGCGACGGAGGAGCTCATTTCTGCTGACTCTGCGCTTGTGAGGCCAGCACCGTTAATTGGCCTGATCTGGAGCGAAACTGGCCTCTTCTTCCAAAAAGGGTCCACTCCGCAAACCGAGCCCTCATTTGGTTTCTTGGCAGCTCTCTGTATCCAAGGAGACATACAATGCTCTGAAATGACACCATGCACTCTGCCTGCCCATCTGTGCAGGTAGAATATCAGAGGTGAAAAACCTGAGTTTTGGGCTCATTTGAAGGCAGGAAAAAAGCATCCCGCATGGATTTGAGCCCAGAGTTCCACAAGCCACATTGGAGCCAGGGAGTTAACCTTTATCTGATAACCACCCTGACACTGTTTCTAACAAGCTGTCAACCTAAACTATGTGTGTATGTGTGTGTGTGTGTGTGTGTGTGTCTGTGTGTGTGTCTGTGTGTGTGTGAGTGTATGTACACACACAGTTATTTCTAGATCTTTCTATTGTGGTCAGAATGACTAAATGTGAGGAACACAATGGTTTTGTGGGGGTACCAAAACAGACACAATTAAAAGGAATCAGCTGTTGATTGGTTATCCTTAATAACACTGACCAGGCTTGTCAATCAATAACAAAACTAGACCAAACAGAGATTACACTGGTTTAAACAGGCAAACTACTGGTGCCTCCACATCATTGCAGTTTTACAAATGTGCATGCGCACATCAATTCCATTAGCTATCAAAACATAACAAAACTCAGAAAATCATTTGTAACAAATATATACAGTTTGTGTAGATGATGGGATCTTCTCACATTTTGATATTTGAATATTAATATTTTGGACACTAACATTGATTACACTGCTAATTTTCCTTTCCACCCTCCGCTTTGTAGCAATGACACAAATGGGAGTACTGTGTTTGCGTTTTCTCTTTCGTTAGTTTAGCGCCAGAGACAGAGCGAGCTGAAACTGCAGCACCTGCCACAGAGATGCCTCCAGTCCACCTCAGTGTACCGCCTCATATCACCTCAGCATAGTTTATCCAGTTATTACCATAACAACCAGATAAACAGCCAGCATATTTACGATGCTTCCAAATCTGTGTTTACACCTTCAACTACCTAGCTGCCCAGCGTCCCAGCTTCTGCCCACAGATACCATATTTAGAGGCTCCGCCCATATCTTAACCAAACCAAATCTGTAACCACACAACTACAGTTTATTTATACATTTATCAAACGGTTTTTGGTTACGGCCTGACACTTAGGACTTATGTTATAAAGCTGTACACACATATGCAGCCACCATATCTCACAAATGCGCAGCACAGCAGATCACACACAAACACGAGAGAATTGGGCACAATAACAGATGCTGATGTTGTTTTGGAGCTGAATCGATTAGGCGCTCCTCCCTCCCGTCCCCTGGCCAGCAGCCTGGCCTCCAGCGCTAGAGTCAGTAAAACCGTCAATCACTCGAGTCATGTAATTAAATCTCAGCCTTGTGCAGTCGCTGCACAGTCAGGTACCCCGAGCGCCTCCAGACCATCTGAGACTCTCTGCCGAGCAAAATTCCAGGCCTGCTCCCCACGGCCCCGTCTGATCCCCGGTAGAGAAACAGTGGTAATCGAAACAAGCGGGCGCATAGCTTTACTGTCACCAGAGACATGGTCTGAGAGGGGTTACCCTTCCTTCACACCATCAGCAACTGCTCTAGGGCTTAAGGAAACTGCTGCCACATTCCTGTGTCCCCCAAAAAAATTCAATCACCCCGTGTGTAGGAGCAGCAGAAACAGCCTTCCACAGCCTCCCCCTCCACACTCATAACACTGACACACAGAGAGGTGCCAGGCTGTGTGGCGGCTCCTCCAAAACCCACAGCTTACAGAAAGTGTGACAGATCGGCTGTTTTCTCTCATAAAAACACTGCAGTGTATTAAGGCCAAAAGTTCGATTAGATCTCTTTCAAGTATAAAGATTTACAGATGAACGTTAAGATTAAAAATAAAAATCTGCAAAGCGATCTACTCAGCATGTTCACACTGGAAAAAAATCTCTCTTAAGTCAACTTTATTTAGTGCATGAAACTTCAACTGTTGACAAGCTACCAGATGGTGAATTCCTGCTTTCACCCCTGCGCCTATATTAAGGATTGTCAACTCAAGTATCTGTCATAAAGTAAAGTTACTCGGAAGAATTTCTCAGTACTGAGGAATGCCTGCGTCAGGTATGAAAACACAGCATACTTCAAAGGAACCAAACACAGACACAAAAGCTTTAATGAAAAAAAAGTAAATATTTCACCACTTTGCGCTGTCTTCTGCCAAGTGGTCTGATCCTTTCAATAAATTAGCAGCTGTGGAAAATAACCCCTCTGACGCAGAAGGGGAGGAGCTTGGAGCAGGCCTGACCTTGAACTTCTGTTTGAAACCTGACACTTCACCAATAGCAGCAACAGGCCCCTCCCACCAGATGTTTTTGTCAAAATGAGATGGCTAATAAACACTCAGAAGCTCCCTCCATCACTCCACTAATCTTCCAAGAGATGACAGTGACACTTCTCCCGTCTCTAAGGTAAATATTAACAGGTAACTTTAATCCGAAAGGATTTACGCATCAAATTTTACGACCAGAAACACAGAGAGAGGCACCCCCCCCCAGACTTCTGAGGAGATCACACATCCATCTCTCATCAAACAAACCCTACACAGGCTGCACAGTGGAATTACCATGGCTGTGTGAATCATTCACTATTAATAATAAACACTTTGACCCTGGAGTTAAATTACCCTGCTGCACTGTTTAGATTTGGTCACAGATAATTCATGTGTCTGCTTTTGCAGTTAAGCCCTCACTGGCAGCAGTGGGAGACAGCTGGAGACAGTCAAGGCTGAGAGCATCACTCAGTGCACGCCAACATGGTGTTTACTTTCGAAATGAACCATTCCATATAGGCTCATATTTCTTTCAACATACCAACTAGTGCTGAATTTATTTGGTTTCGTTAGTTTTAACTTAGTATTTTTGTCACTGAAATGTTCAATGCCATCACAGTACTCCATGAAAATCAAACAAAGACAAGAGGAAAGACACCATTCTTCTTGAACCAGGAAGCAAAACCCAGTTCACTTCTGCAGGACTCAGAGGGCTGCAGTCTGACCATTGACCATGCATATTTTGGGAAAGAAAACCTTATTTTTCAGTTTGGTTGGTCATACCAAGCAGAGAGCAAAGAAATCGTCCATTGCAACACTGATTCATGCAAAACTTTGTACATACAACCAAACACTAGTTTTTATATTCATGCAGAACCAGTTAATGCACTTTCTGAACAGGCTTGACATTATGACTCCATTATACAGCTCCCTCTTGGAGCCAGATGCCCTGGAGTTAACAGGGAAGACTGACAGGATCCCCTAGGGCCTCTCCCAGGGCAAGTGCCTCTCCCAGGGCAAGGGCCTCTCCCAGGGCAATAAATGAGCTGTTCCACAGCACCAGATTTCCCTCCACACCCTTTTAGGTTCCATCTAAAATGGATCTTAAACGAAGATGGCAAGTCAGGACTTCAGTTTACCATTTCATAAGATCATAAGAAGTTTACTGATGAGAGCAGGCCATCCAGCACAGCTAGGCCCTACATTGTGCCAATAGCCATGAGCGTATCTAGGGCTGCGTCAGGCCCTGTCCTCAGCATACTTAGGGCTGGTTTCACAGTCAGGGAGTGAGCCTAGTCTTAGACTAAGAAGTTTCTCTGTATGGAAATCTCCAATTAAAGAAGTGATTCAGTCTACAACTAGGCTTAATGTTGCTTGTGACACTGGCAATACGTGTCTCTGCTTCTATAACAAATCTGTCTTCATCCAAAGGACAGCAGCTTCCTTGGCACAGTGTCCCCATCATTCACCTTGTTGGTTTTGGCCCAGAGAAAACCTGCTTCGTGAACTCTGGTTTAAGCACAGCTACCATGTGTGACCGATGACATCTGATCTGTGTTTTGTTCTGGAGAGCAAGGTCCTTCAAATGGTTATTAGACTGACAGCACATGGTAGCTCCACCCATAAAGCAGTTAATGAAGCCTCTCTCTGCCATCAGTGAAGCACACTGCATGTGCCTGTGATGCTTCTCTTCATTACTTTCAACAAAACAATGCCTGATTCTCTGTTTTCACAAAAGTAGTTGATCAACTCATCACTTCCATGTTTATATGATAAAACTTTTTTAATTCCTGGAGGAATGAAAATTCTAATTTTACAAAGTATTTCGTGTGTCACCCTCTTAACCCCCCCCATCAGGCATTTCCCCCAGCTGTAGCTCCTGCTCCTGCCCCAGGGTCCTGCCTTCACACACCCATAAACTCTCCAGCTCGGCATCAATGTCTTTTTTAAACACTGCCCTAACCCTCTGACCACGGCTTTGTCTGCCTGCTAATTTTACTCAGCCTTCACTCCCCTCTCCCTCCCTCCAGCGTCTGTACTGCAAGGAAACATCCTGTCTCTGCATCTTCTGAACTGTGCTTCGCAGCAAATCAAGAAACTTAAGTGTGAATGTTTTCTCCTCACAACCCAGCATTAACTGAAAAGTAACCCTGTAACAGGGGTACTGTAATACAGCTCCTAAGTGCCTCTCATATTAGTGGTGATACAGTCATTGTGCAGCATGTAATACATGAATGAGCCCCATGGAGAGAGTTCTGGGTCCCTCAGCTGGAACGCAAAACTCCCTCCTTTTTTACCAAAATCAGCCCTGAAGAGGATGCTCCTCCTATACACAGAACATGTCTTCCTGGAGAAAAGGGTCATTTCAGGCTTTTTTTCTGCGCCGATGGCAGTCAGCAGGGGCTCTATGGCGTGTCAGAGGGATGGAGGTGAGGGTGCAGATCTGAAGGATCGCCCACCGCAGCAGGTGAGAGCCGGCCGCACTGGCTCCAGGCACCGGCGGAAAGAGGCCTATTAATAAAAACCTCCTCAGATGGAACTGCTGCTACTCCTGCTGCTGCGGGCACTGACACAGACAACGCCCATCAGAAAAACGGACACACAGCCAACACGCAGGTGTAAAAACACAGACAGCGGCACACAGGAAGGCACCGGTCGCGAGGTGCAGGCAGACTTTCACACAGGCATGATGAGGTGATCACAGACAATCAAATCATTGAGGTCATGCAAGGAAAAAAAACAACAGAAAGAGCACATTAAAAAAATCAGCTAGCAAAAACCAACAGTACCAATGTACAAACTGTAGTGCTTTTCTGAAAGTACACATTAGCAGAGCAAAGAGCGGAGATGCGATCCGGACCAGCACGGTGCCGACACCCCTTACTCTGCCTGTCCTGACCCCATCTGAGACCCGCAGTCACGCCAGAGAGGACAGCTAGCGCATACTGCAGACACACAGGAGCTGTCTCTGCTTACCGCTGTGCATGCTATCGGCCCAGTCCCTCAGGGTTCCCCTCCAGGTGAAATTGGTGTATTTACTGTAGCTGAACATTGCGTGTGCGTTACTCGACAGAGCCCAACAGAGGAAGCTGAGAAAGGCTTGCTGCTTTTCAGCTGTTGTCCTCTGCCAGCGTCAGGACCCCCTCCACACGCGCACACATACACACACACACACACACACTCACCCCCCTCCTCCCCCCGACCCCCCATGGAGGTTTCAGGGCAGGGCCCACCTGGAGTCTTTAACACCCCTCTGTGCAGACACTCCCCTTGGATCTCAGCCCAAATGTCAGACAGTGACGAGAATCTCAAACTCACCACGTTTGGAAGGGCATAAATCACACTCAACACACGCATAAACCCCCCCCACACACACACACACACACACACACACACACACACACACACACACCACACACCACACACCACACACCACACACCACACACTCACCCCCCCCCCCCCTCGCTGGGCAGCACCCCGCGGAACTCCCTCCCCCAGGGCAAGGGCAGCTGTGCTGGGGTCTCTGCAGGGGTCCCAAACCCTCCCCAAACACACCCCGCCGTCCCAGGCATTCCCCCGATAGGTAAACACATGAACACACACAGTAAATGCCTTCTACAGGACACAGGCAGATACTCGCAGTGAAATCCTCCCCCCAGGTCTGCATGTGTTCAGGGTTATGCATTTAAAACCGGGCAGTTACTCCTCGCATGCTGTTTATCATACAGCACAGAGGGACTGAATTCCTCAGTTTACGGTGTTGTCAGTTGCCATGGTAATAAACGGGCGTGCTGCAGCCGCGGTGTTGTGGTGCTTGTTTTAAACTCGGGGCATTTTTCACATTGCGGGACACATCCCAGGCGTGACAGGACCCTCCACAGACGCGGTGACTGACATTCCATCACCCAGTTCAGGAAAACCCAGAACCCCCTGCCACGCGCCGCCACGCACCCCCTCCCACCCCCCACCCCTCGGCCACGGTGCCAGGACCCACTCTTTAACTTTTACTGGCAGCCACGTCAGGCACTCGGTGCAGCTGGGGGGGGGCAGTGCGGGGGATGCCGGGAGAAACGTGAGGACAAAGCCGCTTCGGCGCCGGGTGGGAGTGGGGCGGGGCCCATCCTGCGGGCATGGCAGCTGTAAATCTCCGCAGAGGGACTTCCAGCCCCGGATTTACGGCTGCAGGACGTCCCTGGACCTGCTAATTAGCACCACATCCACGGAATATCCGGGGGCACCGCAGAGGCCTGACGGGTGCCGCGAAACTCCATCTCTCCCTCCCTCCTCATCGGGAGTGTCCCTGTCGAGGCCCTTCAGAATAACAAAGGTTATTGTTCCACAGCTGCAAACGGAGACAAAGGAGGCTTAATTTCAGTACGCCCTCACAGAGCTCGCCTGTGTTCGGGGTCCCCCAGCCGACGCACAGCGCAGTCACGCTGAACCCCCCTCTGGGTCCCGCCGAATTCCCTCCCGGGCACCGCTCTGTTTGAGCCGACAGATGGTGGGGGCGCAGAGGACGGCCCTGATAAACACACCCCTGTTTCAGAAGCAGGGGTCCCGCACACCAGGCACATCAATTCACTGACTCGCACAAAGACAGTCGCCTCGGGAACGTGACCGAAAATTAATCAGCGAAGCAGGAAAAGTTGGGGACCGTGGCAGGAATTCTGAGCTCCTCAGTCTTCAGCAAACACAGCAGACAATGTGCAGGGCAACAATGCACTCAGGTCTCCAGACACCCCCTCACATGAAAAGGACCAATCCCCAAGCAGAGGAACATATCCCTGTTACGGGCATACCTGTGCAAACCACACGCTCATTAAGAACAACATCCTGGCTGCCCAAGAACCGCTCTCATTCTCTGCTAAGACTTAAAGGGTGCCAAGCTGCTGAGCAAATCAGAGCCCAGGGAATAAGCGGGGGATGGGCATTCCACACCGCATTGAATTACAGACTCCAGGGGGCGCTGTCTGTAACACAAGACCTTTACTGGCGTGACTCAGGCACTCTCTCTGGGATGTAGAGGATTAAACTGCAGCCGCAGACCTCAGCTACACACTCTCTCTGGGACTAACAGGGAAGCGTCTACTTTGTCAAGTAAAATAAAAATAAATAAAAGAAATAAAACCCGTGGAACACGCTCATCAAGGCCAAGTCTTCCTGGGACTCTCAGCGCAGTGCTTAATTATGTTTACGTCAGGATCCTCAGCATCCCTCCAATGACACACCAGACTAACCGGCCCCATGAGTCCAGTGACTGAGTCCAGTCACACCAAGGAGCAAATTACCCAGCATTCCCAGGTGCGATGGGCGACCATCAGCTCAGGAATCCATCAGCCTAAAGGCAGCCTGAGACATTACCTCCAATTACAAATATTGCATCTGAAAAACCGAATTGTCACAACTCTCTGTGGTCCAGTAGCATCGAGCCTTTCCCAGTGTGCGATTCAAAGCACATCCTTCTGTTTGCTATTCTGGAGCGTGAGTCAGTCTCGTCCTTGATGTGCAGCCGGAACAGTCATTAGACACAGACGTGAATCGCGATCGAGGTCGTGCGCACACCTCATTCTCACAGGTGTGGTTTCAGGTGTGACAGAGCACCACAGCGGGAACAGCACCATATCTGCCAGAATAATAAAAAACAAATCACTTCCATGTGCAATTATAACACTACATTACTTCCACACAGATCTATGAAACACTCTTAAGATCAGAGGTTACAAGACCAGACTCAGATTGCTTCGTTCTGCATGGTGAGGCACAAAAGAAGACGTAAGGGCTTTTAGGAAAGGAATGATAGCCCGGCTGCCCCTGGGGAGGAGGACAGTGTTGAGGAGGCGCTCTGAGCCTCGTGGGCTGTGGGAGAGCAGGGGAGACGGAGGGACTCCTCCGTCACTCCCTGAGCTCAGCAGAGGGTGACGCTGGCATGCACTGGACTCCTCTGTCCTGCCACTAATGTCTGTAAAATCACCCCCGCCTTCCAAATGACAACCCAGAAAGAACTCCTCCCAGATTAATCTGCTGCTCTACTGAAACAAAGAATATTTTTCCCCCAGAGTGGGCTTGGCAGATTTGACTGAATCCCGGGGGCCATTTACTGCAGTGTGGTGCCAGGTTAATCTGACTTTTGGTTGAGCAGAACTCTCTCTCAAGATGAGTTTCCACCAAACTCAGGGGCCAGTCTGATTCCAGAAGGCCAATGACTTTTTGATTTGAAACACAATCAGCAAACTGACCAAATCCATCGTAGGATCTAGCCCCCCACAACTCCCACCTCCAACAGCAGAAAATGTGCGCTCTGCAGGGTGACCCATGAGTGACCCCTGCCCCCTGTGAGGGACAGAGATGTCCGGCTTTCAGCACTGCCTCTCAGCGCCGCCCCTGTGACATCGGATGCTCATTCTCACCCACAGACGTGTGAACCCTGCAGGGTTACGGTGTTGTCCCCGCCTTGTGGACTCCGCCTTGTTTTTTTTTCCAATCACCCCGTGTGCTGATTGGCACCCATCACCCCCTGCCCACAGAGACCCCCCCCACCCCCAGAGCCCCCCTCCCTCTCTCTCTGTAACACGAGCATGCGGCACGACTCAACTTGGCATGCTGATGATGGCAGAAATAGCTTTTTCCATACAACATGAAGAGAGAGCTGTGTAATCTGACCCCCGTGACACCCCTCCCGGCCCCGACATGTGCATTTGCGCCTCAAACACACAGACACCTCCTGAAGTTTTATATCTCTGCATCTCCAGTGGTGGAGAGAGGTGTCAGACACCGTTGCCATGGTGAGGAGAAACACCTGTTTGTCTGAAGAGGTCTTCGGCAGCAGTGCCAGCGGGCGGGGCGCGGGGGGCTAAAGCTGCCTCGGGCTGCTCTTCTCACAGCTCCTTTAGCTCACTGCTCTCCCTTTGCCCCCCAAGGATCATAGAAGGCCTCCTAAGGATCGATGTGATACGTTTTGTACTGGAGGGTGGTATTCACTTTGTTAGGGGTCTTCCGGTTTTCTCATAATATGCTGCTCAAACTTGTAAAACTTACTCTTCTGTGTAAATTTAGCAATTTCTGCGCTTTTAGCACAACGGTGTGTGAGTAAAGGGACAAGCTGATCACTAGCACAGTAGGATTTAACAATAAAAGAAAAATGAAAACTAGGACTGTGCCTGGTATACCTCTATTACCAAGTGGCCTATTTGAAAACTTCATTTCTAACCATTATTAAGGAGCAAACTGGCCTGGTCTACTGTGATCTAAATGGGTTGTCTGCATTCAACCGACAAAATAAAACATCTTCCTTACTAATATCTGATAAACTCCATTCTGTTTCAATGCACTGTAATATTAGCCTATCTGATATGCCACAGTCTGAACCTTTTATAAAAATGGTCTCCTTTCATATTTGTAAGAATAATAACTACAAAGACATCAACAGAAATCCAGAAAAAGATGGCAACACTATTTAATAGAGGGAAATGGGTTTTTTGCTAGGATTTGTAGTCTGGTGAATTCAAAGACATTTCACTCCCATCTAGTGGTCAATGTTGCCTGAATAAATGTCGATACGTCCAACTATACTGTACAAAACAGACATTTTTTAAATCTTGTTAAACCAAGTAAACCAAAACTACCCTTGATGTAGTCTTAATCATAAATGCTGTTCTAATTCAATTTCTAATATCACAAAGACTTTTATAACAGACTGTAACATTACATTAGGCAGGCATTGAATATGCATCTGTAAGCAACGCAAACCCCAAAACACGTGCAGAGTGTGCCTTCCATCATTACTGAAAGAATGCTACACACTGTCACCTGTGCTGCACTAAATCTATGTAATATTAGAAACACTTTACTAATTTAATTTAATCTATTTTTATATTAACATCTTGTTATTCATTGACTTGATACATTACAAAAACAGTAAAAAAGATCACAAGCTCTGCTCTGGGTCTCCTTTGCTGGTTTGTGGCGCTTCTTATCTAGCTCTTTGTGTTTTTGAAACCTGCATTAAATGCTCCCATGATTTCCTCTTCAATTCGATTTTAACCAAGAGCAGATCCTGTTTTTCTACAGGCCAGTGTTTGGTGTCACATTCAGCATCCAGAACGCCAATCAATCAATCAATGCAGCAATCAATCAATCAATCAATCTCTCTCTAAACCCAGTACCACAAGGCTCAGTTCAGCCTTGCAAATTGTGGAAACCCTCTATACCAGAGAAATAAAGAGAAAAGATGAATCTGTAAGTAAAAACACTTTCCTAACAGACATGGTCTCACACAAGACCAGCCCTCATCCCTTCCTGGATCTCTCCTGACTGGCAGCTTTTTCTAGAGTTTTGCGTGAAATGTGATATATTCAGGTAGCCATTCCTACAGTGCAGTCCGTACCCTCATCACTGAAGTGCATTTTGCAGACAGACTGTGGACAAAAACACAGAATAATAGGAAAGGTGCATAAATATGTGGAAAACACATGGCAGAATTCCTGGAGCATTTGAGATGCCTGTGCAGAATGTGATCGGCGAGGTGGGAGAGCCGGGAGAGCGCGGGGGTCGGGTTTCGCCCGTCCTGTCATCACACGGCGGCGGCGTTATTTACTCGCCACACGGCTGTGCTGCTGGGGGGGGCGTGGCTAACAGGAGCGGGGATGAGTGACAGGGCCTGGTCTCCTCGCCAGACCCCGGGAGGGTATGGAGGTCTGTGAGTGAGACTCCCGCACACAGCAGGGGCGGTTAGAACATCAACCGTGGTACACTCTGCGGGGCAGGCCACCCAGATCACCTGGTTAAGGTCAAAGGTCATTTTCCACTAACTCTTCCCTGATCTCTTTTATCAGCATATTTTTAAAGCCTTTACAGCTGCCCCTCCATCCCCCCAACCTGAAGCTCATGTGTAGAATATTGCTAAATTGTAAATAGTATTATTCACTTTACCATCAAAAGTTTCAGGGTATTACTTTAACAGTAAAATCATGAAATGCCACTTCTAAAAGTAGATCATCATCTCCCATCCTGCAGAGATGCACCATGAAGCAGAGCCTGATAAAGCCCATATTAGCAAACCTGCGTTACCTTATTTCAGGTACACGGCATGGTGATGTTTAGACTGCACTGGTCTCTAGAACACACCTGTTGAAGGCTTGCTGAAAGTCAGCGTCACATCATGGTTCTCAGACGACTGTTTTCTACAAGCCTCTGACAGAGTCACTATGGAGTGCAAGCTTGGCTCCTCAAACCCTTGCATCCATCCCCCCACTCTCCACATGAGGATATCCAAGCCCCCTCTCCTCCACATGTCCACCTAGAACAGGTGATGGTCAAATCTGGAGATATTTACCAGGAATACCATGGAAGAAGACACCCAGACAGACTTCAAGAGCAGGTCTGACTGTGTTAGATACAGTCTAGACAACAGACAGAACGCTGAGCCTAACTGAGCTTGTGCGTTACCCTCTCTTTGTTTATTTAGTTAACGGTTATTTATGCTCTTTGCAGATCACAACACACTTCTTGGGTTTTGGTGTTTTAAAGATTATGTTTTTGAATTTGGATGATTGTATATTGTTTTAAAAACATTGTCTTTTTTAACAAGTGCAATATACGTTTTCTTATGCATGTCCGATTTCATTATGAAGAAGCGTATTGAAATTGCCACAGGGGTGGCTTGGTACGGAATTTTCAGCGTTGACCTTCAAGACTGACTGTAGACTCTCATTATAGACTGACTGCGGACTCCTATTATAAAGTCTTTGCAGTGCATTGAAAACAGCTGAAATACGTGTCAATGGATATCTATATCAACAGCGGCGGCGAAATTTGAACGACTGCGTGACGCCCCTGCTAACGCGCTTCACGCCGTCTCAGATCATGTCGTCTTTTTCCAATCCAGTTCATATTCGGCGTCTCCGTGACTCTCTCGTGTCCCTCCCTGTCCTGGGGGGACCGTGTAACTCGGAACACAGCAGATGGTATGAAACAAGAACACGAGCCAGCATTTCAACCGTGGCATTGCGACGCAGGAGCTATGTCCCTCGGCTTTCCAAACGTGCGCGTTTTCCCTTCCGCGAGCAGCACCGTAATTAAGTAACGTGACTGAACTTATTTTAATGGATAATATACGGCCATCACCAGCTCACTTAATCTGTTCTTTACCATATTGCTGAAATGTAGTGACTGGATTAATAAGCCAGTACAGCTGAGAATAAGATGTGTTCCAGAGAGGTCATTAAATTGCGATTATCGACATAGGTGAATATTAAAGTGAATGTTACTCCCGTTTAAACACACATCATATATATTCCGGTATGCAAACGACGTGACCTCTTACACAATCCGTAAGATACGCGTGTCAGTTCGTCACAATGAACCCTTTGCTGTGGGGTGAAATCTACGGTGCAGACTGAAACATGTATATGTGCACGGCAACCCTTTACATTTATGATTCATACACACTGCAATTCTCTATATTTATCTAGCAAAATAAAAATGAAACACACACTTGAGCATTTGTGTGTTGAAATCACTAGTGTTCATATAAGACTTGAAGGTTCAATTTTCAACTTTTCATGTAAAATAATAATAGGAAACATGCCAATCATGGTGCACAGCTGTTCATATTGCTGTGAACTGCGCAACAGGACATTTCATAGTTTTATTTTCACAGTCCCTGTGGTGCCAGATCACAGCCTGTTCTCATCACATTATTCAGTTTCACCGATGGCCATCAGACGGCTAAATATGGGGCTGCAAACGAGGAGGCTGTGAAAGACTGCCGTCGCGCCTCGCTTCTTTACCGCGGGTCGTGAAAGGAGCCTGGCACGGCGGCCGCGGCCGGACCCCCGCCGGCACCGCTCCCAGGGCAGAGGAATGGCGCGAGGACTCTGCGTAACCCAGAGGAACAGCGTCTCAGCACCGCTGCGCTGTTCCCTGCTGCGGCCACAGAGACAGCTGCAGCGCGAGGGTCTGTCCGGGGCGGAGAGTACCGTGTCTGCGTCTGCAGCGTGGGGCCAGCATGTACTGTACAGTGCGCACTCCGGGGTCTCTCCTCTCACAACAGACTCTTCCAAGAGCACTTTTTTATACATGTACATTGTTAAGATGCAACTAAAATTTGCATGCAAGTTATTGTGATATTTTATTCTGCGATTCCTTTCATTTCATGTCATTTTTTATCATTTTCATTTAAAGCGTTTAGAGTGTTTTTCCTTTTTTGCTCCCATATATGTTTTCTATGTAAGTTTACAAATGATGATATCATGACAGTGGTTATATTAACAGAACAACAAAATACATATAATAAAAGGTACTGATAATAAAAACAACAGTAATAATAATAATACAAAATGAGATATATTTTAAACAAGGATTTTAATAGCTCATACAAGTCTCCTGACTTCATTTCTAGTGGAAATTTTTGGCAACGCCAGTCAGACTCATCTGGCACACTGTTCTCATATGGTAAATGTAAGAAAAATGTTCTGATGAAAATCTAAAAGTAACACTCAGAAATCATCTGGGAAAACTGCGCTGTGATTTGAGGTTTTTAACTACAAATTGTCTCCAAATGTATGAGTTTAAACCAATATTTTATTTTCATTTTAATTATTTTTTGCAGAGAGGAAAATTCCCATGGAATTGCATCACAACCACTGAAACATCTGCATTACCACCGAATGAATGTTCTGAGAAAATAATGCTGATAGTCTGATACTGCCGAAATCCCCAGCCTAACTCTCAGCACAACACTGGCTAAGGCCTCCGTACTGCAATCATAAACCCCTTTATTTGTTTGTTTTAGCTTCTTTCTGCCTGTGCATTAATTCAATCCCACATGCTGTTCAGAAATTGGTTTCGACTTGCCTTCTTTAAAGCCTGTAAATGACGAGCGTTCCAATTTGAAAATAAAATTAGAAATGACTCAGATTTCACCGGTCTTTCAAATGCGGCTTTTTTCCCCACCAGTTATTCAACGTGCTTCGCGAAGAAAGCCTCAGCAAACGCACTGCTGCGGAGATAATATGATTTAGGACGCGTGATAAAGAGGCTTAACGATGTAAGCACGTGTGAATTTTCAGACTGAACCACTAAAGCGATCACTTTCCATTGACAGTCTCCTCAGGCTTGGGACCAGAATAATAAACAGATCGTATGCTCTAAACCGCAAATCTCTACTGCCCCCTGCCGTACATATGGTGATAGCACATTTGCTTTTGCTAATTTTTATGATCTCTCTGTGTTTTTCTTTTCTGCGATGTCTTTTGAAAACCCCAGCTGGGCATTTTCCCAGACAGCTTCCAGTGTTTTGTGCATTTAACTCAGCGTAACTAACTGTTAAACTGTGAGGATTATAAAGGGCAGACTGCCTTGTGGATTTTGTACTTATCTTCTGTGACAGTCCTCTATTTAATAGAAAGTGCCTGTAGCAACACCACTGCATGAAAGCCAAAACAACTGATTTACACGTCATTTTCTTTGGAAACAAAAATAACTTTCTGGTACTGGAGGGAAAACAACTTGCTTTCCTAATTGTGGCATATAGCTCAGGGTAGATTAATTACCTGAATTATTTAATTAGAATACAAACTACATCATACAACATTTTCAGAAAATTTCTCACATGATGCAATGGGAAAACTAAGAGATATGCCTCTGACATCTGAATATCATGTGCAGCAAATGAGGACATATTTCAAGCAGCGCATCTCCGGATGTTATTTTATATTAATTCACATTTCATTCATATTAAATTTGGTGATCAAAACGCCTGCATGCACTAATGTAGCCATTACTGAGCTGGGTGAGATACTCTCCTTTGCAACTGTGAATGGAGAGTGGCTCCTCTTTAATCTGATGCTGTGCCCCCAGCTCTCCCATTGGTCAACCACTGGGCCAATGGCATGCCGCTCTGCTGCCAATGGGGCTGAGTTATTCCATCATCAACAGGCCATTTATGACCTGTGAGTTATTGCGATCAAAAATGTCAACAAGTAAATACCATTCTCAGTATCATTAAAAAACTAATACAGATATAATTTCCTTCCTTAGACAATTTCCTTCTCTTATTTATTCTGAATTCTTTTAATAGTCGATCAAAATGCAAACCAGTTTTTCCATCAACATACTTAGAAGGAAACATCTTTCAACATTCCAACCAGTTAAAAAGGTCAGCATTCATAATGGAGGCTATATTACATAGGAAATGACAGACCTACAGCAGACAACATTACTCACAAAAATACTATCAAAGCAGTGACCAGCCCTGATTTAACTGGTCAATCAAACCCAATTCATTCACAGCCTGGAACAAATACCAGCATACAGAATTGGTCCCTGGGACCAGGGCAGAGACTCACTGCTATTCACTAGCTGATTCTCTGGCATGTCAATCAAGGCACTCAAATCACAACATCAATAAGACATTATGACACTTGTCAGAGTCAGTAACATGATATGACAGGCCTTTCACTAAATATTGGCAAACTCTCAGTTTCCCTGCAAGCAGAGATTATAAATGTTGGAGTAATATTTGACCCAGACCTCTCCATCCAGCTCCATGTAAAAAGTATTCATTTACATTTAGTTATTCATTTGACAGATGCTTTTATCCAAAGTGACTTACAAGTGAGGCAGAGTACAACACAAGCAAAACCATTCAAGGAGTCACAACATTAGAAGAGCTGCATGGCCAAGATTCAATAGTTGGCCAGACAAGGTACAAGCTAGCTGGTAGAGATACAACAGATATACCATAGATATGAATTTTTGTTATGAGGAAAACAAAGATAAAGACATAAGAAAGTGGTACATTATGAGAACCAAATACATAAGTGGTAGTGTTTCAGGTGTTCAGCTAAGCACCCAAGAGCTGTCTGTGTATTCCAGGGGCTGTATTTTCCCTCCTTAGAAACACCATCAAATGAAAATGTTTTCTATACTTTAAAGATACAGAAGCATTCATTCATGCCTCTGTCTCCTCAAGGCTAGGCTACCACAATATTTCATTATCATTTCATTATCTGAAGCTAGTCCATACTCTATCCTCTGTCAATAAGGAATCTCGCTGTAGCATTTGGAACTGACACATAAAAATGTAACAACATAACTGCCTCTCTTCACTTCATTGGCTTCCTATTAAATATCGTGCAGGTGACAGAATCATATAAAGCATTGGATGGGCTCAAACCTTAATAAGTGGGTTAGCTTTTTTCCTCATTGTATCCAAGCAGGGTCCTTCAATCACTGAAGCTGCCTGCCTCTCAGAGACCAGAACAGAAGGTAGAGCCTCAAGGCCCCTGGGCTAACCCTGATTACACCGGAGGCTGCAACTGTTCTAGTCTTGAAATCGAGATTGAGCGGCATTTTAGTCTCTATTTCAACACCTCTGCTCAAAAAATGAGCACTTTATTGTCTTTAAAATCATCCTAATATTGCACTGGCAGATCCACCCCTGCCTCAGCACTGAAATGCGTACCGTCAAAAAGCTAACAGCCGCTCACAACACAACCGGACCTCCTCAGGATGACTCCTGCTAACCCAAGTTTTACCCAGTTTAAAACCTTAAAGAGTACTGGACAGGTTAACACTAGCTAGTCTTGGCTCAAAATCAAATTATGCTAAATGGCTGTAAACGGAGTAGCTACCCGAAGTGTTTTTTTTCCCCATACACAACACACAAACAAACCCAAAAATGGCATGGGTTAGACCTCCCAATATAAGATAACACAGGTACACTCACAGACATTAGGGAGCGCCTCGCGAGCCAGTTTCTTGTGGGCTTCAAAGCCGCCGAATCCACAGCGGTGGTTTGTTCAGTTTAGTTTATTTTTATTTTAAAACGATGGCACGGCAGAGAACCGGAGGCGGACGGGTGACTTCAAAAATACAGTGTTGCAAGTCCCAGCGGAACAAACAGCGTATCAAAACGACACAGCGCTTAGGTCGCTGTCTACCGGCGTCCCGAGTAAAACAAGAAGCGTGGTAAAAAGACTGCTACGAGCTGGTAACCTCATCCAAACCGACACCTCTTTGTGCAGTTCGAAGTTGCCGCCATTAGTTTGTCTCGCCTCCCTGAGGCTCAGTCGGTGAACTCTGCCACCGTAAAATCATGCTTTGGACTTCGGCGTTGCGCTCAGGCTGGCCGCTCGCTACAGCGCGTGCTCTTAAGGCACGCTGTCGCTTGTTTGACAGGTACGGGGGAAATACGGTATCTCACAATATGTTTTATAACTGTTGCATTCCAAAAACTATCGAAACTGACTTGTGTTTTTATGGATGCAAATGGCATCAGGAAAAATCCAAAAATAAACGTAGGCCTATGCATCGTGAACACGTTTGTAGGGTTTTAATTTTATCATATTGTTTTAAGTTATCCTAAATTACGGTTTTAAATGATCAGATATTTTGCAAGTGACTCGGGATAGAAGCGTCTGTTAAATAACAAAAACGGTAAATGTTTTTTTTTTAAATAAGGGCCATTTGTTATGAGTCTTGTACGTGCGGATAGCACCAGGCACAGCAGCAAAGTGTTTGCACTGTGTGGAGCCTATTAAAGCTATTTTTTCTATAACAGTAGTCTCTGGTGTCACCTCTTTTGCTCCCTCTACTGGGTGGCTATCGCCATTGCAGTCGTTGTAATCAACCAATTCAATATAAATTGTTCAGTTGATAGAGGGATGGTAGTTTGGAATTTTGAATTTACGACTATCTGGTACAAAGCCCACTTGCTGAACCATTACACCACACTACCATATTGTAGGTGGCGTATAACTTTCTTTCATGAACGAAGCATAGTCAAAAGAGACATGCACAGCACTGCAACGAAAACCGGGATCAACGAAAGCTCAATTCAGCTTCAGTTTAAACGTTTTCGGTGGTGTCTTAGATTAGAACGCGCCTGAGGTTTGGTCAGAATACTGTAGGCTACTCGAGCCGCGTGCTGGAAGGCAGAATAATCTTAAATACATTACTGAATTTTAATGTCATGGTGATAACGAGAGTTTCCAACAGTGAAGACGAGCCCAAGATTAGCCTACTTCCAGAATTACCCTTAGAAACAGATCTGCACACAAGAGTAACGCTGTCAGAAGAGTTAAAAGGAATGGAAGGTGTAATTCACTAGTAAGAAATAGGTTATGTATGAACAGGAGTATGCGCAGCGGATATGAATCTTTAATAGATATGAATCGCCCGGGAGAAATGTAGATCAATGTATAATGAAGATGCAGAGATAATCCGCTAGGCCGTCTTATCAGAATTCTCTATTTTTTCTATGCAGTTGGAAGTTAGCGCAGAAAAAAAAATGTGTAAAACCGCATTTCCCTCGGTAGTTGTAATTTTCTGCCACTAGGTGGAACTGTATGACAACAAATGAGAACAGGAATTTTTAAAAATTCTCAAACATCTATAAGATTGTCAAAAGTCTCACCGAAAATACAAAGCAGGTTCTCAGACAATAGAATTAATTAGTTATCAGCCAATGCCTCGATCTTATATGGATTGGAAGTGTCAGTGAGAACGGTATTTTTATGAAACACATCACTAACAAATTAGTCAGAGAGACAGGTTACCAAGTAGTAGTCGTAGTAATAATAATAATAATAATAATAATAATAATAATAATAATAATAATAATAATAGCTGATGTTCAGTTTCACTGCTGAATTTATTTTCGCTATTGTGTTTTGATCCTTCAAAATAAGTCCCACCCTCCTTAATGTTGTTGTGTCACCAATTGGTCAGCTCATTCTCGATGACGCCCATCTCAGAAAACGTTTTTTCTATTGGATATAATATATGCGTTTCGTTAAGATTGTTTATTCTATAGGGCAAAGGACGTGCCAATCACTTCCTACACGCTTTCTCCGCTTGCTTTTGTGGACCGTCTTGAATGCATTCTTTTCTGAACTGTAACAGCACGGCACTAAACGAAAAAGCGAAAGGATTACAAGATTAAAGAAATGATGATACAGTTTATGAAGCGACTGCACTCTGCCTGGATCACCGTTTAACAACCGCATTCAGCGATGTAAGTCCGGCATATTGATATTAGTTTTGCAGCTGACGCAGATTCGAGTTTGTTCCTATTGATTAGCTGGCTTAGTTGTACTTCAGTGTTCTGAGGAATGTTGTCAAATTGATTAGCTCCCAGTTAGCTAGCTCGCCAGAAGCTGCACAACCAGAAAATAAAACCCATTCTACTTTGTATGTTACTTTAATTTGTATGGTGTCTTAACTTTCATGTATTTTAATTTGTTATAAAATACTGTGTTTGGCATTGTCTGTTTTGCCTGAACTCTCATTTGCAGTTGCTTGGATAGTTATGTAGCTAGACGCTAGCCACCAAATATTAAAAGATTTTAGTTAAGGGTGATATTACAGCTGTATATTTCTTGCTCTAACTGAATATAGCGAACGTCAATCTGCTTCCAACTTAGAGACGCTATTAGCTGGTCAATAGTTTCATGTATGGTACAGGTTGAACATTTTGAGTGGTGAGATGGCTAACGATAGCTGTTTAGTCTGCGTTGCATACCGATACTAGCAGGTGAAAGAATTCCCTCAGACAGCTAATTACTTGTATATTTGATGATGGCATGTCCCCTGCTATAGCTCCGGCGAGGCATGAAGTACAGTCAAAACACAGCCCCTTCATCAAATGCTCGACGGATCACATGCCATACTGTATGCAGGTGAATGTGGACGATTGTGCAACGTTTCACATAAGAAGTTTAAAGTAAACTGTGTGAACATGACATTTGGCTATTAGTATGAGGTTCGTCTTGTTTTTTCTCTCTTTGAAATGCATCCCAGCTACAAAGTGAAACGGTGGTAGTAGTTATCTGGCCAGTTAGCTGACAGAAGCTGTTCTGTGGTGGAATGAGAATGAATGGAGGTGAAGTTCCCTGCCAACAAGTTGCACTTTTAACGGTAAACCGAAAGTTATAAAAGCTTATAGCTAGATCTTGCTTTCGAAAAAAATACTCTGAAACAAGAGTCTTAATATCCACTACCACCACTACACATAATAGCTAATAATGATAATGATAACAACGTACACAAGTCTACCGAGCAGTCTTAGGTCTTGCAGCTATTCTCCCTGCTCATTAAGACATTTGTGCAATTGTGCATTTGAAATGACTGGCATCAGCATGGCCATTGACAGCACACAGGTTAACGTTAATCGCCAGATAACCATGAAATCGCTCGAGCTGTTTTAACCGTAACGTGGTATTTGAAAGCCATCGTGTACAGGACCACTGTAAATTCGCTGATATGAAAGGTTGACTGTGTTCCAGGATTTGATGGCTGTACGTTATGCCAGAATTTGACAGCTCTCTTACGAAAGAAAACTGAAAGCTTGACAGGGGATTACGGCAGACAAAGAATTGTTTCCATGTTAAATGTAGAACACCAAAAAGCAGCGCATCTAACGTTAATTAAATGAGCAGGTTTTAGCCGACAGTTGGATGCGCATAAATAAAGATATGTTTCACAGTAAATTACAAATTTTCAACAATTTCCTCATCATTCTGTCGTTTAAGAGTGAGGAAAAACCTGCAAAATGATCAATGTACCCCTCCCTTTTAATAACACTGGAGCCAAAATTAGCCATAAATCAGCTGTGTTTGGGGTATTAGAAGGTAGTACTTTGGGGAACCCCTCAGGTCTCTAAATTATGGTCTGCCTGTAGCCACGTGCAGAACTTCAGCAGATTGCTGCCCCCAGGGTTTTGATTACTGGCACATCATCGGAAGTAACACCGGCTACGATCATTACATATACACACGCGTAGTTCTGTAGATATCAGCAACCTTAATGCAGTCGTGAATGTCATGACTTGAAATAGCCATTCCTGTATCATTCCAGGAAACTGCCCCATGCACACGGAGTTAGCATGTGTGTATATTTGCCTGTTGTAAATATCTTCAGGGAAGGGCTGAACTCTTGTTTGCTAGCAAACAAAGAAAAAAACACGAGTCTCTTCTTAAAATGCAATTGACATTTGTACTTAAGAGTTTTTGATGGAATCTTCCATCTTCTTGCCAGTTTTGCCAGTCCTGTCAGCGTCTAATTCCGTCTATATATTTCATTGACGTTTTTCACATAAATTTAATTGCATTATTATTTGGCAGACTCTTGTCCAGGGTGACTTACAAAGCGTGTCTCATAAAGCTGCACATGCAGGACACCACTAACCACACATGAGCAAGCATCAGTGCCAGACATAGTGCTGAGATCAGCAGTGTGTGCTTATATTTACATGTAAGTTCAAAGCAATATGACAAACGATCATGCTTGAGAAAAAAGAGCATGTTTGTGTGCTCCTGCACTTGTTTGTGTCCATTTCATCTTTGGGGTGAGGGGGGAAAGCTCGTACGCGATGCTCTGCTCTTTCCCGGTTTTAAAGGGTGCTCGTATGCCCCTCTCACTGTCCCAGTCTGCACATTGTCCTGCTCTTACCCACTCTCCCATGGAGAAGCAGCCACCGAGGCCACTGTGTCCCCACCTCACACAGCCAGAGAGACACTCAGCCAGGCAGCCAGGGAGTCCCCTGAGTCCCTGTGTGACACTCATCATAAACCGGCGAGCGGTCGCCTGGAGGGGGGAGAGAGCTAAGCCTCGGTGGCAGAGACACCAGCGAATCCCCACCGGCCACTCTGCCGGCTCCCGCAGATTGATGGGGCCGCTCAATCATGAAGACAGACTGCGTGCCAGCTGGTGATACATTCAGCTTCGCAAACGTGCGGAAAAGATGCCAGGGTTTGGAGAGAGTTTTTTAAGGTGGAGGAGAGATGGCACTGGAATACCAACACAGTTTGTGCACGGTGGGGGGTGGACCTGGAACGGAGAGTAGAGATATTTCCAGAAAAGTAAGACAGAAAGAGGGACGCAGTCCAGTTAGGCTTTGTGTGTAGGCCGCTTAGTGGCGACGTGGTGCAGAGGTGCTGTTCCTGTGTGAACGGTCAGGGCACTCGGCATTCCAGGCACGGAGAGTGATTCAGCACTTTTGGCAGGGTCAGTCCTGCTGTGTCCTGTCCGGTGACCGTTATTCTTACCCCAAGCTGTGGGAAAACTGCAGAGAATCATCCTACCTTTTACCAGGAAATAGCAGCCCTCGGAAGGCCTTTGTCTGAGAAGTGGGAACAAGAGGCCATCAGGACATTCACATTATCCAGAGAAGTTCCTGTCAGTTGGGGGGGAAGCTTTTCGGCTTCAAGTTGAACCTGCTGGGAAATGAGGCAGTTCGGAGCAGCAGTGGTAAGAGTGCAAACTGTGTGTTTTATTTCCCTCCGTGCCCTCAGAGGACAGCAGTAACAGGCCCGGCCAGCAGAGGGAGCTCTGTCGGGACAGATGCAGACCTCCCCTCGCCTCCTCACTGTCAGTGCCTGTGCCTGGGTCAGCTGTTTCTGCCGCCGTAAGTGGTGCAGGCCAACGCCAGCCCCTCCCACACACCCACCCTGAGACCCTGCCCTGCCACACCCCCCCAGCTCCGTCCCTGTCCCTGTCCCTCCCCCCCACCTGCACTGTTTGCCAGTGAGCCTTTTGTGGTTGACCCTGTCATTAAGATGCTTGTCCCCCTTCATATGTGATGTGACCCCACCACCATCTATCACTTACAGACCTCAAACCGCATGTAAGCCCCACCCACAGGCAGCCAGAGGCTCCGCCCTGTTCATATTGCATTGACTGACTGAAAGGGTGTGTGTTGTGTGTTTAAGGTGAAAGAGATGTTGATCCACGGGTGATTTTGGGAAGCTGATGATGTTAAAAATGTTTATTTTTACATTCCAAGTTCTGACAGCCTCCACAGTGATCTTCGTCCTCCAGTGACAAGCTGAGTCTCAAAAACACTCATAATTTTGTATGAGCATATTTTGTTGGCGTAAATGCAAATGAACAATAGCTGTTTCCATGTTTGTTGACAAAGCAAATCGCGGATGCTTGAAAGCCGCGGGTGGAAGCCGGGGATAATTGCATTTTATTTGGGTGTCGCATTTTAAGCAGCTTGCAGTCTGCCTCGGTCTGACTGCAGCGCAGGCAGGGCTTTTTAGCGCAAAATCTTTATCTTGGCACCAGTCATCTTCCTGTCTTTCAGAACGGTGATGCATAAGTGCTGAAAATGATATAGTGGCTCACTCCAAATCGACTGTAATTACGTTTCACTGTGTGATTGCATAATTACACCTGTAGGTGAGCAGGGAACGTCGTTATGCCGGAACGCAGACACGCACACGCCAGCACAGCAGCTCCCGGACTCGCTTACTCACAAAGAGCTCTACATCAAAGTGCAGGCAGAAATTAACTTAGTAAGAGAATCACATGGACTGGAATGGGAATCAAAGTGGGGGTGAAACCCCGCCCTCACCTTAGGGCGCCCCCTTTTTATAGCCACCGACACTGAGCTGGCAGCCGTAGAGGGGATACTCCCACTGCTGCCCAGCCAGACAGAAACCCCAACACCACGCATCGATTGGGGCGTACGCTGTGCCCCGGAGGATCTCCAAACAGGCGGTTCACGTTTGCGCCGTTTCCTCGTCTGCAAGATGAGCTCGTCTCTGCTCTCTTTTCTGACCATCGCTGAGTCATTATTTGGCTCTGTTGAGCAATCAATCCACCCCTGATATCACTGCCTGTAAGCAAACAACTAAAAGTCAAGAGAATTATAGGGGGCTTTCTAGATTAGGAAGATGACTAGCCACATTCATTCCAGGATCTGTATTTAACAGATTATTTCTGAAATATGGAAGTTATTACTTTATAAAATGTATTATATTATGGATTATGGAAAAGAAAATGGCATGTTGAACTTCATTTCAATTTGAAATCAAAATCCAAAATCAATAACACAAAGATGTTCAGAATGTTTTGTTTTGTTTCTGTCTGTCTGTGCGTAATAAATTACCTCACTGGTAGGTATACATTGGTAAGTAAGATTAGACCTACCACCTGCTGTCAGTAAAACAGCTGCAATCTAAAACATCAGACATTCTGAACAGAAAACTGCACTGTCCTGGTTTCAGGCAGAAACATTCTGTTATGATGCCAATTTTATCCTCTGTAGATTAATATTGTCTTTTATTTCAGAGGGATGACTCATAGTAAGAGTTTTATTTCGCTCTCATAATTTGGTTAAATTGAACGACCATATAAAATGTCACGCCCATGAATAGTTAGGTAGAGCAATCTAAGAATTAGATAGAATAGAATCTAATAAAGCAGTCCATTGTAGGCCAAAATTATTCTTCAATCTGCTCGTTGTAAGAATAAGATTACTACATGTATTAATGCATTATTTATGTCTTTTTACTTTCTCTCTCTCAGTTAGAGAACTGGGGACGAGTGAACCCCCCGAGGCTCCCGAAACGATGTCTGTCAGCGTTCACGAGAACAGGAAGTCCCGCGCCAGCACGGGCTCCATGAACATCTTGCTGTTCCACAAGCCCTCGCACCCGGACAGCGTGCTCACCCACCTCAACACCCTGCGCAAGCAGCGCATGTTCACGGACGTCACGCTATGGGCGGGCGACCGCGCCTTCCCCTGCCACCGCGCCGTGCTGGCCGCCTGCAGCCGCTACTTCGAGGCCATGTTCAGCGGCGGCCTGCGGGAGAGCGTGGACGACAAGGTCAACTTCCGCGACAGCGTGCACCCCGAGGTGCTGGAGCTGCTGCTGGACTTCGCCTACTCCTCCCGCCTGGTCATCAACGAGGAGAATGCCGAGTCGCTGCTGGAGGCCGGCGACATGCTGCAGTTCCACGACATCCGCGACGCGGCCGCCGAGTTCCTGGAGAGGAATCTGCACGCCTCCAACTGCCTGGGCATGATGCTGCTGTCGGACGCGCACCAGTGCAAGCGGCTCTACGAGCTGTCCTGGAGGATGTGCCTGGTGCATTTCGAGACCGTGAGGGACACCGAGGACTTCTACAGCCTCTCCAAGGACAAGCTCCTGGACCTGATCCTCAGCGACGAGCTGGAGATCGAGGACGAGGAGATGGTGTTCGCCGCGGTCATGCGCTGGGTGCGGTACGACCTGGAGGCGCGGCGGCAGCACCTGCCGGAGCTGCTGCGAGGGATCCGCCTGGCCCTGCTGCCCTCCGGCTGCCTGCTGGAGGCCGTGGCCTGTGAGGAGCTGGTGATGTCAGACAAGCGCAGCGTGCAGATCGTGGAGGAGGCCGTGCAGTGCAAGAAGAAGATCCTGCAGAATGACGGGGTGGTGACCAGCCCCTGCGCCCGCCCCCGCAAGGCCGGCCACACCCTCCTCATCCTCGGCGGCCAGACCTTCATGTGCGACAAGATATACCAGGTGGACCACAAGGCCAAGGAGATCATCCCCAAGTCGGACCTGCCCAGCCCGAGGAAGGAGTTCAGCGCCTGCGCCATCGGCTGCAAGGTGTACGTGACGGGGAGGGGGTCGGAGAACGGGGTGTCCAAGGACGTCTGGATTTACGACACGGTCCATGAGGAGTGGTCAAAAGGGGCCCCGATGCTGATCGCGCGTTTCGGCCACGGCTCGGCCGAGCTGGAGAACTCGCTGTACGTGGTGGGAGGCCACACGGCCATAGCCGGCGTGTTCCCGGCGTCTCCCTCGGTGTCACTCAAACAGGTGGAGCGCTACGACCCGCTGACCAACAAATGGACCATGATGGCGCCCCTGAGGGACGGGGTGAGCAACGCGGCGGTCGTCAGCGCCAAGCTCAAGCTCTTCGTCTTCGGCGGCACCACCATCCACCGGGACAAGGCCTCCAAGGTGCAGTGCTACGACCCGGCGGAGAACCGCTGGGCCATCGCAGCGGAGTGCCCGCAGCCCTGGCGCTACACGGCCGCCGCCGTGCTGGGCAGCCAGATCTTCATCATGGGCGGCGACACCGAGTTCACCGCCGCCTCCGCCTACCGCTACGACTGCGAGACCAACCTGTGGACGCGCGTCGGCGACATGACCTCCAAGCGCATGAGCTGCCACGCGGTGGCGTCCGGGAACAAGCTGTACGTGGTGGGCGGTTACTTTGGGACTCAGAGGTGCAAGACGCTGGACTGTTATGACCCTACCTCAGATACCTGGAACAGCATCACCACAGTGCCTTACTCCCTCATCCCCACTGCCTTCGTTAGCACATGGAAACACCTGCCATCTTAACCAACACCTATCTCCTGACAAATAATAATTCTGGGTAAGAGTCTGTTTAATTGTTTTTTTTAATGAGGTTTGGCCCAGTTTCTAAGATTAACATCTTAGTTGGCGTTGAAAGTATGTATTGATCACTGTCCTTAAGCACTTAGCATGTCGATCAATGATGTGCAACAAAGGAAATAAAAATGCCGTCACAGCAGACATATAATGTACAGAATTCCCAACACAGCTGCTGGCCATTAACCTGCACGCACTAGAAAAGGCTGATCTTTGTAAAGATCAATGAATGACAGATTGCCAAGATTGGCCTTCAGAGTCCAAGAGCAGAATGATGCTATTTTACAAAAGACCAAACTGCGGAGACCATCTGGAATTCAGAGGAAAATAGGACGTGAGCACTGGGGCTGGATTACTGGATTATGGGGTAGAACTGATACGAGAGGCTGTAGATTCAGCCCCCCCCACCCCCTGCCTCCCTGCTTGGATCAATGAAACATAGCCCCACTGCCCAGAGTGAGCTACTCCCTCATCGATTTGTAATCTGCATTACAGAGGTTTTCAGTCAATTGGCTGTTAGCTCAGGAGCTGGAGAATACACAGACTCAGTCTGTCACTGTAATGACAGCCCGGGCTGAGACTCAGATATGAGACCTCCGTGCCTCCTACGCCCTCTCAAAAAAGGTTCATAACTGTGATCATTACCCAAAATGTATTGTTTTTCTCAAGACTTTAATTGCAGTGGTTTAAAATGTATCCCTGTTGAGAAGCATTTCACTGTGTGGGTTTGATTGGCTGTTTCAGCCGGAGCGATAGGAGTCATTTAAAATGCCCTGTTTTCTTTCCCATCATTGAATTACAAGTAGCAGCACGTCCAGCTCTGGGTCAGTTCAAAGGGGAAGTTACCTCCCAGCACAGGTGGGTGATCTGAGACCTTTGGCAGTGGTACACTGTGTTTTTGCCCCTGCCTCTGTTTTGATACCCTTATAAAATAGAGTCCTTCAAACTGACTTAACCCATTTGTGTTAGAAGAATTATTTGCCTTTTAAATGAGCTTTGCTATGTGTGGTTCAGCACCAATTTACTGTTAACATGTATCCTTGAACTACGGGCTGTGGAGTAAATCTTATTTCCTATTTATTACTCCATTGGTCTTGGAGGTAAATACTCTATACTTTATGCAGTTGATGCATGTATTGGTAAGAAATTCCATTCCAAACCCACTTAATCAGGATCGTTTATTGTTAAATAGGAGTCGGTTGGTGGGGGGGCTGTTCCCTGCACTCTGTCTCTGATCGCTACCTGTGTGCTTGTAGGCTACATTTCCTTTAGTGCGAGTGTGGCGTTTCCTCTTTAACTGCAGTACCGATCCCAGACAGCAGGGTTAGAGAGCACTTACTGACATGCACAGATGTGATAGAATTACAGTGGGTACAGATTATTAAGGTACTTGGCACGCTTGTCAATAAAGCAAAGCAAGGCAGGAGTGACCGATTTAAAGATGGCTCCTGTGCGGAGGTCATGTGCTTCCACTCTATTTCAGTTAGACAGGGCACATGTCAACAACCTCAGGCCCGGTCTAAACTGAAGAATGTGGTGGATGTGCTTCTGTTGCCAAATGAAGACAGCACTTGCCTTTGTGGTTAATGCTGGACAGTTTACCAATTTGCTTATTGACTCATTTCTTCCCAGTTGAATACAAAATGAGACTTAAATTGATTTGCATTAATACTGTACTTTGTTTGGAATGTGTTCATCATTGACTTTGTTCAGTGATATCAAACATCTAAATGCCTAAGCCTTCTGTTTGCATTATTTTACCTTTGGGAAAAAGTTTAGTGTTTATTCGACTCATTTGGACAGCTGAACGTGGGAAATCATGCCAGAACTGCTCTATAGAAAGTTCCTATATGGTTAGATGTTAAACCTATTCATGAATGCAGAATGTATGTAAGCTTTGTTCCATGGCATGTGACACAGCACCTCTCCTATGCGCTTGACCTTGACCATTTCCATTAAAAAACATTTATTATTTTCATCAGTAATACAAGATGGTACATCAGTAACTCAAAAATTGTTGATCGTCCTGGTTATAACTGTTCAAGCTTAAGAGAAGATTGAAGGGCTGTTTGTTGGGCTGATGTGCTTCTGCGATCAGATTGTTGTTGTTGATCAGAGCTGGGCCATCCTCACTGCTGGGTTCAGGATCTAAAAATATCTGCGCTACACTGAGAGCACAGGGGAGGAGGGCTGTGTGACCAGCACATGGCCGGGAAACCCTTTTAAATCAATTACTGTTTAATCAGTTGCTGCATCCACAGGGGGGCAGTTACATTCCAAACTTAATAAACTACCCCCCCGATTACCTATCAGGCATAGCAATGGTGTTACAACACTCAACGCTATCCTGCATCGTTACATCATTAATTCTTATTTCTTACAAAAAGGCTTCCAAAACCCACATCGAATGGGTGAATATGGGTGAAAGTTATGGGTGAAAGTTTTGGGTAAAAGAGGCTTTTTGGCTGCCCAGCCTTTCTGAAGGCCTGTAGATAAATAATCTAATGATGGAATGGATGTCTTGGCATGAAACCAGCCATCTCCATGTCTCTGCCTGACCCCCGCAGGAAACTCCTCCCTGTAAACTTTGGATGCAATTTCAGTTAAAACAGATACCCTTTTACAAGAAACAGGAGCAATATGAGAAGTTGAGATAAGGCTGATTACTGCATTCCCCAGATACTCACCCATTACATCACCAATCATTTGCTAGGATTGGTGTTGAAATGCTTCTTAATTAACAGCAAAAATTCCTCTTCATCAGTATTCGTGAAGAAGAGTCCAGAAACGCTGCCTAAAATAACAGCCGATTCATTGATATTAATTTTCTAGCCTGAGCGTATGAATGAGCGCAGTGAGTCATTTTTCATAAGGGCTGCAGTGTGGTGCAGCGCTCGGGGAAATAGACAGCATCTTGTTTGAATATTCAGTTTGGGAGCCGTGGAATATTCTGTGTCAAATGAGTGGAACAGCTTGTCTCGGATGCGGAGGCCTATTTAGCAAAAGGGCATGAGAGGTAGAGGAACTTACCTCTCCTCTTACTGTGGGGTTTAACGTTAGGTTAATGTTAGATTTATGCAAATGTATGGTTAGATTTGGTCCCCTCTGCCAGACACATCCACGGTCCATAATCTCACCGCTTTGCTAACTGATAATGCTAACTTTTTTGGTAATTGAGTCACTGAATGGTGCTAATGGTGCTATTTTCAGACATACCCCATTGGTGCGGTGAGATCCCTGTGTGGCTATCGGTGCGCTAACACCGGCGGCGCCTGCGCTGAGCTGGCTGCCATGTCCCTGCCTGGGCCACACTGGTGTCTCTAATCTGCAGAAAGCTGCAGCGCTTTTCAGCGGGAGAGAGAGCCCCAGCAATCAGAGGCAGGAATGCAGCAACCTGGAGTAATTACAGCTGGAATCACCAGGAAGACTCAGTGCGAATGGATCAGGCCAACACCAACCCCGCGCCTCCGTGCACACACACTGAAACCAGAGCCGCCACATTTTAATGGAGGCTTAACACCAGCCTCAGCTAACGTCGTTAGCACCTTGTTTGTGGAGTTGTGTGCAACAGAGGATGCTTTCTGGGGGGTCTGACAGTATGATGGAGATACAAAAAAAACTAATTTCAAAGAGAAAAACACAGAGTTCTCCTCTGTGATCCAGTGTAAATGGAAAGAAGCTTAAACAGGAGACATGCAAGAAGACTGTCGAGCTTTGGATTCAACGTTGCCTATAATGCTATTTTTATTAGTGGAGCATCATGTAGTTGTCCAAGTCCAGGTTCAAGTCCGCTATCAACTCATTTATTGTGTGCATGTTATGTGTGTAGATGAAATGCATCCCTTTCCTTGTAAAATGCTCAGGTTTGCCTGAATGATGGTTAGGTCAGTATCTCATTGCTTAATCAGGATTGGCTGAGCCACCATCTGCAGGAGGACGAACTCAAGCCTCCAACTCAAAGTGCACTCAGATTGCGAAACAGCTACACCCAAATAACAAGCAGAGGGATATTTGTAATGCAATATTAAACGCTCTGGTGGCTTGAGTATGGGTAGAGGTCATTCCTCTGCTGCCCTCCCGAGCTATGTGTCCTCCCTGACCCTGCTTGTGAGATTTAATACTGTAAATATAAGGTTAGTGAAGCATAGTCTCTGGATTTAAAACAGCAGATAGGGGATTTATCCACTGTTCTCTGCAGACACAGTCTCTCTTGTCAGCTGTAAGGTTTTGTTGGCCTTGGGGTCTTCTCTGTGAGGGTGTGGCCACCAGAGTGACAGGTGCTCTGCCGTCTGCTCAGCCCGTCCCGGTGCAGACGGGGCAGGAGAGAACCTGGGGGCAGGAGAGAACCCGGAGACAGGAGAGAACCGGGGGCAGGAGAGAACCCGGAGACAGGAGAGAACCCGGGGGCAGGAGAGAACCCGGGGCAGGAGAGAACCCGGAGACAGGAGAGAACCGGGGGCAGGAGTGAACCCGGAGACAGGAGAGAACCGGGGGCAGGAGAGAACCCAGGACAGGAGAGAACCGGGGGCAGGAGAAAACCTGGGGACAGCTGTGCGTGAGCTACAGAAGCAAGCCCCTGCTGCCCCTGCAGTTCAGCCGTACTGTCCTTCTGATCGATTCGGGTGTTTGCGCACAACCAGAAAAGAGAGAAAGTGGAGGAAAGCAGCAGGGCAGCGTAATGAGAGCTCCTCTCAGGGGCCGGGACGGCCGGCTCAGCTGCGGCCGTGTGGAGCTGATGGAGTTTCATTACAGCCTGTAATCAGCCTTCCCATGAGCTGCATCTGCCACCAGAAGCAGCAAGGGAAAGAGAGAGAGAGAGAGGGAAAGAGAGAGAGGGAGAGAGAGAGAGGGAGAAAGACAGAGAGAGAGATAGAGGGAGAAAGACAGAGAGAGAGAGGGAGGGAGGGAGAGGGAGAGAGAGAGAGGGAGAAAGACAGAGAGAGAGAGAGAGTGAGAGAGAGAGAGAGAGAGAGGGAGGGAGAGAGAGAGGGAGAAAGACGGGGGAGAGGAAAGGACAGAGGAGGAGGGAAAGAGTGAAAGGGAGAGAGGGAAGAACTGAGGAGGAGAGAGGGAGGGAGAAGGGAGAGAGGGAGAGGGAGAAAGACAGAGAGAGAGAGAGAAAGACAGAGAGAGAGAGAGAGGAAAGGACAGGAGGAGGGAAAGAGTGAGAGGGAGAGAGGGAAGAACTGAGGAGGAGAGAGGGAGGGAGAAGGGAGAGAGAGGGAGAGACAGAGAGAGAGGAAAGGACAGAGGAGGAGGGAAAGAGTGAGAGGGAGAGAGGGAAGAACTGAGGAGGAGAGAGCAGGAAGCAAAGACTGAGGTGGAGAGAGGTGATCTGGTCTTGGGGCAGTGAAGCGTGCCGTCTGTGTCAGTACGGACTGAGGTCGTGCAGAGAGCCAGCGACTTGCACCTTAATGAGGGGGACCGAGAGGGGGAAGGAGTATGGAGAGGAGGGGGGGGTGCTGAGAGGTTTGGGGGGGGCACAGCAGGAGGGTTTGTTAGGAGCGCTGTGGGGCCTCTCCTGTTGAGAAGGCAGCTGGACTCCTCTGCCAGCACACCACAATGCCACCCTGCCTGTAGGGTCTGAGCAGAACTTTGCATCTGCAAACACGCTGCAGAGTAACCCGCCAGGGCTGGGCATCCTTACAGGCATGGGTGGGGGGGGCACTACATGAAAGAGAGAAAGCTGGGTGTTTATAAATGCATACAGGTAGATAACGCTGTGCTATAGAAAGCTCGGCATTTATAAAAGCATGCTGGTGAATAGCGCTACATTAAAGAAATCAAATTCATTGTCAGGGTTAGATTTTTTCTTCACTTTCCTAGTTGGGCAAGTGGGTCAGAAATCTGTTTGCCCAAACTAAATTTCTGCTTGCCCGGGTATGGCAGAGTTGAACTGTAATATAAAGCATATAAAATGACTGATGTCATTATGTAGATCACCTGTGTTTTTGCTTCACAGCTTTTTCTCTGCAAACAGAGATGCTTTGGACCTGCCCCTGGGTTGTCATGCTTTCTAGGTCCGTTTTCTGTAATTGTACAAACTCTGCTGGAAAAAATGTTATTGAATTATTTTATTATTTTCTTACAAAAAACACTGCAATTGTCACTGTAGTTACCCTATCCTCTCCCATATGAGTACAGCTGAGCAAAGGGGCATCTTTTAGTGTAACCGTTGTAAGCTGTAGTAATGAGCCAGTTATAAACCTAACATGTTACAGCTGAAACTTTCTGTAAGTCAGTTTATCTCAACGTCAAAATGAGTCTAGTGACATAATACTAGATGTCACTGCTGTTTGATTGCTCTCGATCATGGTTACTTCCTAAACATTAACAGAGGGAGTTTCCTCCTGCAACTGAGGGTAGAAACTGCTGCAGCCCGTTTTGGGTCATGACCAAGTTGATGAGAGGATCACTGAAGAATTTTGTAGCTTGGAGGGACCTGGAGGGCGAGCACCTGAACAGGTGCGAAAGACAGGCAGGACTGCAGAGTGCTCCGACAGCAGCCTGACAGGACATGCTCCCACTGTCACAGAGAGCCAGTTACTGGCCAAGAGCAGGGCAGAAAAACCTGCATGCCTTACACCACTCTGACACCAGGCATTGCACTGAGTGCACTCCCACTGTCACAGAGGGCCAGTTACTGGTAAGGTGCTACTGTGTGATTAGACACAGGACCCGGTGTGATGCACCTTGTTCCTTTTTTTCTTCACACAGTAACACACAAACACAACTGCCGATGTGCTTTCCTTTCGCCTGGCATGCAGAAATTGTGGATTTTTCTAAGTAAAATGCTAAAGTTGCTATAAATCATCACCTGCCCAATGGGACAAGTACCTTGCCAGCTTTGCTCAACCAGCTCATCTTTCTCCTTTCCTGTTGTGCAATCCGGGAACCAGTAATGTTGGACCCTGATAGCATTGCATTTGTTTCTGGTATAAATGTGGTTAGCTGGGCTTTGCCTTCATGTGGGGGCTGCCCTCAGGGCAGTGAGGGAATCTTATCTTCCCATAGATTTTCACAAGTAAAAGGTTGTGTGTGTGTGTGTGTGTGTGTGTGCAGAGGTGTATAATATTTATAAAATATGAACATACTAATAGTGCATAATATATAGATGTGTATGCTAGAGCCAGCCTAATTCCAGCACAGCAGAGCAGAGTAAGAGATGCCATCAGAGTGACACAGCCGTGGCTTTAACATCATTTGCACACTAATGTGAATATAAACAGCGTCTCTGAATCTGGGAGAGGAACACCTCTCTCTGTTTGCCGCAGCTTTTAATGGGACTCCAGTATCTGTGCTGCAGCGACAGGGGTAATACAGGGCTTCTTGTTCTGGTACATTTGAGTTTTTGCATGCCTGTTTATTTCTCTCTCCCCAGGGAAGTTGGGAGAATGTAAATTATTGATGATAACTTGATGTTGCAACTTGACACTTTAGAAAGTCTGTGTACTCAGATCCTTCCTTGCAGGTCTGTGTATGTACTGATGAATGCAAAAAATTGATATAGCGAGAACAGTGTTTTTATTTGGTACAGAGTAGTCAGCCAATATTGTTTAAACTGTATTTGCCGGTTTTCACCGGCAGAAATGGAAAAAGGCCAAAAAATAAAAGGTTACCATTTCAGCGTGAAGCTCGGCAGGGTTATTTGTCGGGGGCTGACAGCCTTACTGCCACAACACAGGAGCCATTCACCAGGCAAAGAAACATCTCTGCCGCATCGGCCTCTGAGAAACTCATTCTGCTTTCGCTTCCAGCAGTGCTTCCTCCGTGTCAGGTCTTACAGGAGGTGAGAACATTAGCAGAAAGAGCGTTCACAATTCCCGTCCTGCTGTTGCACAGAGACTGAAATGTTTCTCAGTGGTTATTTTACTGTCAGTATTGTTCTGAAGAATGCTCCATGCTGACAGAAGCAGAATTTATACACACTGTGACCCACTTATTGTTCCATCCACTGTGCACAAATATTTAGCTGGGTTTGATATTAACAGTGTTTCAATACTATCCAATGGCATTGCCCACAGGAGAATAGGCAGCAATAGTTTAACCATGCTTAACTGTAAAACACATGAGCCAAGTAAATGAGCCAATTAAATAGCATTTTGTACATGTATTGTCACCACATTGTATGACTGTTGCAGTAACGTGGTAATTTGTTACTGTCTAGTCCAGAGTTTTAATAATTACAGTGTGCTTTACAACAATATCATCATTGATTTTTCATATAATCAGTATAGAACCCCACATTAAGAGCATGTGCGTAGCTACAGTGAACTTTCTCAATATTATGTTTTTTTTCAGTTTTGGAAGCCAGACAATCAAATTAATAAACACTGTACGCAATGCTACTGTGTGTTCAAGTTAATAGGAACGAGACCATCACTGAGGCAGCCCTTGGTTTGTAATTTAAAATGGCACAAGACACAGAGAAAGAGGCTGAGAAGTGGGTAGCCAGGTAGGCCTACTTAAACTTATGCTAGTTAAAATATTGCGCCTTGCTGTTTGTTTCAGTTTCTTTAAAATGCACATTCAGCACTGTAAGAGGCTGAAGCTCACAGCATTCATTGTCATCCAGCTCACTGTCCTTCCTCAGTAGCTCACAAAACGTCACCACAGTGCCACTGATCAGCACCAGTATATTAGACAAGATAGGAACATTAGCAACAGCATTTTGCTAGCAGCTGGTGGTTTACACAGCTGATCCTACCAAACAGACATTGACTGGAAATGCAGACTTATTTGGTGCAGTCAAGACAAGCTGCCTAAACAGAGTTAGTTTAGCTGATACCTCTGGAGTGTTATTACGCAACACTGTCCATCCAACTTTGATTGTCTGTTGAATATGTTTCACAGTTATGTGTGATGTTAATGTTAAATTATTATTTTGTAATGATTTACCTATAGGTCAAAAAGGTACAGCTGGGAACTTTTGAGGGAAATTGCTCTGGATAAGAGCATCTGCTAAATGCATGTAATGTAATAAGAGCGTAATATTCAGCATTAATGCCAACAGTGAGGGGCAAGTTGTTTTGAAAAACACATTGAGAGGGTTGCGGTATGAAGTGAGGCAAAATCAGAGCATTTCAGATGTGTTTAGAAGGCTCTTTTCACTGAGTCCTCCTGACCTCCGCACCCCTCTGGCAGTTTCCAGTGCCTCATTGTAAGGTCATTCTTCCCCTCTGTTTTTACGCCCCGTCCTTTGATCACAGAGCCTTATTCCTTTAATCCCTGCCCCTCTTCTTGCAGTGCAGTTTGATAGAGCAGTTTTGCAATCCACTAATCCGGCTAATTTCCCTCTGAATCCGGCCCTGAGTTCTGTCGCCAGGATAAACCAGCTAATTGCCGTCCCGTTGCCGTAGTAAACCAGATCGCGCTGAGTATGACATAATCCCGTCTAGATCTCTCCCTCCCTTTCCCTCTCTCTGCATCGATAGCCCCGTGTCAGCCTCGGACACATGGCCTCTGGCCCAGTGTGCGGGAGAGTGAGCGTCCCTCTGATGGGTGGGGCTCTGTGGGACCACCCCCCCGGTCCCCCCCCTCCTGCCTGTGCTCAGGAGAGACTAAACTCCGCCCACTCCCCCAGCCTTATTTGATTTGGCTGCTGATGGAAGCATTCAGCTGAACACAAGCTGCTGTGCGACCGGACCTCTCTTCCCAGAATAATCTGGCTCCGTGCAACCTTTTCCTGAAATTTCATCACTTATCAGTGCATTAGCCAGCAAAACTATGTTCTTCCTCCCATGCAGTCTAGACGGGGGAGGAGGGGTGGGTGTCTGCATGAGGATGTCATGTGGTTTTGGGGAAACATCCATGTTTGTTTATGCCATTTCCCAAAATGACCGCAAACTTTAACTTTCCACTTTGCACCCCTTCCCCCACTTTTTCATTCAAGTGCTCACTTAGACTGGGACACTGAAACGGTCACTTACAGAGACTCCGCTTCCTCAGTCTGGCTGTATGTGTACAGAGTGGTGACAACCCTGACCGATGACACAGGCTTGTTGGAGTCGACTTTCTGGGCAAGTTTTGACCTGCCAGAAAGACATGAGCAAGAATGGACTGCTGTTGAATGAGTTCAAATAAAAATAAATTAGCTGGAATTTATTCTCCTGTCAGCCTGTCACAGACATGGCGAGTAGAGCTGCTCTCTCTCTCTCTCCCTCCCTCTCTCCCTCTCTCCCTCTCCCCTCTCTCCCTCTCTCCCTCTCCCTCTCTCTCTCTCTCCCTCTCTCTCTCCCTCTCTCTCTCTCTCTCTCCCTCCCTCTCCCTCCCTCTCCCCTCTCTCTCTCTCCCTCTCTCTCTCTCCCTTTCCCTCTCCCTCTCCCTCTCCCTCTCCCTCTCCTCTCTCTCTCTCTCTCTCTCTCTCCCTCTCTCTCCCTCTCTCCCCTCTCTCTCTCTCTCTCTCTCTCTCTCTCTCTCTCTCTCTCCCTCTCTCTCTCTCTCTCTCTCTCTCTCTCTCTCTCTGTCTCTCTCTCTCTCTCTCTCTCTCTGTCTCTGTTCCTGTTTCAGTCGTAAAAACGCAGTGTTTGGTGTGATTTTGCTTTCGGAGGTGCTGTGTATTTGATAATGGCTCTAATCGTGTTCGCTCTCACATGTTCCTGTCCATCACCCTGCCTCTCGTAGGACCTCAGCGCCTGTGTTCACCGCAGGTTAGCGCTTCCCGCCACTGTATCACGCTGGAAAAGCTCCTCAAGCCCTGATTTATGAAGCCCGTTCTGTGGATTTAGTACATCGTTCATCAGCCACAGCTCAATTTATGCCATTCAGGCTTGCAGGAGTCCCCGTACAGACAGGCGTCTGCGTGCAGGAGTAACCGGCTCTGTGGCACAGACAGGCGTCTGCATGCAGGAGTAAGCGGCTCTGTGGCACAGACAGGCGTCTGCGTGCAGCTCTGTGGCACAGACAGGCGTCTGCGTGCAGGAGTAACCGGCTCTGCGGCACAGACAGGCGTCTGCCTGCAGGAGTAACCGGCTCTGTGGCACAGACAGGCGTCTGCGTGCAGGAGTAACGGCTCTGTGGCACAGACAGGCGTCTGCGTGCAGGAGTAACCGCTCTGTGGCACATACAGGCGTCTGCGTGCGGCTCTGTGGCACAGACAGGCGTCTGCGTGCAGGAGTAACCGGCTCTGTGGCACAGACAGGCGTCTGCGTGCAGGAGTAACCGGCTCTGTGGCACAGACAGGCGTCTGCGTGCAGGAGTAAGCGGCTCTGTGGCACAGACAGGCGTCTGCGTGCAGCTCTGTGGCACAGACAGGCGTCTGCGTGCAGGAGTAACCGGCTCTGTGGCACAGACAGGCGTCTGCGTGCAGGAGTAAGCGGCTCTGTGGCACAGACAGGCGTCTGCGTACAGGAGTAACCGGCTCTGTGGCACATACAGGCGTCTGCGTGCGGCTCTGTGGCACAGACAGGCGTCTGCGTACAGGAGTAACCGGCTCTGTGGCACAGACAGGCGTCTGCGTGCAGGAGTAACCGGCTCTGCGGCACAGACAGGCGTCTGCATGCAGGAGTAAGCAGCTCTGTGGCACAGACAGGCGTCTGCGTGCGGGCATCACCAGCTGGAGTGAGCATTAGCACCGCTCTGTCAGGCTCATTCCTGTAGACCAGGGAAAGGAAGGATAATCTGTAAATCCGAGTTTGGTAAAACCTGTCAAACCGATGCCAGACAGATTAAAGTGGCTGGCAGCGTTTGAAGGGCCGGGAAAGGCAAGTGTTTGCTGGTTGGGGGAGGCTGGGGGCAGAATCCCCCAAAGTCCCTGTGGCAGGACTGAGTGTCACTGGGATAGAGCAGCCAAGCACCAGGTGGTGGTAGATCCCCATCTGCTGTGAGGAGGTTCTTTCGGAGATGATCCATATGCATCCTCAGAAGCATTTGAAAAGGCACCTTTTCAGGCAGATGTGGAAGAAATCTCTCCAGGGGAGGTATTGCCAAGTCACTCTCCGTTCTCAGAGAGGTGGTGTGGAACAGGAGGTGTGTGACACACTGCGTCTGAGCTGTCAGTGCCAGGGTGAGGTAACTGCGTCTGCATTGTTCCGGCGTAGTGCGCTGCCGATGCCCCCACCCACAGAGGTGTTCTAGAAAACAACGGCGACACTGTGGTTCGGCCGTGAGCAGCAGCGCGGTCGTGCCGTCACTGGCTAACACAAAGAGCGTGCCTCCACACAGAGCTGATGAATTTCCCCTTGGGCCACTGGCACAGATGATGGAAGTGATACGATCCCCCCCGGCCTCCGCCCGCTTGCGTCTCTTTGTGCGGAAAGAGGTGCGGCTGCTTACCGCACGCTGGCCTGTGACAGGCTGGGCCTGTGCTCACCTGGGCCTGTGCTCACCTGGGCCTGCGCTCACCTGAGGCCAGAGTCAGGCAGCCTGCTCCCACAGCCAGGGCTCGCTGACACACAACGCCGTGCTCCGCTGGGCAGAGTCTCAGTCTCAAGGGTCCCTGATAAAGAGGAGGTGGGGGGGCTGTATAACTGTTAATGTTTGTAGAAACCCTTTCCAATAGCTTTTGGTTTATGTTTTCCATTTAAACAGCTGGATGCTTAGAGAGACCTTGGAATGGAACCTTGAAGTTGCAATAAGTGAGTCACAGTGAGTCACGGCGTACAGAGGAGTCATGTATAACAATGGCACTCTTTACCGCCTGCTCGGCACTGGATCTCCCTGTTCTGATGTTCATTATTCTTTGGAAAAATGCCAGTCAGCACATCATGAGAAAGGCTTCTTGTCACAGCGGGAGTTCTGGTTTTTCGGAGGATGAGATATCATTTTAAGCTGCTTGTGGTTTTTGTCTCTGTCTCTCTGAAGGTCCAGTATTTCCGTTTCATGGTTCTCTCTTTTCCGTTTCTTGTTTTCGCAGATATCGCATTGCCCCTCCCCTCGGCGATTTTCAGGGCTCGGCTTCCCCCTCTGCACTGGTGTCAGGGCCCGGCTCACCTGTGCCCCCACCACTCCCCGCGCCACCGGAGGACAGCAGAGAGCAGCCGGGCAGCAGAGAGCACAACCTTTAGGAACGGCACCACCTGCTGGATGGGATGCCAAACAGAGTTCACAGCTAACCTGGAATTTGGACCTCAAAATGGACTTTGCTATGGAAACTGTCATTCTGGACTCCGCCTCTTTTTCTGACACTGTGTGGGATTCTAGGCACTGGGCTCGTCCAGTCCTGCTCCACACAGAACTACGCACGGGTTTTCCCTCCACACACTCACCGGGCTCGTGTGGTTGTGTAACAGCGAAGGACAGCAGAGACGTCCCTCCACACCGTACTGCAGCACCTGCAGCAGACTGTGACTCAACTTTGGGAAAATAAATTAGTAACCCACTGCTACATACAGGAAGGCACTGCAGGTCATTTCACCCATAGACAGGGACAGGGAATTCTGGATAAATTTGCTCAGTCCACAGCAGTTAGGTCTTCTTGCACTAGCACCATTGCCATAGATTATGGAGTGAAATACAGGTTTTACTACAGCTACATGTGGTCATTGCAGGACTGCTGTAGATCCTTCTTTACTCTGTCTGTATCTGTATCTGTGAAACACAAAGGAGTTTGTAACTAAGTTACACTGTCCTTCTTCAGCACAAATCTACTGTAGATTCCTGTTTATAGAGCTTTTGGAGATTATGAAAAAAAAATAATTGCAGTTAATATATGCTTTTAATGATATGAAATTTGCACTTGATATTGTGTCATCGTTTGATATGAGTCGACCAGGAGACTGCTGAGGGCTTCTTACAAGATACTTTTCAGAATTTTAATGGATGTTTTTGAAGTCATTTGAAGAAAGACTGAGTAAGAATCTGTGGCAACTGCGTTCCACACTTTCCTGAACTGTTTTTAGGGGCAGGGGTTTGGGGGTGGGGGGTGGGGGGTTGGTAGAGTTTTCATTAAAATGACTCATTTTTAATCTGCAGTTTTGCGTTTTCCATGGGAGAAGGGGGAGGAGGGGGGACTGGAATCTAAATTTTATGGCTCTCTCCTTGAACTGAATTCCTTGTGCCTAATACCGGAAGACAAATCTGTCACTGATTCACACTGTTGAAGGGTCTAAATAAATGACATTTTGGGAGAACGGGGGGGTGGGTGACTTGTGAATAATGCATCCGCTTATATCACACTTCATGTCTGCATTCCAAGGTGCTTTGAAGTTTAGGAAAAAAAAACCCTGTGTTGCAGATTATGGAGCATTAGTGAGCTGGCTTAAAATCATTTGGGATTTATTTCCAAACTCCAAACACCTCTCACAAGTTTGACTTTTTTTATCCACTCTTGGCATTTGCTAGCTCCGCAAATTTGGGGGGAATTTGGAACGGAGCACAGCAGAATGAAGAGCTGCAGGGCATGCAGTCTGTTCTTACAGAGAGAAATCGGCACTTGATATTAGAGCAGCAGTGAGGTGTGGTGGTTAGGCACAGGGCTCATAACCCAAAGCTGGTGCACTGCTGTTGTACCCTTGGGCAAGGTACTGGACCCAGAATCGCCTCAGTAAATATCCAGCTATATAAATGGATAATATGGAGGATCTATGTAAGTTGGATAATAGAATAGAAGAGTTCTATTCCCTCCAGGCCACTGAGACCCACATCTCTCTTCCCTCCGAGGACCTCATCACTTCATTGGAGCCATTGATTGGATGGGAGCCGTAGGTCACCTGTTCCCGGGGTCAGTCAATTTCAAGTTGAAGGTTACTTCTAAAGCCCTCTCAACTCTTGAATCCTTAGGAAAACAGCATCACCACTCAATATGATGTTAGAACCAGAATAACTGCAAAAAGCGTTGTTATATTTGTAGCATTTTTGCTGCAATGAATACCATTTGGCAGTCACATTCTCCTTCCACTCACAGACTATGAAATATGAATATTCAGCATGATATCACTGGACCGGCTCGGTTTTCAGGCGAGGAATATGCAGTTGTCTTGAATAACGAGATTATGCAAAAATAGCTGCAAGAGGAGCAGTATTTTGCATGTGCATTTTTAATCAGCCACTCTGTAAGGATGGTCTTGTGAGCAGAAGTTGGAGCCGGTTTTAATTTTATCCCCTGGATTTTTCCCAATCCATTCTTGCGTCGTGCATTAACCCTTTCCTTCCCTCAGGGCAGGACTATGTGAATAAGGCATCAGACAGCAGACTGCCGGAGGGGAGATATACGCAGAGCGGGAAGCCATGCTGTGGTTAAGGTAGTTTTCACAGGAGTGTATTAGTCATCTGGCAGAAGTGGATCCATATTGAGCTCAAATTAAGCCTGTGAGTAATCTGGGGAAAATGGAAACGGCCAGAGATCGCTGCTCTGTGCAGATCCACTCTGAAGCCCTGCTCTGATGCCAGCCCTCCTGCCTGCAGGAGCACCTCTGAAGGTTAACTCTGAAGGTTAACTCTTAACACTGAAGGTTAACTCTGCTCGATAAAGTTCAATATAACAGAATTCAGGTGGAGTTTGGGAGATGTTTGAAAATTCTTGCCCGTGTAGGATTTCATTCTGCATTTTCCATTGTTTTATACAGCTGTTGAGTTATTCAGTGGGTCAACAGCATCATGACCCTTACAGCCGAACTGGCATGATTTAGAAACTGGTGTGATTCCTGTGATGTTATTGCAGGCCGGGTTGTTTGTGATTTGCCAGTGTTGGGGAGAGTGTGTGCGGTATATGATAGGAGATCATGCGCCCAGCGCCGGTAGCGGGCCAAACGTTTGAAGTGTGGGGACAGGGATTCAGCGTTTGGCTGTGTGCCACGGTGTGCTGAAAGCTTTGTCTGCCTCCATGAATAATTGAGCATTTTCCTGCGGACTCTTGTTTGCTCTCGGCCGCGATGCAGGAGTCTTTTCTGTGGTGTCTGCAGCAGCACAATGAGGGACTGTTACGGCACTGTGTGGGGGTCCCTGCCTCGGGCCGGTGCGACAGCATGATTAAGCACAGAGCCTTTGGGGGAAAGGAGAAACCCGCCTTCTTACTTACAACCTCTTCCCCTCTCCCCGCTTTCCGCTCTTGGGAATGTAGATGGAGCAACCCCAACGGCAGCCACGGACTTCTCGGCATGGTGGCGGTTGGAAAACAAATAAATTTACAACCATGTCACCAGGGAAACGGGCTGAGGTCCAGGTCCTGTCCCCCCCGACACGCCTGATACCGAGATTGTTCTACACCATCACACTCATGAAAACGCAGCACAGCATTTATACTGTAAACTGATACATCCTTAGGCGTAGTTCATGATTGAGAGCACTGCTGTTGACTTACAGACTTGTAGACCAATCTTTTAGCCTTGAGAAAGTAAATTATAATGCACACATCATTCCTCAAATGGTTTTCACTGCTTTACAAATATGCTGCTTAAAACATGGTGGCTATATAGCAGGGATCCAAGCTGCTGCATTTTTTTTCAAATTAGCGGAAACATTTGACCATGGCTAACGTGATCCAAGAAAGCATCTCTTGCTTGGAAAAAACGATGCCTTTGGGAATTGGAGGCTCGCTTCCAGAGCGATCAGCAGTTGAACACTGCACGCATTCGTCAAGATTAAACGCACACTTCCGCCGTGTCGATATCAAATCTCGATTCCATCCAAGGGAGAGGTCTGATTACAAAGAGAGCTCATTCAGTTTAATGCTAATGGTTTCCCTCGCTCCCAGTGCAATTTCCTCTCATAACCCTGTGCCCATTTCAGATAATTAGCTCAGAAGCATAGCCGTTTACCGCTTATGAATCGCTGTTTCGGAATGGGTCATTTAATTCCGCTCTAACGCTCCCGGCACTCCCTCGGTGGAGAGGCCTCCCTTAAAATAACGCCATCACACCATTTTTGAGGTCATTTGTTTGTTCGTGGAAGCCTAAGTGTGTCGCTCCACTGTAAAGCCGGATAGGAGTGAGGGAGAGACCACGCAGCTGCCCACAGCGTGTTCGGTTCTCAGGGCTGCAGTTCCTAATTGCCCATGTTTAGGGCAGTAAATACATGTGCTGAATTAGCCAACCGAAGCATCTGTTTTACAGGACACAGTCTGTGACCACTTACAGAGATCACACAGTGGCTGCACCATCTGTCTTTCAGTCACACTTCACAAATATATCCATGAGTGACTATGTCTCATGCTATGGTATGTTTCACAAAATGGAATTTACGATACAAAATGAAGTCAAAACAATATTCACCTGAGAAAGAATGCTGCTAGGAAACCTAAATTTCATGGCATGTTCTCAGGGCCACAAAACACCTGCTTATTGTCTGGTCTTGTGAAATTTGATGCTTTGTCTCATGCCTAATGAGTGATTTACCATAAAGACATTGTGCTCACGCATGCATATGGTGGAAAATAGGGAATGTTTCCAGTGCATTCAGTGTGAAGTGGAGGAGAGTGTGTGGAGGTCTGGGCAGTATCGGGTGAGTCTCATTTGGAGAGATCGGGAGAGAGGCCGCTCTTTGCTCTCAGACACACAGCACTCATTGATCAGAGGCCGCACCACCTCATCCTTCATCTGAAGCAAACTGAGGGGCCGTGGAAAATCGATGCCTCTGTTAACCATGCACACCGGTGTGGGCTGAAGCAGACCCACTCGTCCCCAGCAACGCGGACGACAGGGGGTCTGCAGAGCATGGGTCTCTGTGCTGCGATGCACAGTGACTCCCGGGGGTCAGAGATCACAGAGGACCTGCTGAGAAGTCATGTGCTGCCGGGGGGGGTCCACAGAAAGGCCTTCTCTCATTTCTGCTGGCAGTGGTGTAGCGAATACATATGGACCAGAATCAACGATCGGGGGGGGCTGAGAACAGATAATCAACAAAAAAGAGGGAAAGAAACCCTCCACCATGAGCTACGCACACTGACAGTGTCGTGGGAATATTCACCAAGTTACTGACCGTGGTCAGTCTTTTAATCAAGACAAAAGGCCAGGCCTAACTGTAATACTCGTGTAAGATAACCGTGTTTTTAATAATCATGAATGAAAAGATGGGTCAGTCAGAAATACAGAATAACCCTCTGACAGTGACCCCAGGTGAGAGGTGGTGGGCTCAGGTGATACTCACCTGAAGTTTTGGCAGGTGTCATTTTGGGAGAAGACACAGCTTTCACCTCATCATGGTGAGCCTGAGCCTGACAGGTTTTGCCAGTGCAGAGAAAAGCAGTGCATTATGAGTCAAATGAGAATTCCAGTGCATTATGAATCAAAGGAGAATTCCAGTGTATTATGAGTCAAAGGAGAATTCCAGTGTATTATGAGTCAAAGGAGAATTCCAGTGCATTATGATTCAAAGAAGAATTCCAGTGTATTATGAGTCAAAGGAGAATTCCAGTGCATTATGAATCAAAGGAGAAGTCCAGTGCATTATGAGTCAAAGGAGAATTCCAGTGTATTGAGTCAAAGGAGAATTCCAGTGCATTGAGTCAAAGGAGAATTCCAGTGTATTATGAATCAAATGAGAATTCCAGTGTATTATGAGTCAAAGGAGAATTCCAGTGCATTATGAATCAAATGAGAATTCCAGTGTATTATGAGTCAAATGAGAATTCCAGTGCATTATGAGTCAAAGGAGAATTCCAGTGTATTATGAGTCAAAGGAGAATTCCAGTGCATTATGAGTCAAAGGAGAATTCCAGTGCATTATGAATCAAAGGAGAAGTCCAGTGCATTATGAGTCAAAGGAGAATTCCAGTGTATTGAGTCAAAGGAGAATTCCAGTGCATTGAGTCAAAGGAGAATTCCAGTGTATTATGAATCAAATGAGAATTCCAGTGTATTATGAGTCAAAGGAGAATTCCAGTGCATTATGAGTCAAAGGAGAATTCCAGTGCATTATGAGTCAAAGGAGAATTCCAGTGTATTATGAATCAAATGAGAATTCCAGTGTATTATGAGTCAAAGGAGAATTCCAGTGTATTATGAGTCAAAGGGGAATTCCAGTGCATTATGAGTCAAAGGAGAATTCCAGTGTATTATGAGTCAAAGGGGAATTCCAGTGCATTATGAGTCAAAGGAGAATTCCAGTGCATTATGAGTCAAAGGAGAATTCCAGTGTATTATGAGTCAAAGGGGAATTCCAGTGCATTATGAGTCAAAGGAGAATTCCAGTGTATTATGAGTCAAAGGGGAATTCCAGTGCATTATGAGTCAAAGGAGAATTCCAGTGTATTATGAGTCAAAGGAGAATTCCAGAATGCAAGAACCAGGAAGTCCTGCATCTCACAGGGCTGCAGTGTGAAAGAAGCAGGAGTCAGAGATGGAGACTGGGGCCATTGGATTGTTGATTCTCCTTAGTTTTAGGAAATACAGGGGAAAAATCCAACATAAAATACAGAGAAACCACTGGGATACTGTGCCAAACTCTAGAGCTGTAGTGCAGTTTCCTTCCATGACACAAATGAGTTTCATAAACTGCAAGTTTAAAACCTCCCTCAGAACATGCAGTGGAGAGTAACTCTGCTCAGCATGGACTCAGAGTCCGGCAGGGTTCTGCACAATCATACCCAAAAGCAAACATTTAACTCGCTTTGCAAGATTGCCAGAAAACTTGGTAGTCTGTAGCTGCTTGTTTTTTGATATTACAAATGAATTATTCATTTTAATTATGCATATTGATGTTTGCATTAGGACTGAAGTGGTTTGGATTACTGCGGTTGGCGCAAACTTAATGCATCATATTAAGGTGACAAAGGCTTTAGTGGTAACCAATGACTGTATGAGGTGGTATGTTCGCTCAAACATCATTTAAAATGAGTACCAAAGTACCACGTTTTGCAGTGACCAATAGGCACACACGGCCCACCTGAAACCACCCAATTAAGCCTGAAGGTGAAAGGTCAGATGAAGGGCACTGCCCACACAGCTCCTCCCCCAACCTGCCCCCTCCTCATCTCTCACACAGAGGACCCAGTGTGCCCCCTGCAGGGTATGATTTCTGCCTCAGTCTCAGGCATTAAGAGGCTGCCAGGAGGCTTGCAGATGCTGGAATCACACTGGCTGCTCTGTAGGTGTGCACTGTGAAGAAGCTGGCCAATGGCTCTTACGTAAAATGAGTCACAAAAAGTGTCAAAAAACAAATCTTTTATTTGCATAATAGGACCAGCCTAGAGCAGAGCCAAACTGTGGAAAGCACAGAGCCTCCTGCTGTGCAGCTACATACCTGTATTTATCCACAGGCCCACCAGAGAGGGCTGGCTTACTGCTGGCCCAACACAGTCACACAGTTATGGACACAGACACTGAAACAATTACCATTAAACAATTAACTGGCCCGGATGCAAGTGATCAGAATTCAGTTATGGATGAAGCTGAAAACTGCAAGACAAGGACCCATCAACATGTTTGAACAAACTCATAACTGAACAAGCAAATACTCAACAGTTCTGGGGTCAGGTGAAGGCTCTGCTTCACACGAGCTCCTGTAAAAACTCCACACTGCCCCTCCTGACTGTCAGCTGGTGTTCCAGCTTTACCCCATGGTCACTTTTTAATCCTCCTGCCTGCAGCCGTAGTGGTGTCACACGTCCATGTGCTGGGATCAATAGCGCCTGGAGTTCTGTCTTTGCCCCGTCTCTCCCTTCCCTGCCTCTCCTCCTCTCAGTCCGTCCCTCTCCTCCCAGCTGGTACCCCAGTTACAGCCTCCATAACGGCTCTCAGGAACAGACTGTTTCTTGCTGACCTCAGACAGGCGGTACACATATACCTGAACTCCATATACCATGAAGTGTGTGCCCTGTATGAAAGTGTTGAAATAAGGGGGAAAGCATAGTTCTCCTGCTGCTCTGCTCCACGACCCCCTCACCCACAGAGCACACGCATGGTGCAGGTCATATCCTGTCATGTGCGGGGGTGTGAGAACATGTGATCCTAATTAATCTCCTGCTGCCCGGGGCAGGGGGTGATCTATTGCTGTGGAGCTGTGGTGTATTGATTCAGAACACCATACCGAGATACTGAAGTCATCACAAGTGCACAGACGCATCCAACACTTACTCACTGTACAAATAAAGAGATTTTTCCAATATGATTCTTCATACAGATTTAAATATAAGATCCTAAAACATTGTGCCATGGAAGAAGGCAATGTATCATGCTCAATACCACTAGGTCAGTGGTAGCGAAGTGTTTTTACATGGTTGAATATCACCCGACCACATCATCTTGTGCATACTTGACAACACATCGAAGAAAAATGTGGATGTTGCAATTCTATGAAAAGCGCAAACAAAACATTCCTCTGGAAAAGTTCAAACTTGAGTTTCACAGTGTGGCAGCAGGGAGGAGTAATGAGGTGGGTGCAGGTGATTCCATTAAATACCTGTTCGGTCAGACAAACGCGTATGTCAGACAGGTGTGCTCATCCCTCAGCTGTTTACCCTGTCTGGGCCACACACACGCACGTGTGTACACACATGCTCACGTGCACGCGCACACACACACACACACACACGCACACACGCACACACACACAGGTACAGCTCCAGTAGAGAGCTCAGCGGGAGTTTGACTGTCCCCAGGACACAGAAAGAGAGAGAGAATATTCCAAAGTAATGTGTGCTGTTTTTCAGCAGACCAGCATTCCGGAGGCGAATGTCACTATTATTATTAATTATTATTATTATAGGTCGTGATTTACTTTCTTTGGTCAGAGAGAATGGAGCTGAGGAGACACTTTGATGTGAAAAAGCGCTCAGGGCCCACAGACACAGGAAAGTCAGCCTGTCCAAATCCAGAGATCAGTCCCTGCAGTGTGAACCTGGGGCAGAGGAGAGGGGTACTGCTAGCGTTAGCATTCCCGCTCAGTCAGAGGAGCTGCAGAACATTACATTATTGTCATTTAGCAGATGCTGTTATCCAGAGCAACTTACACAGGTTACAGCTTTTACAATGTTATTCATTTATACAGCTGGATATTTACTGAGGCAATTGTGGGTTAAGTATCTTGCCCAAGGGTACAGCAGCAGTGCCCCAGCAGGGGAAATGAACCTGCAACCTTCAGTTACTAGCCCTGCTCCTTACCACTGTGCCACACTGCAACATAGCACAGGAAGGGTATTGGTGACCACTAAAATTCAGCATTTTGGTTGTTACACCACACATTCTGAGAGCAGAGTGGGGATTCCTCAGCCCGGTGCAGTGAGAGGTGGATATCTGGGGGTGTGGTGTGGTATTTTGGGGGTATGTGTTCACAGTATGCTTGGGGGTCAGAAGGGGCGAGAGTTCTGCGCCTCTCACATTCCTGGAGGAGGAGGGGGCCCGTGAGGGAACATCTTTAGCCAGGAAGGCATGCGGTGAGGGGGCTCATTCACTGCATTCTCACACAAAGGAGAGCCCAGGCAGAGCTGTCTGCATATTTAAAACACACGACTGAAACCTCCTGCCCAAAAAAACACAAACGCTGCATACAGCTCAGCTGGCAGGACAAGGCCTCGCCAGGAACGGCCTGTCCAGGGACAAAAGAGGAAATTCAGCCGTGTGGCTAATTACATTTAAAATATATCAACAGAGACCAGAAATACATTGCAATATACCAAAGCAGCAATAATTTGTATTTTCAGTATATTTATTGAGCTAAAAATGCATTCTTTGAAATATATTCTCAGTATACAATTTTTTTGTAAGGGTAGGGAGAGGGGCTTGACCCCGCAAACACTTTCAGAGGATCCACATCGCCCGGGACTGGCATTTCTTTCAGTGTTATAACCTGGTGTGGTCAGGGGTTTAGGGAGGAGGGGGGCGGGGGTTTGCTCCGCAGATGTGCTTGAGTGTCATCTTGCTGGAGCACCACAGGGTAATCGCTGGTGAGAAGACAGTCCAGAGCAGCGTGTTATTACAGATCACACCTGCACTCTGTCTGCCGCAGTGCTAATCCAACAGCCCTCTCAACCGCACACCCAAACAAGGCCATCATTTTGCCATGGAGACGACATCCGGGAGGCGGAGATGTTCGGGAGACATGAAGGGCAAAAGACCAGAAAGGGCAAAGGGAGGGCTAGGGTTCATGCAAATCCAGCAACAGGAAGGACATGCACCCACACACACCCCCACACACACACCCACACACACACCCACACCCACAAACACCCACCCACACACCCACACCCACACCCACACACACAAACCCTCCTCAGACAGCAGCCACAGTCCCTTCCCAGCTTCTGATTGGCCTGACTGATTCCTGCTCTCCAATCAGCTCATGGCTTCAGGTTCATTCACCTGAGGATGCCAATTGGCCAACAGCACAAACCGTGTGGCTCAGGAAACTTCACCTCCACAAACTGAGCCTCTCACAATCATGTGGGGCAGTCCAACCTGCAGGTATCAATCACTCCGCAGCCCTGGGGCTGTACGTTTAAGGACGCTGGGCTGCGACAGGCTGTAGATCAATGAGATGCTTGAACAGCCAATCAGAGCCATGTGTGGGCGCTGACACGAACAGAGGAGTTATGAAGCGATCTTTCTTCATCAGCCATGAATGATCGAGCGGCCATCCATCCAGACAGCCTGGAAGAGCTGTACAGGAGAACAGCGGTATCTGTGGGAGGCAAGAGAGCTCGCCCACACAGCGTCTCCCCCCATCTCTCTCTCCCTCCCTCTTTCTCTCTCCCTCCTCATCTCTCTCTCTCTCCCTCCATCTCTCCCCCTCCATCTCTTTCTCTCTCCCTCCATCTCTCCCTCTCTCTCCCTCTCCCTCTCTTCATCTCTCTCTCTCTCCCTCCTCATCTCTCTCCCTCTCTCTCTATTATGTATATTTGCTGCCACTAATAGGACCAGGCTTAGACACTCTGAGAGGAAATGCCTGAAAGAGCAAAGGGGAACTCTGGCCAGGACAGAATAGGTGCACTGCAACCCCCCCAGGAAAATCGATGGAGAGAAACGAGTCTCATTAGTAGCCCTGTGTCGATTCAGGATTATTTCATTACTTAGCAAATGGCTTTCTCCAGAGCAATTTATATAGCTCACATTGTTCATGTACTCAGGACTTGTACTGCAGGATACATGCTGAAGCAATTAAGGTCAAATCATGAAGATAAAGACTGACCCAACAGGGGATTGAACTCACAACTTCATGGTTCTGTTTCCTTAATCTAAACCTGGACCTTAGGAAGCACTGTGAATGCTGGGCATTGTTCCAGCAGCTACTGATGAATGAATTTGATTGAGTGAATAAATAAATTGTATGACTGCAGATATGCTTTACGCTTGTGAAGAGATTTGATGAAATGAACAGAAAGGAACAATTAAATAGGTTTAGTCAGCAAACTTTTGCTAATATCTAGCCCTTTAAAAACACCACCAACCACTCAGAACATTTCTTTTACAAAGGATATATCTGTCAGGTCGTATCAAATCCAAAATAATATCAGTGAAAGCTAATGAATAGGTCAGGTGGAACCATAACCAGCTGACACAATGCTTCCGCAGGAACATCTGGGAAATGCAGGCTTAACCTCTCCTACCACAACCATCTCCAGTTCACTTACTGTTTGGATTTTCATTCATTCTGTTTTGAAATCTCATGAAACTCATGTAGAGGCTGAGCTGCCAGGATGGCATTGTGTTAAAGCATAATCAAATTCCTCAGAAACGGCAATCTGTCCACCGATAAAGCAGGTCAAACCAATTATCTGAGTCATTATCACCTCATACTTCAAAGAGTACATTCCTGCAATCAACACCACCATCACTATCCTTTTGCCAAAAATGTCTAGGAGTCTGAGGAAGTAGATGCAAGGCAAAAAAATGAAGCAAAACAATCCAAAATCCATCCATAACCATGGCACGTTGAGCGCCTCTGGGGTTTATGAATATTCATGAGGCTGTAAGAGCGCGGGCAGTCAGGGCTGTCGCGCTGGCTGTGTAGCCTGGTCTGGCACGGGGCTCGCAGTCCCTGGCTGTCCGCGTTTTCCCAGGTTCTTCGTCACACTCCAGTGCCCCTCGTAATAACATCCCCTCCTGAAGGACCTTCCTGTCACTGCCGGTACGCCGAGGATGAGTGGATATGGGTTATTGGATAGAACTATACCGGCTAATTGGCCCAGACAGTGACAAAAATGGAGGGACAGAGCAGGTCTCCGGAATCCTACCTGACAGGCTGTTGCAGGTCTGATAATTATGGTCTGCATTTGCCAAGGCTCGAATGGCGACAGTGACAGTGTGTTTTAAGGGGGTTATCTCCTTATTTGTATCATCTCACTGTTTTGACACACCCAATAATTAATAATCACTTCAGGTACATGATAAAAATTAATGTTGGATGTAAATATGCTGTAAGCTTCTTGTACCTATATAGCACCTGCTTGAGTCCTGATGACACTGATGAAAAACACATCCTTCCGACGGGATTTTCTAACGTTCTGCGAGTCACCCTGGATAATGTTTCCTTTTATTTTACTGAACCGTTACCAGGCAGGGTCAATTGAGAACTAATTCTCACTTACAATGCCAACCTGGCCAAGGGGCTTCTATCACAACAAGGCGAAAAAAAAATGTGCTATAAAATACAAGAGCACCATATAATAATATGCAGTACAATTCAAAACATCCAAAGCCGGGTGAGAGCAGGAGTACTGCCGAATATAACAGAATAAATGTAATGTAAATGGACAGGCTAGCAGGTACAATAATCATATAGGATCTGCACTAATAATAATAATAATTTATAGTAACAGGCGCAAGGTAAATAACCATCTATTTATTCACCACTAGTAATAGTAGTAATAATTTTAAATTTAAACAAAAACAGTCTATTGGTACAGTACAGAAACTGGGAAGGTGAAACATGAAGGGAGACAGCCGGAGGCAGCTTCAAAGATAGATACGCACTGGACAGAGACAGCCATTGTTCCGCTCTGAAAAAGTCCGAGATTACCCACCGTTTTCATTAGTCACGCCCTGTTAGTCTGCGTAATTATGCGTATCTGCGAGGACACGAGCCTCACGGGAATTAATCAATCGCGCCAGACACAAACAGGAGGAGGATGGCTGGAACAAGTGAAATTACACTTCACCAGCCAGACGGATTGCAGACTAATAGCTGCACTCCTCTGCCATGCTCTCTCTACGTCATACGATAAAAGCAACTACATATATGCAGCAGCAGGAACAGCAGGAGGCGTTATTACTTTTCTGTTGAGTTATGTGTTATATCAGGTCCTCTACTAAGCACGCAGCATGGAGCGATATATGGAGATGTTACCCTCCGGTAATTACAGTGGCCTCTGGGCCAAGCAGGTTAAACCACTGCGGCGTCTGGAGCGGACAATGCGCTGTGTATTAGCTGGGCATAGTCAACCAGCCCTGTCAATGCTGCGGGATAGAACGGCCGCCTCTACACTTGCAGTATCTTAGCCTTTATGAGTGAGAAGTGATTATCAGCACATACATTATATATGCAACATCACCCGTCGCATAATACATCCATAAAGTGAAACCGCCAGCGTTTTACTGAAACTCTTGGGACCCCCTGTACCGTCTAAAAGCATTCCAGCAGAGTGGCGTCCGGTCAAACGGAAAAGGTACAGACGTGAAGTGTCTATTTTTGTAGTGGGTTGCGGTCTGCAGTGAACGGTGACGACCGTCCTAGAGACGTGCGCAACGAGTCTCTCTGCAGTCACAAATTTACCAAACATGTTGCGGTTTCTGAAAAACACATGCATTATTTAAGTGACAAGACGCATCAATAAGTGCTGCCCAACAAGAATAGCTGAATACCCACAAGACGTGCAAAAGAAAGATGCCAGGGGAAAGCTCACAATTCCACGTTTAATCGCGGGGTTTGGGCTGACCGCACTCTGATCTGCATGCGGCACAGTCGAGCTCTTGCGTTGCAGGCTTTGAGCGTTATAAGGAACGCGGGGGCTGAAATAGGTATTGAGATATCAGAGCGTCGCCTCACTGTCCTTACTTATGGGACTCACGTTTTTAAGGTGACTCTGGGCTGCTTTCCAGCGCAATCGGCTGTGAAGCCCGCTGGGGCCGACACTGATTGGCTTTAACAATGTGCCTTCCTGAAAGGCACCCCAAAACAATCAGGAGTTAGCTGGGGAGCGCGTATGTCAGGAGTTTTTCCTGACAGTGGTAAGTGTTTGCGCTGTACTCCCTGGGAGAGCGAGGGGGCTCGGGCGTGCAGCCGGGTAAAACTCAATTATTGAATTAACGGGTTTTGGACGGGATTCGCTGCCCGCCGCGTGCTCCGCACCTGCTGCCTATCTAGTTAAGCCAGGGGTGGGCAATTCCGGTCCTGGAGGGCCAGTGTCCTGCTGGTTTTTGTGTTCATCTCTTAGTTACCTGTTGATTTTCACCTTGAAAACAGGTGTGCTTGCTCTTCAGCCAATCAGAGATTGTATTTAGTTGGTCAACAAGAAAAACAGCAGGACCATGGCCCTCCAGGACTGGAGTTGCCCACCCCTGAGTTAAGCAGACACCGACAGAAGAGACAAGCCAGGAGACTGGAAAAAAAGAAATCAGAAATACATCTAATAGACGAAAAGTAAAGCCATCAAGTGACCAATCTACTTGACAAGCCAAACGGTAAAAAAACAAGGTCACACAGACCCAAAGGACAGGAGTTGGTAGCAGGGTGGGGAAGGAGAACATCCGCGGGGTGAGAATCATGAGCATCTCTTTGTTTTTATGAATTTGTGTGTATTTTCTTTTCCTTTTTTGTAAATAAAGAGCATGTTACTCCTACTCACCGTGTCCCGGTGTCCTTGTGGCAGGCGGATCCGTAGAAGGGAAAGAACCGGTAGGGGCGGGGCTGGGCACTTTGTCCACTCCCGACACCCTATAAATTTGGAGTAGTTCGGCAGGATCCGCTGCCATAAGTATGGATGGACAGGGGGGAGCAGGTGCGGGTTCCCACCGGGTGGCACTTCCGTCCCCTGCTTTATGTGCACGCCCTGGGTCCCTAAGTTCTCTGGGGAGGAAGGCGCGGTCAGATATGGGGAATGACAGGCCCAGGTTCAGGTTATGCTCCGGGCACAGGGGCTCACAGAGGAACAAAGGGTCGACTTCCTGATGGGAGCCCTGGAGGGACGTGCCCGCCGGGAGGTGCTGCTGGTGCCGGTGGAGCAGCGCAACACTGTCACCCTTCTGTGGGCCGGGCTGGAGGAGCTGTTTGCCCACCCCACGCCGCTGCCCATGGCCCGCCAGCACTTTTTCCTGTGTGTGCAGGAGCGGGAGGAGAGTTGGGACGGGTACCTCCTTCGGTTATGGGAGGTGCACGCCGAATGGCGGGCCCGGAGGCCGGCAATGGATGGGGACGATCCGGTGTTGTGGGACTAGTTTCTTCTCGGCCTGCAGAGGGGCCCCTTTAAACAGGAACTGCAGAGGCAGGTAAGGCGGCAACCCGCGCTCACCTTCCAGCAGGTGAGTCGCGAGGCCCGCAAGCTTCAGCTGGAGTTTCAGGTGGGGGATGGGGCGACATGCTGTGTTTCTCGTTCTCAGGAGCCTTGGCTGCCGGTTGTTCCACTCCGGGAAGGGGATCTGGAGCACTGGAAGAACGAGGTGCGGGCCAAACTGCGGCAGGAGCTCCAAGAACAAGTGGCCAAATGGGGCAAAGCACTGATCACTGAGCTACGACAGCAGTGGCCGCAGGCTCCAGCCTCCCCGCCCACAGAGGAATGGGGGCCTCAGGCCCGTGGCCCAGAGGGCCATCGCCCGCCTGGGCAGGGTCGGGGATCGGCGCGGTTTCAGTGGGGCGGGGATGGCCAGCCCATCCGTGTTGCGTGTGGGCAGGCCGGGCATATGCAGCGCCACTGTCCCCAGCGTGTGTCGTTAAACTCCCGACCCCGGCCGCGGTACGCCGTGCAGGCGGGATTCAAGGGGATACTGGCGAGGTTTGCCCTGAGCGTGCGGCGATCCTGGGGCCGTGTCCCGAGCCAGAGGAGCGAGGTCAGGTATGGGGGTGGAACCCGGTGTGGGTCCCAGCCCGGAATCCTGGAGTAGTGCCTGCTGTTCCCCTAGAGGAACAGGAGCAGGGGGCGGTGGCAGAGCCTCCTGCACAGCCGGAAGGTGCACCCCTTCATCGCTCCTCCCGTGAGACGAAGGGCCAACCGCCACGCCGGTACATTGAAGAGGTGTAGTCGAGGACGACTACCCATGAAGCGGGGGGAAAACTGTCAGGAGTTTTTCCTGACAGTGGTAAGTGTTTGCGCTGTACTCCCTGGGAGAGCGAGGGGGCTCGGGCGTGCAGCCAGGTAAAACTCAATTATTGAATTAACGGGTTTTGGACGGGATTCGCTGCCCGCTGCGTGCTCCGCACCTGCTGCCTATCTAGTTAAGCAGACACCGACAGAAGAGACAAGCCAGGAGACTGGAAAAAAAGAAATCAGAAATACGTCTAATAGACGAAAAGTAAAACCATCAAGTGACCAATCTACTTGACAAGCCAAACGGTAAAAAAACAAGGTTACACAGACCCGGAGGACAGGAGTTGGTAGCAGGGTAGCCAAAACGTTGTCCTTACCCTTTTTATATCGAATCTCTAGGTTGAATCCTTGAAGATATAAGGACCAGCACATGATATGCTGATTTGCATTTCTCATCCTAGAGAGAAAAACAAAAGGGTTATGATCTGTGAAGACCACGACAGGGATTGCGGTAGAGCCTGTGTAAACTTCAAAATGTTGCAGGGCCAGCAACAGTGCTAACGCCTCCTTCTCGATGGTGCTATAGTTCAATTGATGTTTTAAGAACTTTTCCGTCTGCATCTTCCTGCAGAAGGACAGCACCAGCTGCGGTCACGCTTACATCAACCTCGAGTTTAAAAGGGAGGTGGAAAGTTGGGGCCGCAAGCACCGCACAATAACGCCTTAGCATTCTGAAAAGCAGTCTGGCAATCTTCTGACCAAACAAAATCACGGGAGCAAATTAGTAAGAGGCAACACAACATCAGAAAAGTTCTGACAAAAGCCACAATAATAACCGGTCATCCCCAAAAACCAGCGCAGCTCCCGCTTCGTTTTAGGAGTAGGGAACTCCGAAATCGCCAAAATCTTTGCCTCCAACGGGCAAAACTGACCTTGACCAACTTGTTTACCCGGATAGGTAACGGTTGCTTTACCAAATTCACATCTGGCCAAGTTCAAAGTAAGTGAAGCATCATGTAACTTCCTAAAAACAGTATGAAGCGCCTCTATGTGTTCAGGCCAGGTCGATGAATAAACGACTATGTCGTCTAAATATGCCTCACAATTAGGTACACCTGCTGAAACCTTACTCATGAGGCGTTGAAAAGTTGCAGGCGCGTTTCTCAATCCGAACGCCACACCGGAATATTGCATGAAACTCAGGTGTAACGAATGCCGAAATCTCAGCAGCTCTAGGTGTTAACGGGACTTGCCAGTAGCTTTTCAATAGGTCCAGCTTACTGACAAAGCATGCAAAAGCCTTAATGTTCCTCGAATCGAATGGCCAAGTCAGCAGGACTAAAGCCAAGAGACTCCTGAGTCATCTCACGCACAGCAAACAAAAGTAGTGGTAACCCCTCATCCCACTTTTTTGCAGAATCGAGGCAATAGGTGCGGAACATGGACTTGAGGGTCTGGTGGAATCTCTCCAAAGCCCCTTGGGACTCTGGGTGATATGTACTCGAAACCTCGTGCTGGATGGAGAGCTGGTTTAGTACCTGCTTTAGTACAAGCGGGACAAGAAATTTAACCCTGATCCGTCTGCACGACTTTAGGCAACCTGAATGTTGAAAAGAAACAGATCAGCGCTTTCACTATAGGCTTTGCCTTTACTGAGCACAACGGAACAGCTTCCGGGTAACGGGTAGCAGCACACATCATAGTTAGCATGAACCAATGCCCAGATTTAGTCTTTGGCAACAGCCCTACACAATCCAGAATGATGCGTTCAAATGGCTCTCCAATAACGGGAATTGGTTGAAGTGGAGCAGGCGGAATAACTTGGTTAGGTTTCCCTGCTATTTGGCAACGGTGGCACAAACGGCAGTGCTTCACCACGTCCGACTTCAAACCAGGCCAAAAGAAATAACGCAAGATGCGAGAGTAAGTTTTTGTTATCCCTAAATGACCTGCAAAATCGTGATCATGCCCCAGAGACAGAACCTGTAGCCTAAATTTAGTAGGGACCACCAGCTGGTAGACTGTATTCTAGCCCAAATCTCTGGTATGTGGTGGAGTCCACTTTCGCATCAGCAAACCATCTTCCCAGTAGTATTCAACAGAATTACTAACTACACCTCCCTTCCCCGCAGCTGTAGCACGACACCTAGCCAGAGAGGGATCTATTTTCTGCTCACGCCCGATCAGCATTTTATCGACGGACAGCGACAAATCTGAATTGACAGGTTCAGCACCACCAGACGTAGACAGCAACTCCGGTGCATTGCTCACGGACAGCTGGGACGGAGATAACTCGGGCAAACTCTCGAAACACATGAACGTGTCAGACAAATCAACAGTCTGGCCTAACTTGCTTGCTTGGGCCCTGGTAACCACACATGCTGGAAAAACCTGAATGAGACTAGAGTCCAAATCAATGCTTGACTCGGATAACGGTTCAAAACTACCACTGAAAGAGGAAGAACTTTTCCGCCAGCCAAATTGTTACCCAAAATAAAGGCAACCCCTTTTACAGGTAGCCGCGGACGAATGGCCACTTTGACAGACCCAGAGACCAGCTCACTAATTATATGCACAAGGTGCAATGGGACTTTTGCAATTCCCAACTCAATTCCTTGCACCAACACATCAGAGCCACAGTACGTTTCAACGGAGAACGGAAGAGCGGAGGCAAGAATAAAAGCTTGTGCAGCACCAGTGTCTCTCAACATTTTAATAGGGATATGCTCCTCTTCACGGTCAGTGAGCGAGACCATTCCTTTTAAAATGAACGGATCGTAAACCGAATCAATGTCACTGTCCGATTTATTGGAACTCGAAGCACGCACAAACCCAACACTCCTTGGTGTTGGTCTTTTCGGAGGCTGATTTTTCTGCTTTAAAACAAGGCAAACCGCGATAAGATGACCCAGAGTTTCACTTTGCAAGGTTGGCTTTTCAAACTTCGAGTGTCTCCAGCTTCGCCTCGGGCTGGAAGGCAGAGTTGGATCACGGCGAGGAGAGGACGAAACAAAAGGTACTCTTACGCGTTAGCACAAACTCGTCAGCACACACGGCAGCCTGTGCTAATGTTGTTACTTTCTGGTCGTTCAGATAAGTCGCTACGGACTCTGGAACGCAGTTTTTCCAGCAAGACCAGTTCTCTAAGCTGTTCTTTTGTTTGCACTCGCTGTGATGTGCACCATCTATCAAACGCACTCTCCTTCTCTCTCGCGAATTCAACATAGGTCCACCGATCACTCTTTCTGAGGCCACGGAACATTTGCCGGTAGGCCTCAGGAACCAACTCGTAGGCATGCAGGATGGCGGTTTTAACAACGTCGTAGTTTGAACTCTGCTCTACAGTAAGCGCGGAGTATACCTCCTGTGCCTTCACCGTAAGCACACTCTGCAGCAACAGAGTCCAGACCTCGACAGGCCACTTTGGCTTGATGGCGACCCGTTCAAAATGGCTGAAGTATTTTTCAATCTCACGGCCATTAAATGGCAGAACCATCCGGATATTACGACCAATATCAAATGGTTGTTCTAACAACGGTGACTGAGCAGGCGGAGCTGTTGGAGGAGCAGCTGGAGGGGCAACAAAGGAAGCAACTAAGGAAGCTGTCCTCGGAGGACCAACAGGAGAAGCAGGCAGTGAACTATCGAGCGGAAAAGCTAGAGGAACGCTTGGAGAGATGGCAACCATCCTTTGAAGCCAGTTCCATCTTGAGCTTTCTCAGTATGAAGTCACGCTCTTCGCGTTGGTATTCTCTTATTCATTCACTCTCTCGCTCTTCTTGCTCTAACCTCTGTATCTCTAGCTTCTTCAGCTGGATCTCTTTATCAATTTCCTTTTCTTTAAAAGTCCGACCCTCACGTTCTGCTCATAACTTAGCCGCTTCTAACTGCATTTTGCGCTCCTGAAATGAGTATTCTTTAAGCTTGAGTTCCCCCTCAGTAATATTACTCACAGCTTGAGGAGAAACAGGCCCTTCGGCTTTAGCAGGGAGAATGTTTCTCTCTACTAGGCCGGCCTCCACAGCCTTAAACAGTGTCTCCTTAAACTTTTTATTATCGCTAGTGAGGCTGACCGAATAATGGACCACGATCTGAACCAACTGCTCTTTAGTGCAGTGCAACAAAAGATCCTTGGAAGGACTCAATAAATTCCACAGACATTTTCACACGAATAAACCCGAGCCACTCCGACAAAAAACAGCCCTGTTCACTAAACAAAAAGTGCCATCTCCAAAAAACAAGAACGAAAAAATTCAAGGAGCATCACTATAACTTCGAAACCAGCTGACCTGGGAATGAGAAGCTCTGGGTCCTAACTATCTAGTCAAACAACTAAATAAACCTTACTAGTCTTCGAAAGCTTACCAGTTGAAGGCCTCTTTAAACGCTGAACGTCATAAGAGCTGACTTCAGACTGAAGTCAACTAATTGACAGCGTACCCCCACCTGGAATTGCTTTCAAAAATAAGAAAGGCAAAATAACAAAACAAAACAATAACACAGTGCTCCATCGAAAGGATTGCAACAACCCAGCTGGAGACACCCTGACTTACCCGAGTTCCTCATTCACCAGCGCACTTCCACCAAAAGGAGGGGGAAAAAAAAGCCAAAAAGTCGAATGCCCAGAAAAAAACATCCCGGACGAGCCCCCAATTTTGTCACGAACCTGTCTAGGGTTAGAAGCGTGAACAAAAAGGGGTGAGATGGCACTGCCGGCAAAAACAACGGCGAGACAAGGCTCGATATATTTTAAAGTATTTACTGTACAACAAAAAACTACTAAGGCTCACAAGCTACAAAGTTCACAACCAATGCCGGCTGTAAGCAGGTCAATGAAGAACATGCAAGCCTCGCATCTCAGGCCATCAATTCAGACTCTCCTTCTGAGTATGGCGAATGCGGCAGTGACGACAACGGCGGCGAGGCGTGGCTCCAATGCGGTGTGACTCCAATCCGGCCTGACAACACGGAACTACACCCTTTTTATAGAGCGGAGCTCCCAATCGCACATACGCAGGAGGAGCAGCAATTTGGCGCCATTCACCCACGGGACGTCCTGAAACATACGGGAAACACAACAGAACAGAACAAGGCAAAGCACAGGCATAACACACGCAGGGACATAACAGGGAAGGAGAACAGCCGCGGGTGGGAATCATGTGAGCGTCTCCTTGTTTTTACTAATTTGTGTGTATTTTCTTTTCCTTTTTTGTAAATAAAGAGCGTGTTACTCCTACTCACCATGTCCTGGTGTCCTTGTGGCAGGCGGATCCGTAGAAGGGAAAGAACCGGTAGGGGCGGGGCTGGGCACTTTGTCCACTCCCGACACGTATGAATCGGCGCTTTCTGAGTGCGGCCAAGTTCTCCCAGCATTTGCATATGAAAAAAGGCACGGAGCCTTAAACTGTGGGCACGGGACCGAGGATGGGAGAAGCGGGGTCTCCCGCCAAACACCATTGTTCTGGAGCTGCGTTTGATGCACCGCTAATAGGGCCTTTTGTCGAGTCCATCTCACCAACACGACTGATTCATTTTTAAAGGACCCGGCCACCTCATCTCAGCTTCTGTTTATTAATGTATGCCTCCTCCTCCATGTACCATTACCAAAAACAGTACCGCCACTGTTTACTCTTCCGTTTACAGCTTTGGGATGATCTCCAGGTGGTTAGGGAGGTTACAGTGCTGCTAACATGAATATGGCACACAGCGTGTTCACCTGTGAGTGTTTATCACCTGGAATTTTCAACTATTGGGAATCACAGATCTTAAAGGACTGAACTACTGAGAGATACACAGCACATGAAATTTTGTCTTATTACTATATTATTTTAACAGGAATGTGTGACCTAATGATACCAGTCTGGGTATAGCTCTTTGCTGTGTACCGACTACTGCGTGCATCATATGTGTCACGACACTGTTGGTCCAGTCAGATTTGTGTGGAAGAACTTAATAAAATGACAACTGCAGGTGGTACTGAAATCATATACATCACAAGCTCGATGGGCTGTTACATTATTGTCATTTAGCAGAGCAACTTACAACTTTAATCTTACATCTTTAAATACGATGACCAGAATCAAGGGTCCCATTTCCTATCTGTCATCTTTAATGAGCAGATCCAGTCTACACTCCCTTTGCCTTCCGTCCCTGTCACCTGAAACACACCTGACCTTCTGAACACTTTGGTTGCCTGAATAACAGCACTGCGTTGCCCTTGCGATCGTCTTACGGACCACCAACCGCGTTTGCCGTCCTCTCCTCCTCTCCACGTATCTCTGAACATTTTTCCCTCTCTCCCGCAGAGATGCGGTATTTGCCAAGCGGCTGTCGGCTTGCGGAAAGCGAACAGACGGCTGTGGTAAGGTGTCAGCAGCCCGGTAACCACGGGGGCCTCCTCCCAGTTTCCAGAAGATCACACAGCACTCAGAGGCGTGTGATTGGACACCAGTCATAACAAGAGCAGATTTTTCCAGCTCAGCATTGTGATTTGATGTTATTATCAAAAGGAAGAACCTTCTTAGCAAAGGTCTTTGGGGCAGCTTACACAGCTAGAATTTTTACATATTTTTTATTTTATATAACACTTTTTCAGCTCATGATTTTTTCCCCATTTAGTTCACTTCAGTGACAATCAGATTTGTGATATAAGATGCAATAAAAATTCAATTTAAAATTAAACATCACTCAATTAAATTTGTTACTTCATTACTAGTAAGGCTTATCAATAACAGTTAGATTGAGTGCTCCCCATGTCCAGTTGGCAAATAACTGTATGAATGATGTTTATTCACTGAAACAGCATCACTGGCAAACAGCTCTGTTTCTTGGCCACTCTGATGACACAGCAGGATAGACATCAGTCAGCTCAGAGCCAGGGAGAGGGCATTTCACAGATCAGTGCAAGGAGGGACCCCACACAGGAATGTTCCAGAAGATTCCAAATGTTCCTCCACAAGCTGCAGCAGAACAGCCAGAGGATTCATGCTGTCTGCAGGTTTACTGACACATCTGGTTTACCCAAAATGCAACTGCATGTGAGAAGTTCTGGGATCAAATGCTGGGTTCATCACTGATATCCTAGTACCAGGAATCTGAGTACCTTGCAAGGGTGAAACGACAGTGCCACAAAGATTCAAACCTGCAACCACACTGTCACAATACATGCCTCTTCCCCCCCAGCACAGCATGCTGCAGTGAAGACCCTGATGAAGTCATAGTTTGGCAGAGAAGCCCCCCTTCCCTCCAGCAGCGCCTCTGACCCCTGACCCAATTGCGCGGGTTCGATTGAAGTTTCCAGCCCGGGCAGCAGGCGCTCAGTGAGCCGCCGTCCCGCAGCGGGTCCGGCCAGCCCACCGCTAATCACCGCGCACACAATCAGCGCAGAACTTTCCAAACGCCGCCAGCACCGGTTGGTGTGCTAATCCCCCGCCTAACGGGCACATCAAAGCACCCCGCTGACGGCCGCGGGTTCACGGATGGTCGCCACGGTGACGTGCGTGAGCCCTGCTATCAAACACGCCGAAAAAGCACTCCGATTCCTCACCCTCCCCCCACCCCCATTCCCCCCCGCACCCTGCTCCGATCCGCGCCCCGCTCCAATTCCCCCCCCTCCCCCCCTACTTTTGCTGCCGCGGGCCAAGGTGAGGAGAGAGCGGGGATTCTGAGAGATGAAGACAGGAAATGCAGGGGTGGGGGGGGGGAGTGCGGGGGGGGGGAACGCTGCCAAATTACAGAGCACTCGCTGTGAGGAGCGGCACCTGCCAGCTCTGGCAGAGCAGAGTCTCCTTCAGGTGTCATTAAAAAGCTCCTGTTCTTTCTGCCACAGTGCAGCCAGCCGTTACCCTGAGTCACAGAGCAGGTGACACAGCCATGTACCACAAACCCTGTTACAGCGAGCACACGGCACACTACAGGGCCTGTTACAGTGTAACACTCGTATACCATAAATTTCACTTACTGTAATATACTTCCTGTTACAGTACAAGTACAATGCTCCTGTACTGCAGTATAGTTAAAATGCTTGCACACTAGCAGTCTTCCTACAACAGGGGTGTATTGTGAACATGCAGTAATGTTGCTCCAAGGTAATGAAGGTACGAGCACTTATCTGTCCCTCAGCGAGGAGCTGGGTATTAAAAATGAAGGCCTTGAGAGGATCCATTGTAGTCGCTGCCTCTCTGCTGAGATCAATACGGTAACGCTGTAATCTGGAAGTGATGGAAGCTCATAATCAGCGTGTTCAGCAAGCTAGGGAGTACAGGATCAATTAGGGAGACCTGTGGGCGGGGGTGAGAGATGAGTCGATGGGGGGCAGAGCCGTGAGGCTGAGTGCGGACCCCCCAAGGAGAGCAGCAGAGATGAATGAGACGGGGAAACAGCCTCACATCCCTCCGTTCCCAGCCCTCGGCTTTCCGACGACAAGGACTGAATTCATAACACTCGAAGGCTGCCGGGGGGGCGGCTCATGCACAGGACGCCTGGCCTGATAGATTCACGACACCACGACTTTTACAAACCTGACCCCCCTCCCACCCCAACACCAGCCAGCTACACTGACCACATCGTAAAAATCAATAACATGAGGCCACCATTAAACTGATGGCATGGTTGTCCCATCAATGTCTTCATTGTGTCTAAAAACAGATCTTAAATGCATGTGTACAACAGGTCAGCTCTCTGCAGATCCCTCCGAGACCCTCTGAGTGGCTGGCCATCTTTACAAGGACAGTGTGTGTGTGTGTGTGTGTGTGTGTGTGTGTGTGTGTGTGTGTGTGTGTGTGTGTGTGTGTGTTGCAGCGCAGAAATCACTTAAGTTTCATCAGCGTACATCGCCTGCGTGGTTTTCATCTCTTATTCCTGTAGCGTACCTGGCTCTCCCGCCCATTATAAACCAATTCACACCGAGACGGCAAAGGTCAGTGCTGACAGTGATCAATGCGGGCAAACATCACCCTGCGCAAGTGCAATCTTGCCTGCTCGAATTCGGCCGGCGACAGACCGTACAGCAGTTTCCCCTCCGGTTGGGGGTCGGGGGGTGCTTTGTAAAGGTCAGGCGTGGAGAGGCAGATCCATGCCCAGGTGGAGTGGGAAGGCAGACGGACTGGAACACACTTCTGCCAGTGTCCGTTTCCGGAGGTACAACACAGCAGGGAGCACCTTTTATCCACACCTACAGCCAGCAGGGACAGAGATCCGCCTTCTGGATTTAAACGACACAACCGACTAGACCAGTGGCGGCTGGTGAGCTGGAAACAGGGGAGGCTGAACATTACCTTTAAATCTATCATTACTTTCAACCTGTTCCCCTTTATCCTCCTTGATTAACAATCAAACAAATAATTCACAGAATAATTGACACGAATGCGTAAACGGAGTACATGATTATGCTCGCGGAACAGCGCAGATTGTCCGTAGTTTGTGTGCTTGCGAAAGCTACGTGAGATTGTTTAATTAACAAGGATGGCATTTATCGATTTAAATTAAGTTAAATGCTCATGACACATCACAGCTTTTGTGAGGTCTGTGTTCTAAACGTTATTGTTCATTGCACTCAACCTAACATAAAAGTTTATTTTCAGTCATTTAAATCAATCTAACTAAATTTAGCTCCGTTTTGTAATATGAATTTTGTAACACAAAAAAGCTATGTGAAACATTTAAGAGAAAGCTTCGGGATTACTTGCCACTTAATTATTCAAATTGCCACGCTTGTTAATTAAACTTGTTAATCTCATGCTGTAACTTTCGCAATAGCACACAAACTACAGACAATCTGCGCTGTTCCGCGAGCATAATAACTTTCTCCGTTTACGCATTCGTGTCAATTATTCTGTGAATTATTTGTTTGATTGCTAATCAAGGAGGATAAAAGGGAACAGTTTGAAAGTAATGATAGATTTAAAGGTAACGTTTCAGCCTCCCCTGTTTCCAGCTCACCAGCCGCCACTGGACTAGACTAATACTTAGGCCCTGTCCACACGTACACGGGTATTTTAAAAAACGTAGCTTTTTCTATGGGTTTTGGCCTTTCGTCCACACGCAAACAGCGTTTTAGGTCACTGAAAACGGATCTTTTGCAAAACGCCTTCCAGGTTGAAGATTTTCAGAAACTCCGTTTTCAGTGTTCACGTGTAGACAGGGAAAACGGAGTTTTTGGCCTGTGAAGTCAGAGTGTGTGCCGTAATAACTTTTTTTCAGGCTTCTGATTGGCCAACATGGCTTTACGGTTAGGGTTATATCGTCGCCTGTTGGTTTGGCATGCTCTTGACAGCGTGTGTTTGCGTTTTCGTTTGGACGGAGATTTTTTTAAGAACGAAGGAGGGAAAACCCCCGTTTTCAAAAATACCCGTGTACGTGTGGACATGGCCTTAATGTCTTTAATCCTTTACATCGTAGCTTAGTACTGAGATTACTTTGTGAGTGAGAGGGAAGAAAATGTGCTTTAGGCCAACATATTAACAGTATAAAAAGTCAGCATGTCTTTGTGTTTCCCACAGCATAACTGACTACTAAAATCAGTAAAGGTCACATACAAACTTCTAAGAAGCTCAATTCATCTCTATCCAGAACTAAATCAAACATGACCCTGAAGCAGTATACACAACAATACTGCATTGAGCATTAGTACACAAAGGTGTACTAAAATTACAATGCCTTGAATCCAAATATAAAATACCATGTTATTCATGAACAAATCAGGAGAGGATGTAGAATTCTATGTGTACATATTTCTACATAAAGTACAGAGAAGGGCAACAAGACTGACCTCAGTTGTTGCTATCAAAAGGATCAATACACTGAGCGACAGAAGCTTCTTCAATCTTTGATTCTATGAACAAAACCAGAGGGTACAACTGTATATTAGTTAAAATCATTATTATTATTATTATTATTAAAAAGTAAATTTCCCATTAACTCCAGAAAGCAATTCTTCACATATATGAGCAGAATATCTTCCCAGGATTCAGAGTGGAGTCAGAAACTCTTGGATTCATTGAGACCAAAGTGGACTGAGCAAAAGTAACTCTGAAGGTGGCTGAGAGGCCTGTCCACTTGACCTCCTTGTACTCTTGTTTATACCTAAACAAATTAAAAACTAAAGCCTTAAACAAAAAAAAAAAGCAAACCATAACCATCTTACCTTCTGTTGTTAACCCTTAGTCTTCAACTACTACCCAGTAGCGTGTCACCTCGGGGGGAAAAGAATGACAGCAGAGTCCAGAAAAGCAACAGCACCAGAGAGGACCAAGCAACATATCAAATTTAAACAAACATGGGTGTATATTATTCTTCACAGTGAACACCACCTCTCCACTGCTGAGCAGGCAGAGAAGGGGGAAAGGAAGCTTTGCAGGCTGACTCTCCTGGTTCAACAGACAGACCTGAGACAGAGGCAACAGGTGGCTCAATCAAACAAATGCAGCACAGCTGGCAGCAGTCAGTCAATTAAGGGCCTCATTCATCCATTAAGCTTTGAAACCAGACACTGCTGAAGTCAAGTGCCTTTTATTTGTGGCTGGGACAGGCAGTATCCTCCCAACAATGCGGACTGAGCAAGGCCACAAACTCCTCAGAACAATGTCAGTTAAAGGTAACAGTTATTTAATATGCAAAAAAACCCTTTACACATTATGCCCCTAACATGGAGAGAACACAGATAAATAAAGCCTCATTGTAAAAAAAAGAATCACAAATCAAAAATGCTTTTACAGTTCAGTTTTTTACATGATTGATATTTACATAAGTTGTTTAGCCCTTTTATTTTACACAGAATTCAACAACATAATAAAATTGTACCTTAAGTACAAATAATCCTTTCCTTTGAAAGCCAAGGTATAAACCCAGCGAGAACCAGCAAGAGGTTATACTCTAGTGCATTTCGTCTTCAGCACAAGGCTACACAGCGTCCATTTGCTTTTTGTTTTCCGTCTGTTTTCTGTGCTTGTAAAACACACAGTTGTGTAACACAGTGCTGCTAAATTTGCTTCCACCCTCCCAAAGAGGTGTAGAGTTCATATTTTCAGGCATGCTCCACCAACTGTCCCCAGAGACACAGGACTTGGAGGTACAGAGGAGGGGCTGGGAAAAGGCTGGACCTTTTTCAAAGGGAAAACAAATCTATTAAGGCAAAGGGATGTGTTTAATCTCGATAATGAACCAATAAAAATGCACCTCGATTGGCTTCCTGTCTGCATTCACTGTCTGTATAAACTCTTTTGATTTATGTGCATTTTTATACACCCAGAGACATTCCAGTGATGAGGATTGGAATAAAATCAAAAAAGGATATTCCCCAGGAGAGAAAATGCGAAAACCTCCCTTTGATATTTATTTATTTATTTACCTTTTGTGCTTCGTGATTATGGGTAACGTGAGACATGCTACCACAGCGCCCTCTAGTGATGAAAATAAGACAATGCAATCTACCGTTCTATGTGTGGCAGTCTGCCAGATTTGATATCCGGCACCGCGTCTCAGACTGCCAGCACGCATTGGGAGGGAACATGGCTCGGTCGCCTTGTAGCTTCAATTTCACTCATTAACAGAACAAAATGTTCCAACTGAAACAGTCTGCAAATGAGTCTTTTACAGACAGGAAAACAAACACAATTCGCAGATTGACAAGGAATTGATGGATCAACGAACGAAACCCGTGGGCACACATTACACTTGGCAATTACAGAAAAACAAAACGGAAAGCAATACGTTTTACTAAAAACAGAACTGAAAAAGTAGAAATGAAAAGAAAGCTTTGACAAAGGGACCAAAGTCTTTGCCTCAGCTGTCCAGTGAATTTGTGTTAAGAGGCATTTGCCTGTTTAAGGTGAGTTAATACCTGTCCTGCAGGTAGAGACCACAGCCAGGTTTCCATTACATGAAAAGGTGCCAGCTATTTCAGATAGTAAGATCCTTATATCAGGGATAATCCACAAATTACCTCAATCAGGATTAAAGAAACTAAATTCAGATTATTAATCAATTCATATGTGATTTTTTTCTATTACACCGGAAAATGTTACTGGATCACTGTAAGTATTACTGGGCTATCTGAATTAATTGCATTTCCTTTTTAAAAAAACATTTAATCTATGTAGCAGATATTAAGGTTTTATGTGCTTAACTATTAAAGTCAAACAGAATAAATTCTCTCTCACTAATTGTCACTTATTTGAAAACAGGAGAGAGAGGCTCAGCAGTTTGAGGCCATGTTTGGTGTGATGATTGTAAAAGAGAAGTTTCACACAAAGACAGGAGCAGGATAAACACAGCAAACTGCAGGGCGGTTCAGCATGACTGTACAACAGGGAAGACCATCAACCCCACGCAGTCCTCACACTCAGCCTCACTTTGTCTGTGTGGTTCTATGTCCTCATTTCTGTCTGTATCTTCCCATCTGTCTGCTTGTCTCTGCACGTCTCTCTTTGTGCAAGTCAATTCCAGTCTGCATCAGTCTCTATGCTAGTCTGTTCCTCTGTGGCAGTCTGCCTGTATCTGTATCAGCCTGTATCAGTCTGTGTCAGTCTGTGTCCATCTCTCCAGTCTGAGTCAGTCCATGTCAGTCTGTATTAGTCTGTGTCCATCTCTCCAGTCTGAGTCAGTCTGTGTAGTCTGTATCAGTCTGTATCAGTCTGTGTCCATCTCTCCAGTTTGTGTCAGTCTGTATCAGTCTGTGTCCATCTCTCCAGTCTGTATCAGTCTGTGTCCATCTCTCCTGTCTGTATCAGTCTGTGTCAGTCTGTGTCAATCTCTCCAGTCTGTGTCACTCTGTGTCAGTCTGTGTCTATCTCTCCAGTTTGTGTTAGTCTGTGTCCATCTCTCCAGTGTGTATCAGTCTGTGTCCATCTCTCCAGTCTGTGTCAGTCTGTATCAGTCTGTGTCAGTCTGTGTCCATCTCTCCAGTCTGTATCAGTCTGTGTCCATCTGTGTCCATCTCTGCAGTCTGTGTCAGTCTGTATCAGTCTGTGTCAGTTTGTGTCAGCCTGTCTCAGTCTGTGTCAGTCTGTGTCCATCTCTCCAGTCTGTATCAGTCTGTGTCCATCTCTGCATTCTGTGTCAGTCTGTATCTATCTCTCCAGTTTTTGTCAGTCTGTGTCAGTCTGTGTGTATATCTCCAGTCTGTGTCAGTCTGTATTAGTCTGTGTCCATCTCTGCAGTCTGTGTCAGTCTGTGTCCATCTCTGCAGTCTGTGTCAGTCTGTATCAGTCTGTGTCAGTTTGTGTCAGCCTGTCTCAGTCTGTGTCAGTCTGTGTCCATCTCTCCAGTTTTTGTCAGTCTGTGTCAGTCTGTGTCAATCTCTCCAGTCTGTGTCACTCTGTGTCAGTCTGTGTCTACCTCTCCAGTTTGTGTTAGTCTGTGTCCATCTCTCCAGTGTGTATCAGTCTGTGTCCATCTCTCCAGTCTGTGTCAGTCTGTATCAGTCTGTGTCAGTCTGTGTCCATCTCTCCAGTCTGTATCAGTCTGTGTCCATCTGTCCAGTCTGTATCAGTCTGTGTCCATTTGTGTCTATATTTGCAGTCTGTATCAGTCTGTGTACATCTCTGCAGTCTGTGTCAGTCTGTATCTATCTCTCCAGTTTTTGTCAGTCTGTGTCAGTCTGTGTCTATATCTCCAGTCTGTGTCAGTCTGTATCAGTCTGTGTCAGTCTGTATCAGTCTGTGTCAAGTCTGTGTCAATCTGTGTTTATCTCTCCAGTCTGTGTCAGTCTGTGCCCATCTCTCCAGCTGCTACCAGTCTGTATCAGTGTGTGTGGATCTGTCTGTCTATGAGTCTATCCATCTGTCCATCAGTCCTTGAGTCTGCAGGTCAGAATACATCCTCCTTGTTTCCTGCAGTCCCCTTTGGCTAGACTCAGAGCAACTGTGTCCATCTGTTTTAGTGACTAATGGAAAAAAAGGAAGAGGTGAGATTTCACTCCCTCTGGGAAGGACAGAGTGTATTACAGGGCATAAATGATAATAATACCACAAACACAGAAATGGACTGACCCAAAGGGCATGCTTGCTCTAACAACTTAGGCCTTAAGTGCTTCAGAGTCCTTTTATATTGTACTAACAATATCTTCCAATGCAATGCAACAAGCTGTGAAGCGATGAATATTTAAGCCCATGTCTCAATCCAATGCTACAGTTTTAGAATCTTCACACAGCTGTAACAGCTAAAAGCTAAAAGCTTAGGGTCTGCCGCTGTGAATGCTTTCTTACGTAGATTGTTTTTTGTTTTGGTTTCTTTTGCCTCAAGAACCTTGAAACTTCCAGTGTTCCACACTGCCAAAACTTTCTGTGCTGAGCATCATGGGAGATCAGGTCGTGTTCACCTTCCTTTGAGGATCCATGTATTTACACCACAGCCACCAGGGATGTTTCTGCTGTTTTTTTTTTTTTTATCAAGCTCACAAAACAGTCCACTCTCATTCTGCGGTGTGTATCTGAGGCATCCACAGGTTGCAATGCCATCCCTAAACGAGCCACAAGGGGGCAGATGTCTGAAGGAAGAGTCATTTCCACATCCTGTCGTCCCCATGGATGTATCAGGTGAACAGAGGCAGGGCCCCTCAGGTGCTCTCTTGAAAGTGAAGCATTGTGGGATTGTGGAGGACAGACAGGTCAGCAGAAGAGGATCTCTCCATCTGCAGGTTGCTCTGAGACTGGAAGCAATGAAGACTCTATGGAGGAAAGCAGTGAAGCAGTGAAGTGAAGCAGTGAGGAAATGCAAACAACTGTCAACACTTCATTTACCAACTATCAACACAGTCAATATGTATTACTGTACAGCGTGTTGCTGTATTGTCATGTGTAACTGTGTAGCAGTGTGTTGCTGTGCTGTGTAACTGTAGCAGTGTGTTGCTGTGCTGTGGTGTGTTGCTGTGTGTGTCTCTGTACCTGCAGGCTCTGCATTCTGCCCTTTTCCCTTCTTCTTCCTCTTCTCCTTCTTCTCCTTTGTCTTCCCGAGCTGCAGCAGCCTGCTGGAGAGCTGGCCCTGTCCCTCCCTGCTCTGGCCCTTGCTCGGGTTCGAGGCGAAGGGGTTCAGGTTCTTCCCTTTCCGCTTGGAGCCTATCCTGCTCAGGGAGTCCTTCAGCGGGGAGGAAGACAGCACACCGTCCACTGGGCTCTGAGACTGCAGGGAGTCCTCTGAGACACTAGAGGGCAGCCTACTGCTGCTTTTCTCCTGAAATCAAGGGGATCAGTCAGCATACACTGTCTGAGGCTTTGCCAGTGCCAGGATCTGAGCATGTGTTGTGCTTTATGACAATCTTGATTGTAAAAATGTGCTATAACAAATAAAACTTGATTGATTGATTGATTGATTGACTGATTGATTTGAGCGAAGGTCACACTCACAGCTGCCAGCCTGGCCTCCAGCTGCCGGCACACCTGCTCCCTGTCCCTCTGCAGCTTCCTCTGCGCGTCTCTCAGCTTCTCCAGGTCCCTCTGGTACTCCTCCTTCTGCGCCTGCAGCTCCTGCCGCTCAGCCTCCAGCTGCGTGTGGCCGCACTGCGTCTCCTCCTCCAGCAGGTGGAGCCAGGCCTCGCGGTCGCTCAGAGCCTGGTCCCGCGCCTCCCACTCGCGCTCGCGGCGCCGGCGTTCGGTGGCGTGGGCGGCCTGCTGCCGCTGCAGGTTGGCCGCTTCCTGCCGCTGCTTCTCCAGGCTGCGCTGCTTCTCCTGCTCGATCAGCGAGGAGGCCCGTGGGGACGGGCGCGAGGCCGGCCGCTCACTCAGCGCCTGCCGCTGCTCCTCCAGCACAGTGTCCTGCTGCACCACCACCGCCTGCACACAACACACACATGCTTAACTACAATACACACACACACACACACACACACACCTGCTTAACTACAATACACACACACACACCCGCCTAACTACAATACACACACACACACACACACACACCTGCTTAACTACATTACACACACACACCTGCTTAACTGCATTACACACACACACACCAACTTAACTACATTACACACACACACACACACACACACACACCTGCTTAACTACAATACACACACACACACACACACACGCTTAACTACAATACACACACACACACACCTGCTTAACTACATTACACACACACACCTGCTTAACTGCATTACACACACACAACTTAACTACATTACACACACACACACACACACACACACACACACACACGCGCGCGCCTGCTTAACTACATTACACACACACACACACACACACACACACACACACACACACACACACACACACACACACACACACACCTGCTTAACTACATTACACACACACACACACCCGCTTAACTACAATACACACACACACACACACACACACACACCTGCTTAACTACATTACACACACACCACTTAACTACATTACACACACACACACCAACTTAACTACATTACACACACACACACACACGCCTGCTTAACTACAGTACACACACACACACACACACCTGCTTAACTACATTACACACACACACACACGCCTGCTTAACTACATTACACACACACACACACCTGCTTAACTACAATACACACACACACACACACACACACACACATACACCTGCTTACCTACATTATACACACACACACACACACACCAGCTTAACTACATTACACACACACACACATATGAATACGTGCATGCACACACACACATATACTCACACACTCACACATACACAGAAATCTAACATGATAGACAAAAGTGATGAGGAAACAGATTCCAGAATGTTCCCTTTACTAATTTATGTAAAATATCTTAAGATGTATCTATAGTTTACATAATGCGGTAAAGGGTACATTCTGGATTCTCTTTCTGACTGACAGGACTTCACAGTTCCACCTAAGTGTATCTGCCGCAAGACAAGAGCGATTTCACCCAGGAAGAAAGGCAGGGTACCTGCAGTGTGCTCAGCAGTTCATGAAGGTGGGAGATGCTGTGGAGGACCTGCTTAGAGAAACACCATGAGACACTGAGTTCAGGAGCTCAGGGGGTAAATCTTAAATACAGAATAAAAGTACTGTGAGAGATATTATCCCATGGTAGGAGTTAGGGTTAGAGTTAGGTTAATGAGAGATTCATGAGGCCAATGTTATGAGCCACAGGGAGAGGTGTATGGAGAGACACTACCCCGTGATGAGAGTCTCGATCATTTAAGGTTTACTGAGGGATGCTATCCCATGTTAAGATGCCTGAGCAGTGATAAATGTACACGGCAAGGCCAGCAGGGGGCGGCTGTGAGCCCGGCTTGCGGCCCTACCTCGCTGTTCCTCCTCAACAGCAGCAGTGGACTGGTGGCGCCCCCCTGTGGAGAGAGACAGAGCTGCAGAATTACTCAGGCTGGGGGACCAGATGCCCAAACCAGCTGCTGACGGTTAGAGACGGAGCCCAGCTGCAGGAAACGCACAGCAGGAGTAATTACGGCCATTACACTACAGACTCTGTGCACAGCCAGTGGGATCTGACTCCCAGACATGGGCTTGCTCATTTCCCTCCTGATATCAAACAGGAGGCAGGGAAGGAAACGGCTCATGCTCTGTGGCGTTTCTATGCTTCTGAGTACTGGCAGTATTTTCTCACTGGTCCACTCAGGTTAAAAACTCTCCACCAAAGGCTGGTTACCTTCTTTAGAAGGCCATCTGATTCAGTCCTCCGCAGGTCAGGTGAACCCTCTCCCTGGTCTCTCACCCCGTCTGAGAGAAACACAGCGTCGTTAGCAGGGAGGCAGGGTTTGATGATGGAAATGTGATGGGAAATAACTGCTTAGGGGGCTGTTCTCACTCTTGGCGACGTGGATCTGGTGACTGTCGAAGCCGCTGAAGGTTTCGGCTCGCCGAGGGGCACACACACTTCCTACTGTGCCTCCCGACTCCAGCGGCACACACACCTGCTGCCCCAACACCGCACCCAGACTGCCGCTCACCAGTGCCTGCAGCATCTCCACTGTAACACACACACACACACACACACACACACACACACCCACACCACATACACCCACACACACACACACATACACCCACACACACACATACACACGTGCACACACACACCCACACACACACACAACACACACACACACACGCGCACACACACACACACACACACACACACACACACACACACACACACACACACACGCGCACACACACACACACATGCGCACACACACACACACACACACACACACACACACACACGCACGCACACACGCACAGAGACAAAGAGGATTCAAGTAGCATTCATGTCACTGACCACACTAAATGTTACTGACAGAGTGCTGAGAAAGATGGATACTATCCCCCATTACAGAGCCTCATCAGAAAGAGCTTTCCTTCTGCTGCCAAGTGCAGACAGACTGGCCTGAAACAGATTTTTAAAGCACTTTTTTCATGAATTTGTACAGCACCAGAATGCTCACAGAGCATGATATATAAACATAGAGCACATGATCAGTCCTTTCCATCCCTGCCGTTGATTGGACGTCCCCCCCTCTGATCCGGCATTCTGGCCACACCCACCTTCTCTGAGCGCCTCCCTCATGGCCTGCTCGCCGCGGGCCACGTCCTCAGTGCCGGCCCGGAACAGTGCTCTGCCGCCGGGCTGCCCGTCCTCACACACGTCCCAGAAAACCTTCAGCTTCTCCTCCAGCAGAGACACCATCTGCTGGTCTTTCTTACTCAGCATGTCTGTGGGACAGAGGTACGCCCCAGTCACGAAAAACAAAGCAGGAGATGAAAAAGACTGCACATTCTCAGATGGACAAGGGAATGTCATCCTGCCGGACATGGACTGTGAGCGAAGCGAGATGATACCACGAGCCATCTTCCCCAAGAGTGAATGGATGAGTTTGTAAATGGAGTTTTCCTCATTGAAAAGAACTACCTTGAAGTAGCACAGCAGTTGTTAACAAAACTGAAGTGTTTATTACATAATAATTTCAAGTCAGAGTGGCCTGAGTGAATGCTTAACTAAACCAGCAAGCTATCATCACTGTGCCAGCTTTCACCAGAAACAAAGCTGTTTACCACATGTATGTGTACAAAGATGTTTCAATAAGCCTGCTGAGAAAATATCTTTTCAAAAATGTTGCATTTACCACAACAGAATGTGAACAACAGAATATCGTTTTGTTGTGATGTTGTGGACTAGCGCCAGTATGCTCCAGTGGGGTTGTCACCTCTCATCTCCTTGGCCTTCATCTCCAGAAGCCTCTTGTCTTCCTCACTCTCGCTGGGAATTCCCTCATCTTCCTCCTTGTCCCTGTGAAAATGGCCCGTCTCATTACCAGAATGTTCCCGCAGCGAGGGGCTGGTATTGGTGATGTCGGGGGGGTCAATATGAAGCTTTTCTACTATAAATCAGCACTAGATTGTCTCTATAAGCCTTTATCTATGGGTACCACTGCTCTCTAATACTGACCTCTGACTGACCGCTGACCTCTACCACCTGCTGTCTACGTGGGAGGGAGTGAACACCTATCTGCCTCGGCTCAGTTACCCTCCCTGTGCTGCAAAGTGTCATGGCGTCACGGTGTCCGGGGGGGCAGTGTCCTGACGGGCCCGTCTCTCTCTCTCCCTCTCTCTCCCTCTGTCGCCCTGGACTCACATGGAGTGCATGGCCTCCTGTAGGAGCTGGATCCAGGTGTTGCGCTCCTCTTTGGAGCCGGCGTGCACCTCCACCATCTCCGGCTGCTCCATGCCTGCCGTGATCAGGAACAGGCCCCTCTCCTCGTTGGCCACCTCCCGCACGATCAGCTTCTTCAGGGAGATGACCGTGGAACGCTGGTCCTGCGGTGACACAGCGCCCCCTACAGTCAAACACGTATCCCACACACAACGACCCTCTGCGGTGACACAGCGCCCCCTACAGTCAAACACGTATCCCACACACAACGACCCTCTGCGGTGACACAGCGCCCCCTACAGTCAAACACGTATCCCACACACACCACCCTCTGCGGTGACACAGCGCCCCCTACAGTCAAACACGCATTATCACACAACGACCCTCTGCGGTGACACAGCCCCTACAGTCAAACACGTATCCCCACACAACGACCCTCTGCGGTGACACAGCGCCCCCTACAGTCAAACACGTATCCCGCACACAACGACCCTCTGCAGTGACACAGCGCCCCCTACAGTCAAACACGTATCCCGCACACAACGACCCTCTGCGGTGACACAGCGCCCCCTACAGTCAAACACGTATCCCACACACAACGACCCTCTGCGGTGACGCACACACATCTATCGCAACCCTGTCCCAGAAACAGGCCCCTCATAGAACCCCATCTCTGCCTTTAACACTCCATCCAAGCAAGACATGTTTACTTTGTGTGCTTGTGTTCTTCAGTGTTCTGTCCTACTGACAAATTCTTTTACATTCATACATGTTACGCAACAAGGACACTGGTTCAGAATAACTCTCCCGCAGAGGCAGCCTGGAGAGGGTTCAGAAAACCAAACCCATGAAAAAGTGAGCGTATTTGGTGAAGGCAGCCAGCAGGCCTTGTGTAACCGCCGGATCAAACGGCACAGTCCTGCCAAGAGCCTCACGCAGCCAACAGAACCGCTCTTATTAAAACCAGCGGCTGCAGCAGCCTCGAATGGCTGCGGGAGTTATGCAACGCTCCAACTACGGCCGACAGAATGCTCTTCTGCACACTGCGGTCCACATCCAAACAATCAGAGTAATGAGGCACATACCAGCGAGGCGAACACGTATTTCTGGTCTTTCTCCTGCAGGAAGACGAAGACATCTGAGAGCAACAGGGCCTGAACATCTGCAGAGAGAGGAGGAGGCAGAGAAACTGAAGCGAATGCAGAAATGGCCGCCATACATGCACTTTCTGTAAGGATCACAGTGGACTCTTTGCCATATAGGCTCTTTCTATAAGGATCATTTCTATAAGGGATTTTTTTTTGCCCTTTCATGATTATTGTTGATTCTCACTGCCCCCTAATGCCCCCTGCTGTCTGTGCATTATTTTTGTGTCATCCCAGTAAAACCAGAATGGCATTGGTTACATATAGGTATGATGGTAAGATAGAAAGCAAGAGTAAGTTTGGGAATCCAGCCGAGGTCTGGGAGTGGTTCAGTGTGGAAGCAAGAGTGAGAGAGAGACAGAGAGGGAGGGGGGAGGGACGGAGAGAGATAGAGAGAGAGAGAGAGAGAGAGAGAGAGAGAGAGAGAGAGAGAGAGAGAGAGAGAGAGGAGAGACAGAGACAGAGACATTTTTTGAGACAGAATGTGAGAAATATTGCAGTATAAGGAGAAACTTATTCCCCAAATTACACATCCCAAATTTAGTTTTGATTTGAATAGACGGTCTATGTTTTATTACTGTATGCGATGTTCTAATGATTTATTAATGCTTTGAGCTTAAGAGAGAGAGAGTGAAGGAGGAGTGTGTGAGAGAGAGAAGAAGAGAGAGAGAAAGATTGAGAGGAAGCATGTGAGTGTGTGTGTGACAGAGAGAAAGAGTATGGAGAGAGGGAGTAAGTGAGTGAAAATGTGAGAGACAGAGAGAGGGAGGGAGAGAGGGAGGGAGGAAGAGAGAGAGAGGGAGAGGGGAGAGAGGATGATGGAGGGAGAGAAGGAGAGGGAGAGGCCCACCCTTGAGCCGGCCAGCGGAGCTCTTCAGCTGCAGGGGCCCGTCGTGCAGCAGCCTCCGCCCCCGCAGCAGGTCCTCGCGGGCGAACATCTGGCCGCTCTTCATGCGCATGATGGACTTGCTGTCTGTGCGGCTGTACACCTCCTTCAGACGCCTCTTCTTCTCGTGCTCATTTACCTTGTTGTCAACCGCTGCGATCACATCCTTCACCAGCCGCAGAGCCTCGGCCACGCCCGCATGGTCCTCCTCGCTCTCTGCAGGACACAGACCCAACACTCACTGCAGGGACACAGACCCAACACTCACTGCAGGGACACTGCAGGACACAGACCCAACACTCACTGCAGGGACACAGACCCAACACTCACCGCAGGGACACAGACCCAACACTCACTGCAGACTCACTGCAGGACACAGACCCAACACTCACTGCAGGACACAGACCCAACACTCACTGCAGGGACACAGACCCAACACTCACTGCAGGACACAGACCCAACACTCACCGCAGGGACACAGACCCAACACTCACTGCAGGGACACAGACCCAACACTCACTGCAGACTCACTGCAGGACACAGACCAACACTCACTGCAGACTCACTGCAGGACACAGACCAACACTCACTGCAGGGACACAGACCCAACACTCACTGCAGGGACACAGACCCAACACTCACTGCAGACTCACTGCAGGACACAGACCCAACACTCACTGCAGGGACACAGACCCAACACTCACTGCAGGGACACAGACCCAACACTCACTGCAGACTCACTGCAGGACACAGACCCAACACTCACCGCAGGGACACAGACCCAACACTCACTGCAGGGACACAGACCCAACACTCACTGCAGGACACAGACCCAACACTCACTGCAGGGACACAGACCCAACACTCACTGCAGACTCACTGCAGGACACAGACCCAACACTCACCGCAGGGACACAGACCCAACACTCACTGCAGGGACACAGACCCAACACTCACTACAGACTCACTGCAGGACACAGACCCAACACTCACTGCAGACTCACTGCAGGGACCCAACACTTACAAGCAGATGCACAAACCACAGCCAACCACAACACACACACTCAGCCCTTCCTGGAGACATAACCAAACCAAAAATACTTCCAGATCACATTTATCATATTTTAGCACACGCAAAAACGACCAGTTTTAATGGGTGAAGGACATGGCATATTTAGCAGCTTCCCAGAGAGAAAGGCATATCTAAATCATTGTTTTATCAATATTCACTGTATTATTATGAAAAACAATCTTCAGCTTTTTCCTGCTGGCTGGAATGAAGCATGCAGCACACCTGCATGGCTGTATAGTAACTGCTCTGATAGTAACTGTGAGTTTTACTGATATTAAGTCTGAATTATACTGGAGGTGATGCTACGATATGCGTCAGACTGTATAAGAGCATAGACTCTGCTCTGCTCTATATACTATATACATATTAGAGTAGATGGGGACATGAATCTGATCAGAGAATTCTGAGAACACTTCACCCTCTTGCTGTTTAAACAGACGGGATTTTCTGCCATCAGCTACATTTCACAGCACCTCCACAGAGCAGTCTGTACCCGGCTCTGTCACACAGACTCCAGGTCAGTTTTCCGCAGAGCGGCTCCGGCAGGTGCAGGTAGGCGGGCCCCACCTTTGGTGTACTGCAGCATCCTCTGCAGCAGCACTGGGTACTTGGTAATGCGCTGCGTCACCAGCAATATGCACTCCGGGATGCCCAGCCTGCGAACCAGAGCGCTGCTCATCTTTTTCTGAAAAACAGACGCGACGCTCAGGTTAGGGCCTGCCGCAGTGCCCGGAAAACAGACTACAGCAACATGCTAGCTCAGCATCACACTGCAGTACAGGAGTACAGTGCGGGACCTCCATGCAATATCTCCACAAACACAGAGCTACTACTCAACAGTCTCAACACCACTCAATTTAAATGCACCTACAGCATTTCTGTATGAACAGAAACATGAACCGCAGGGAAGTGTTCAGCTGCACATGGCAAACATTTAAATAACAGGACCACTGACTCTCCACTTAACACTTAGTTGCTGTATTTACATGAGCTTACTGACTTTTTCAGAAACTTAAAATTCTATTTAAAATTCTGAAATTAAATGAAAAGCTATGGTTATAAGTACATATAGAATGGCTTGCAAGTAAACTGCTATTGAGAGAACAGCTCCAGTGTCTGGTAAAACAGCAATCCAACGTGGGTGGATTCAGCAATGCGGTCCTGCATCAGGGTATTGCTGTGGTTACCTTTATGAAGGCCTGTATCTGAGTATTGCTACGGTTACCTTTATGAAGGCCCTGTATCTGAGTATTGCTACGGTTAGCTTACTGAAGGCCCTGTATCTGAGTATTGCTGTGGTTACCTTTATGAAGGCCTGTATCTGAGTATTGCTACGGTTAGCTTACTGAAGACCCTGTATCAGAGTATTGCTGTGGTTACCTTTATGAAGGCCTGTATCTGAGTATTGCTACGGTTAGCTTACTGAAGGCCCGTGTCAGAGTATTGCTGTGGTTACATTTATGAAGGCCCTGTATCTGAGTATTGCTACGGTTAGCTTACTGAAGGCCCTGTATCTGAGTATTGCTGTGGTTACCTTTATGAAGGCCCTGGATCTGAGTATTGCTACGGTTAGCTTACTGAAGGCCCGTGTCAGAGTATTGCTGTGGTTACCTTTATGAAGGCCTGTATCTGAGTATTGCTACAAGGTTAGCTTACTGAAGGCCCTGTGTCAGAGTATTGCTGTGGTTACCTTTATGAAGGCCCTGTATCTGAGTATTGCTACGGTTAGCTTACTGAAGGCCCTGTGTCAGAGTATTGCTGCGGTTACCTTTATGAAGGCCCTGTATCTGAGTATTGCTACGGTTAGCTTTATGAAAGGCCTGTATCTGAGTATTGCTACGGTTACCTTTATGAAGGCCCTGTATCTGAGCATTGCTACGGTTAGCTTTATGAAAGGCCTGTATCTGAGTATTGCTACGGTTACCTTTACGAAGGCCCTGTATCTGAGCATTGCTACGGTTAGCTTTATGAAAGGCTTGTATCTGAGTATTGCTACGGTTACCTTTACGAAGGCCCTGTATCTGAGCATTGCTACGGTTAGCTTTATGAAAGGCCTGTATCTGAGTATTGCTACGGTTACCTTTTACGAAGGCCCTGTATCTGAGCATTGCTACGGTTAGCTTACTGAAGGCCTGTATCTGAGTATTGCTACGGTTACCTTTTACGAAGGCCCTGTATCTGAGCATTGCTACGGTTAGCTTACTGAAGGCCTGTATCTGAGTATTGCTACGGTTACCTTTACGAAGGCCCTGTATCTGAGCATTGCTACGGTTAGCTTACTGAAGACCCTGTATCTGAGTATTGCTGTGGTTACCTTTACGAAGGCCTTGTATCTGAGTATTGCTACAGTTAACTTACTGAAGGCCTGTATCTGAGTATTGCTGTGGTTACCTTTATGAAAGCCTGGAAGCGCTTGTCTTTGGCGTACAGCTCCTTGTAGAAGTTCACTGCCTCATTATGGCGGCTGCAGAATTTACCATAAACCTTCTTCATCCGCTCTGCACTGCAGTCAGAGAACTGGAGTATGGGAACAAACCAATCACATCTCATCCCCTGATCAGCAGATATGAGAGAGTGATGTATCATAAGACCCATAATGGGTGGAGCTTCCACATGATGTCAGTCACTGATTTGTTTGACTAACCAAAAGACTTTGACATACATATCAAAGTGTTGTGATGGGTCAGTGAATTATTGATGGTTCCTCCCATTTTGTGGAACATAAAGCTCTGTTCTCCTTTCATTCTGAAGTAAAATAATAATAAGCATTATTATATATTATTGTTTTTATATATGAGTGGTAAGGAGCAGGACTTGTAACCAAAAGGTTGTTGGTTCAATTCCCTGCTGCTGTACCCTTGGGCAAGGTACTTAACCCAGAATTGCCTCAGTAAATACCCAGCTGTAAAAATGGGTAACATTGCATGAAAGATTGTGACATATGTCAGTCGCTCTGGATAAGAGTGTGTGCTAAAAGCTTGTAATGAAATGTAATTTTAAAGGTTTTCAATGCTTTTGGTCACCACGCCCACAGCTGCATCTCACCTGGGTGATGAGGATGTCTCCAATCCTATGGATAATGAAGCCACCCTCCCCGCCCTCCTGCTGCGACTCCCTCTTCCTGTCCAGCAGGCTGGCGAGGAGGCCGGTGTGGATGTCCAGCAGTTCGTCCAACATGGGGAACACCCGCTCCACCGTCTGCGGCTCCAGCTGCACCTCCTTCAGCAGCCCCTTGCTGTACACGTCCGCCATGATCCTGAGCGTGCGCACGTGGTGCATCTCCGTCTGGATCAGCTCTGCGAGGAGCAGAGGGGAGGGGGTGAAAAGATGAGCATGAAGGGATGGGAATGAAAGGATGAGAATGAAGGGATGAGAATGAAGGGAGAGAATGAAGGGATGGGAATGCAAGGATGAGAATGAAGGGAGGGAATGAAGGGATAGGAATGAAAGGATTAGAATGAAGGGATGAGAATGAAGGGATAGGAATGAAAGAATGAGAATGAAGGGATGAGAATGAAGGGAGGGAATGAAGGGATAGGAATGAAAGGATGAGAATGAAGGGACGAAAATGAAAGGATGAGAATGAAGGGATGAGAACGAAGGGATAGGAATGAAGGGAGGGAATGAAGGGATAGGAATGAAAGGATGAGAATGAAAGGATGAGAATGAAGGGATGAGAATGAAGGGAGGGAATGAAGGGATGAGAATGAAAGGACAGGAATGAAGGGATGGTGGAATGACAATAGAGGGATGTGAAGCTGCGAATCAGTGCTGGCATACGTGCCACCTGCCACCCTAATCAAACCCCTGACACCTGCACCTGCTTGCTCCATGGGATAATTCAGAACACGGTTTGACTTGTTTTCGAACACCTGCCTTTTTTCAATGCAACACTGAGGATCATCTGTGGGCTCAGGAGAGCTGTGTGCGAGAGTGTGTCTACCTCACTGACATCATCAAAGCAACTCCCAGGTGCCTGACGAGTTGCAGAGTACCAAAGAGTGATGAGACCGTGAGACCCTGCTGACACACGCACCCCTAATGCAACATGAATGAAGCTACTCGGAGAACTTGTTCCACTGCTGTGGGCTCCTGGGCACTGTCAGCTGATGACATAGGCAGGATTAAACCCAGGCTGTAGGGTTCAGCCTGCACTCAGAGTCCTGCTAACTGATCTGCCGAGGAGCCAAAATGTTGCATATATTAACCAGACATTATGTTCTATGAGATTCACATTCAGAGTTCTGTTTCTGCCATTGCTGAAGCAGTAACTGTTCTGATTTGCTAGCTCATTGTGACCATTCTTCATGGGCTGTGGTCTGAAAGAAAACATCCATGGCTACTTTAGCTGGGCAGACAGTGGAAACAGATCTCCTGGACCAGCTGGAACCTCCAGGTCAGGAAGGACTGAATTAAGGCAGGGGCTAAATGGTCCACCTACCGTAGATCACATCCTGTCTCTTGATGACGTCCTTCTTCAGATGTCTGAGGTACTTCTTGTCCACAGTGATGCTCCAGGAGTCAGCCTCCAGCTCTCTAGAGTCGGCTTCAAACTCGCCCAACAGCTGACTGTCCATCATCTCTGTCCCTGAGCCAGACAGACAGACAGACCACAACTTTCACCTAGGAGACACTCCCTCACCTGCAGGAGTGCAGGTGTGAAATTATTACATGCTACCATCCAAACTCAAAACAATGCATGCAGTGCACACAGTTGTGGATCAGACACAGGCCAGGTTTGATGGAGCCGCTGCAGGCAGGCAGCTGAGGGCTCAGACCGTGGTTTTGTCACATTGACTGTATAACAGAGGCAGCACTCTGAACTCCCGCTCCCGCCTGAAGCCCAGACTCGTCCCTGCAGTGAGGGCTGCTGGGGAGCAGTGTTGGGGGGGGCGTGTCTAGGGGGCGTGTCCCACGCCTCTCACCTTCGTCTGTCAGAGACTCGGTGGACTCGTTGACCTTGCTGATCTTGTGGAGAGAGTCGGTTGACTGGGACAGGTAACGGAGGCCCTTCAGTGGGATCTCATCGAACACCGGGCTGGACGGGCGAGAAAGGGTGAGACAGAGGGCGAGAGTGAGACAGTGAGCACATTAGCGTTAGCTGATGTCTGATCTGGCCTCACCCCACACAGCCTGTATATCTGCTGAGACTCAAAGGGCAGGGCTCTGAGAGACAGGGAAGAGGGAAGAGGGCTCACGGGAGACGGAGCTGCAGGCACAGGCAGGTGCAGGTGGACTCACCCTGCGATGTTACTTATTGAGATGCTCTTGGACAGGTTACTGCTGTTGAACGGCATGATGCCGGTGTGTCTGCGTATGCCCAGCGCCATGGAGGGGTCATCCGCTGCCAACAGCACAGACCAGGGCCGCTCCCGTGACGAAGCAGCTGCACGCACACACACACGCGCACACACACGCACACACACACACATACATGCACACGCACACACACACACACACACACACACACACACACACACACACACACACACGCACATGCACAGACACACACACACACACACACACGCACGCACACACGCACACACACACACATACATGCACACACACACACACACACACACGCACATGCACAGACACACACACACACACACACACACGCACGCACACACACGCATGCACACACACGCACACAAACACACACAAGCACACATGCACACACACACACAGACACACACGCACAAACAGGAACACACACTCACGTTAGATGGGTCGTTTTGCCACTTACAGTAACAATCATGCCAAATGAAATCTGGAAAATAGTAACAGAACTTACATTTGCCTTTTAAATTGATTCCAGGTATTGAGGCTGAATCTGGCTCTATGTATGACTGTGTCTGCAGGTGAGAATCAATGGTGAAACATCACATACAGCACCGAAACAACTGAGAAAAAAAACAGAGAGAGTTGGAGGAGAGAGAGAAGAGGGGGAGGGGAAAAAGAGGGAGAGAGGGAGAAGAGAGAGAGAACGGGGAAAATAAATAGAGAGAACAAAAGCAAGTGGGAGAGAAGAGAGAGAGAAGAGAGAAAGCAGAGGGGGGAGAGCCGTGGCTTCACTCACCTTCATCTTGATGCTGGTGCATACAGGCAGGGCTTCTCTACAGCTCTTGTGAACGTGTGCATTGCAGTCTGAAAAAAGAAAACCAAACCTCTAATCTCCTGAGCCAACAGTCTGCAGAGACACACCCAGGTAAAGGTGTAGTCTAAACCATCAAAAGAGCAGCTTTTCTTTAACACAGAGCAGCTGCCAAGAGCTGCCACTGGTAGCAAGGTACAAGGAACAGAAAACAGCAAACTGCCTACAGTTAAGCCACGCCTCTGAAGATACCCCTGCCATCAAACACAATTTAGCAGGAAATAAACCCCACTGACTGCTGAGCTGGTGTTTCAGCTGGGTTAGCAGCCGGGCGTGTCACTGCTTCTCCCTGCAGCTACACTGGGGCCTGCCAGGAGCAAGCCCGGATGAGATCTATCAGAATCAGAGCCAGAACCAGAACACGCCACCTTTCCCCCTCGTGGTCCTTACAGAAACGGAGCCAATGCAGATGTGCAGAAATGTAGTTGCTCTCCGAGCACACAGGAAGCCAGCCCAGCCAGCAGCGTCTCCACGCTGGACAGCCTGTATATGTCATCCAACCGCTGCAGTGGCAGTGGTTGTTATGGTTATCTCACCGCTGTGCAGAACTGCGTGTGCAGACGCTCGCAGCAGGACAGGCTGCCACACGCAGGGTCTGCATGCCATTTGCACAGCTGCATGTTTACAGAAGCAGCTCGGGCTGAACTTTCTGTCCTGTCCACCTGGGAGGCCACCCTGCAGGTTCCCTCTATGTCACTCAAAAATTACTGTGCTTCACACAACAAAAGGGCCTCACTATCTGGCCATCAAATCATCCCCTAGTTCAGCTGCTAAAGAAAGCCCCCCCTCTCCACCATTTGCCCAAAATAGGGGAGGAGGGGGTGGGGGTCCAACTACACAAACTGAGCAGCACAGGCAATTGGCCAGAGGAGCTGGACCAGGAGGAACCTAGGTAAAGAAGGAGGTAAAGAAGCCCAAGACATTCAGAACTAGAAGAAAGCAGACAGAAGCACCTGTCCCAAGAACAAGCAAAGCATTAAGAGTGTCATTGTTAGTGTTTGACAAGTCTACTGAATAAGTTTGGATGCGTTTCAACCAGCAAGCCTGCATGCGTAACACAGGACAAATCTGTCATTCCTTACACACACACACACACACACACACACACACACACACACACACACACACACACACACAAAGTCTCATTTTCTAAGAACTCGTTATGTCTTTTCCCACACATCCAGATGACAGATACATTACATTACATTCATTTAGCAGATGCTCTTATCTTATCCAGAGCCAGTTCCAGCACAAGAGAACAGACGTGTATCCATCAAAGTCATATGAGCAACAGAGTCAGACCTGGATAACAGCACTCCCAGACCAGTGAGTGCATGCACAACACCATTCAAACATCACCACAAGTTAACTTGTGCTAATATGAAACTAAGACAACCATAGCTACAAGCATAACCAGCACAGCAAACAATGACTGTACTTTCACAGACAATAAACGCAAAGGAAAACACAGGGAAGGCTGTTGTGTTTTCTCCTTCCTTGTTTGCTCCTTCCACTCAAAGATCATTCATATCATTATATTCAGACAAAGCACTGGGGCAGTAGAATGATGAAATCACAGTTACTGTTTCAGCTGCTGATAAAGACAGTACCTTCTCAGAACAATAGCTCTTCACAGGACCAATACAGATGCAAGATAAATGCAAACAAGTGACAGTCTGAAAGGCACAGTCAGAGCCTGAATCAGAGTTCACCTGAGAGAAAGTCTGCCAAAATTTAAACTTGTGCTGCGGAGACCACCCCGAAGCAGCTACTGCTAACAGGGCACTCCAGGGGTGACTAGCAGTTTACATCTGCCCTGTTTCCTGCCATTCTGACAGGGACACAGAAGAGCAGTCTGCATTACTGGGAATGTGGGGCAAAGGGTGGAGCCAGCGATACAGTGCCACAGCTCTGTCTGCCTCTGGTCTCTCTGACAGGAGGAAACGTGACCTGCAAGCTTCCCTTCTAGCAAAGCCATGTAAACACACTGCCCATCAGTGCAATAAACCTGCCAAACACACTACACACCTGCCAAACACACTACACACCTGCAGCATACACTACACAACTGCAACATACACTACACACCTGCAACACACACTACACACCTGCAACTCACACTACACACCTTTAACACACACTACACACCTTCAACATATACTACACACCACCAAAACACACACCTGCCAAATACAACCAACATCTTCCAAATACACTACACACTTGCAAAAAGAAAAACTACACATAACCCAAATACACTACACACCTGCCAAATACACTATACACCTGCCAAATACACTACACACCACCAAAACACAAAACACAGCTTTCAAATACACTACACCCCTTCCAAATACACTACACACCTTGAAAATACAGTAAGCATCTGCCCACTGCACTACACACCCTCCAAACATGCTACACACCTGTCCAATACGCTACACGCCTGCCAAATACACCACACACTCTCCTGTTGTCCCCTTTTGCACAGGGAGACAAAGTGTTGCAAAATAAAGAACATCCTCTTTAGACAGCAGACACTGACCACAGACAGGCGCTGACCAAAAATTTTGAAAAATTTCCTACTGAAATTTTAATTTATCATGAAAATTCATACCACTCTCTCACTATTCACTGCTCTGACACAGGAAGCACGAGTTACACACGTCTTTTCACACAGACGAGCAGACGGACATCCGTGGGTTAAAAATAAAACTTAATGAGGAAGTGACAGCAGCAGGCATGGATTGACAAAAATCAGCCACACTGCTGCTGCTGTTTACCGTGCTGTGACAGTCACCCTGCTGAAACACAGAGACCAAAGCTCTGTCAAATGAAACACAAAATAAGATAATTCTGCAGAATACCATGAGGTTGTGTCTAAATGGAGAGTACTTATCACCGTTTCAGAGAAGATCCCCTTTGAATTACATTACCAATGCAGTTGATTACGGTAATGTGCCTTCTACCCTACACGCATTCGCAATGCATAAATAACATTTACGATTTTCTGAAAACACAGGTACTCCTCCATACTGAATCCAGAGCGGGTAACAGGGCATTAGCAGGGCTACTGGGTGCGACGGGGAAGACGTGGTCGTTATGCAGAGGGCGTGGTCGTTATGCAGAGGGCGTGGTCGTCGTGCATGAGGTGTGCCGGCGGGTTCAGGCTCTTACTGGTGCAGAAGGCGGCCTCTTTATTCCCGATGGCTTTGGAACACTGGAGGCAGTGCACGGAGGGGGCGGAGTTCACAGCGCTGAAGAGGTGTCTGTTCACCGTGCGGCTCTCCCTCTCTTTGGCCTCTCTCTCTTTACTTCTCATCTTGTCCTTCTCCTGTGTAAGAAAAAAAAACACACAGGCGCACAGCGATTAGGAACAACAGCAGAAACATCTGGAAAAACAAGCTCTTCTTTAAACTTCTGTGGGGCCCTGCAGTGGGATCTAAACAGCCATGCAATCAAACCTGACCCAACTGTCCACTGTCAATGATTAGACAGGGACTACAATTACCAGCAAGCCTTAGTGCTGAGTAAGAAATAACATCAGATTGAGTCTCACTGCTCACCCATAATGCACTACCTCACACTGATCTGTCCCTGAGTTTGCAAACTACTCACTGAGAGAAGCAGTAGCTCTGGCTCAATATGGTATCGCCTGAAGGTACACAGTTACTCACACTGTTAGCTACAACCACTGTGCTTCCCCCATACATTGTAAACAGCAAATCTTCACTTGTGTCAGCAACTCCTAAAAAGGTCTACAAGCTGAGTCACCAAAAGCTTGCTTTGCATGTGGTCGTGCAACCACTGCTTTCTGCATGTGTGCTGAGAGTTTAGCAACTACAGTCTAGCATAATCACAAAAATCTATTACTCTTCAAATCAGTTCCACAACAGCCAGAAACACTGGTGTACACAAATTTAAGCATATGCCATCAGTCAGGAGACAACGTTATGCACCTGAACATACAGCAGGAAATGGATGTTCACAGAATCCAACACGGTGGATATTCTGTGCCAGTCTTTGTGTTAACCCCAGGCTCAAACATGGCAGAGACTCTCTGTTGACTTCAGCACTTCACAGAGACACTTCAAGAGTTTAATAAGATAAACCATCATGCCATTCAGTGCAAACACTTCTCTGGCCTCTGCATAAGGTGATTACAGCAAAAGCAACATCAGGCAAAATTTAGAGTATCAAAATACATCTGAACATGTCAAGAACATGTGAAACATTTTTTTCATGGAAACAGAATGGCATGGAAATAGAATGTGCCAGTAATGAAACGCAGCTCGTGTACAATAACATTCTGGAAAAACAAGCCTGGGCTTTTTAAAGAGGAGGACGTTGCATGCGTATGTCTGGAAGTCATATATGTTTAAATGTGCTCTACAAACTGAACTGAACAGTGACGGGTACAGCATGTTATTTCACCCGGAAAATGGCCAGTTTCCAGGCGGTGTTGGGTAATGCACACACCCAAACTCAGAGGACGAGTGAAACGCAGGTCTCCCAAGTGGACTTGCATGGAAAGGCCCACGCCCACGCTGAAAGCACAGGCTCTGAATTGTTTTATTTTTGCACAAACAACAGCTACGATGACAAAGCCGCTCTTCTGCCGGCACTGTGTGTGAGGAAACGCTACTCCACTCTGTGCTCAGTAACATCCTGTGAGGACGATGTGAGCTACACAGACTGCTAAAGGCTAGGCAGGGGCTAACAGAGGCCAAACACATGTGCTCTCCAAACACAACGCATGTGTGGAGCTACTGTTGGAACAAAGACATCTCAAGTCTTCAGACTAGGACACTTCCCTGAGATCTGTTATTGTGATCTGTTATTGCCTTCAGGGCAACGGCGAGCAGTAAGACACCTGAAGCTAAATGACTTTGACTCAAAAGAGCTGGACTGCCAAATACAAACAGGAAGGTGAAGCACAGCTGGGAGGATGTGGGGGTATTGATTAAAAGGCAGACCAAACCATAACTAACGGCGAGAAGATAAGAAGTCAGAGAAGGTCATAGAGAGAGAGGAAGTGACAGAGAGTAATCATGTTATAGCTACATTGTGATCATTAGTACTTACTTTTTTGTGTAATATGCTTTTGCAATGTTTATAACACATATTTCATTCCAAAACAATTTGAACTAGAATGAAGAGACAGATCTTATCTTATTTTTATTCTTATTTTTATCGTATCTTATTTTTTATTTTGCTAATATTAGAATCAAATATAAAAATGTAATTGTTTGTTGTTCTTCATTACTGTTTGTTATCATTGTAACTTGTTGCCTGCCTGTATCATTTATGTATAATGCTTTGGCAATATGAATATTGATTTTGTCACACCAGTAAAAGGAACCACACTGAAAACCAGAAAGAGATGAACTGAAATCCTTCAGCAGTCAGCACACACAGAGCTCTCCTCCCCGCTGGCACCCACGGCCCAGTAATGGAGCTGCTCTCCCTGTCAAAGAACTTTCCATTCAACACCAGTGCCAAAGGACTCAATGCACTGATCTGGAATCAGTTGAATCTCCATAACACATTGCTCCAGAAAGACTATCTGCTTGATGCAGTGATCAGGAGCAGCAGCCCCTGCAGACGCGGTGTTGGGCTCCCTATGAACGCCAGCCAGCCCCAGGAAGCATCTGCTCCTCCTCTGGCTGCCCCCCCCGTGGCTCTACAGCCAGACTGCACCCATCACCTCAGCCAATCAGGCTCTACCGTCTGCACTGACAAACATGTCCACGCAACGAGATTCGGCTGTGTACACTGCTCTGATTTCACACAATGAGATTCGGCTGTGTACACTGCTCTGATTTCAGCGGCAATATACGGACCACTCGGCCTTTGGGAGAGGCACTTCACCAAACTGATTTTTACTGGAGTATGTAATATAAAATCCGCTGTCATATATTCTCTCTTAGAACCCACACCTGTGATGGACAAACTGAAGTCCTGTGGGACTGCAGTACACTACACTGCATTACATGCATTTAACAGACACTCTTATCCAGACCCACTTCCAGCACAACAGAACAGAAGTGTATCCATCCAAGCTGTATGAGCAACAGCGTCAGACCTGGTTAACAGCACTCCCAGACAGGAGTGAGTGCAACACTGTTTAAGCATCAGCAGCATCAGCAGATAAAGCCTGTCTGAGGACAGCAGAGGCTGCGCTGTCTGGGACAGCTCTGTTACTGCGCTCATCCTATCTGCATCATCTGTGTCACTGCAGCCACAGTGGAACCACGGCAGCAACAGTGATCTCGAGAGAGCCCAGTGGCTTTTACAGAGAAGTGCTGGCTGCCGCTTTGAAACCACAGTCCTGAAAGAGTGAGGAACCACAACACCCCCGCTCTTCACACCCCCAAACCCGCCACATGCCAGGAGATAGAGTTTCCTCTTTGCTGCTCTATCTCACGGCTCTGTCGCAGGAAAGGACCTCTGAGAACATCAGCATCGCCATGGCGACTCAAAATCTAAAGCAACACCTTGGCAAACAACACCTGCACATCCACACAGACCCCAAACCTATTTGGGGGAATCACCTTAATCTGAGAATATTTTTGTAGGCAAGTCAGCAACTGATACAATCTGGCATAACAGGCAAACAACAAAATCTTATGCACAATGGAGAAGCACATGTCAGTGCATTAATAATTTCTTTCAAACCAAAAAAACCTCTCAGTATGGCTGAATGAAATACAAAGGACTTCTGACTGACTCCAGATCAGTGCTACACTGTAAGCCCCCCCAGTCTGGCTATTAGAAGAGTGGTACTGTGGAACCGTTCGGCCCATAGCAGGGTGATTGTGTGGAGGTAGGCTCACCTTGGTCTTCTTGTACATCTTACTCCTGAGGTAGCTGAAAGTGCGGCCCACCTTCGTCCCGCTCTTCCCCTCTACATCAGTCCTCAGGGGCCCCTGGCCCTCCTCCGAGATGCTGAGGAGGAAAAAGCGAGAGTAGCAGCGCGTTACTGTACCACAGAGCGACAGCGTGTAACAGGGCAGGCAGAGGGGGGCTGGCTCACAGAGTAGCAGCAGCGTGGTGGAGTATGGCTCACAGAGTAACAGCACTGTGGTGGAGTATGGCTCACAGAGTAGCAGCAGTGTGGTGGAGTATGGCTCACAGAGTAACAGCACTGTGGTGGAGTATGGCTCACAGAGTAGCAGCAGTGTGGTGGAGTATGGCTCACAGAGTAGCAGCACTGTGGTGGAGTATGGCTCACAGAGTAGCAGCAGTGTGGTGGAGTATGGCTCACAGAGTAGCAGCACTGTGGTGGAGTATGGCTCACAGAGTAACAGCAGCGTGGTGGAGTATGGCTCACAGAGTAGCAGCACTGTGGTGGAGTATGGCTCACAGAGTAACAGCAGCGTGGTGGAGTATGGCTCACAGAGTAACAGAGCTACACAGGTTACCTGAGAAGAGGGCTCCCACTAAGCACATAAATACCATCATGGGCTCACCTGTATGCCAGAGATGCAGACACACTGGAGAAAGACCTCATGCCTGGAAGAGGAGAGCAAAAGCAGTGAGCGGAGCTGCTGGAGAAAACAGGCAGGACAGCTAAGACTGCATTACTGACACATCCCAAAGGACCGTCACCGGTGCATTTACAGAGTATAATTCAGCTCTCTGGGACTCACCGTCCAGATCCCTCTGGTTGATGGCCAGCAGGGACACAGACTTGGTGAGAGGCAAGGTCATGGAGCCTCGAATGTACCTGGGAATCCGGTGTCCTCCTGACCTCTGCGACGAAGAGGAGCGAACGCAGAGGAGAAAAATGTAGCAATTACAATAAACACTGCAGCAGCAGTTACAATATGATATTTAACCACTAGCAGCAATTATAATAAGGTAGGTAACCTCTGTAGCAGCAGTTACGATATTTAACCACTAACAGTAATTATAACAGGGTAGGTAACCTCTGTAGCAGCAGTTACAATACAATATTTAACCACTAACAGTAATTACAATACGGTAGATAACCTCTGTAGCAGCAGTTACAAGCAGTCATGACCACCAGCCTATAGGTAGCGGTGGAGTGCCACACAGTCGCGTGATGGTGAATAGTGATTGGCTGATTACCTGGCTGTCCAGACTGCTGCACTCCCCCAGGTCAGACTCCAGGTCCTCCTCAGTCAGGGACACCAGCGACCCCCTCTCCTCGCTCTCCTCGCTGCGCGGGTCCGAGGGTAGCGCCCCCTGCTGGAGGGAGAGCTTCCCTGCATCCCTGTCTGCGGTCAGGCCCTCCAGACTGTAACTGCAGCCAGATCGACAACACGGAGCGGTTAGCGCAGTCTGGCACTGACAGCCAGACCAGCTCAGAGCTCAGATTATTCCTGAAGCCCACAGCCGGACGAATGATACAATACTACTGTGGGCATGGGGGCTCAGATTTCAGCAAACGAATTTCCTGTCACCCTTCACACATGCCTCTATGTATGGTGTAAACGTGCCCGTCTGAGCATCGGTTTCCTCTGTGTTATCAGAGCAGAGTCACTAACATGCTGCGGGATCTGAATGAGGAACAGAGAGAGGAAATGTGTCGGGGAACGGCAGGCCGCAGACAGCCACCGGGTTGTGTAACAGGTTCTCTCATCTGGAGGGTGCTCCCTACCAAAAATAGAGCTCTGAGACAGCAAGCTCCTCTAAAGGTTTCCATCCGCCACGTCCTGGTGCACTCCCGCAGTGCTGTGCACGTCTGAGCCAGTGTCCCATGAGCACAAACGACAACACATGCAGTCCTTCAAGGACCTCACACATTATTAAGAGAGGTGTAGCTGTACACAGAACCCTGTTATGTCCAAAAAAGGTTCAAAATGGGTTGGTTGCGTGGAAAAGAATTTAATTAATAAGCATCTATCACATCAATGTACTTACATTCACGTATTTAACATACTGTAAAGGTGAGGGTCAATAGACAGAAGTTCTATGCCAACAAATCACTTTACTGCAAGAACACACTACACGGTCAAACACAGGCCACTGAACACTTGCACTGACCACAGTACAGCCCTGAACACAACAGTCAAAGCGGCATAGCGCTGGGAACCAAACAACCTTACAGCCCTGCACTGCACTGAAATGACAGGCAGATACAGTAAATGCAGGACACCAAACACAAGTGGGCCTTCCCTTCCTACAACATGGCTTTGCTGAAGTGAGACAGCTCGAGATAAAGCCTTCTCTCACATTCAGCATCAGGTGCAAAAGCTGTTTCCATATCTGTCCATATCACTGCAGGATAGCAGAAACAGCAGCGTTTTCACTTTATTCATGTAGAATGCTCCTTTTACTCATCTCATACATGAATATATGTTTAAGCATTTCAATATATTATATAATTAATATAATTAATATTATATAATTAATAATTATCTTGCATGCTCTGTCTCTTGAAGGCTTTTATTGGTGTATCGGGATTACCTTTGTGGTGTTTTACACTGAGTGGGTTTGTTTTTTAGTCTATAGCTCAATGTGCTGCTGCCGTCTTGGCAAAGAGATTTTTATCTAACCAGGACTTACCTGGTTAGATAAAGGTTAGACAAATAAAATATAATAAATGAACACAATAAAAAATATGAACACAATAAAGACATAATAGCACACCACCCCTGATAGCCTAACAGCACTTTATGTTCCTGTGTGACAGATTTTTGCAAACTGATGAAAGCACGCTCTTGATAAAAACTCCGGAATCGTGCATTGGTCAGATTATAACGTGACTCACAGGAAAGGTGGAGCAGCTCACCTGGTGTCGGGCTCGCTGATGAAGATGACTATGCGGGCCATTCTAAAGCACTGCCTAACCCAATGACATCATAATGCCCAGCTCCCCGATAATCCCACAGCCTGATGTTGGACTAACACACAGACTGTAATGCTGGACTAACAGAGGTTTGTTTTGTCACTGGTGACAGTTTCCTCTCTCTCTCTCTCTCTCTCTCTCTCTCTCTCTCTCTCTCTCTCTCTCCTCTCTCTCTCTCTCTTTCTGTCTTACTCACAGCAAAAGGAAGTCACTGAAAAGTGTCAGACTGACAGAAAGACACCAGAGAGAGATGGTGAGAGAGCACACATACAAACACTTGCGCGCACACACACAGACACATACACACACATACACACACTTGTACATATGCGCACATAAACACACGCATGTGCACACACACACACACACACACACACACACACACACACACTCACACACAGACACATACACACACATGCACACACTTGCACATACGCGCATACAAACACAGGCGCGCGCGCACACATACACACACACGCGCCCGCGCACACACAGACACACACAAACACACCCAAACACACACACACAAACGCACATACACACACTCAACCACATAACCACACAGAATAGTGCTGACTCCAGCACACCCAAACCCTCACTCAGACAGGCCTTCCTATCACTCACTCTCTCTCCTCTTAGTCTTGCTCACTCCTCTGCCTTGCTTTGCCTGTATAAACTCCTTCACTCCTTCTCTCCCTCTCTTTCTCACACACCAGTGAAACCACAGTCACACCGAATACTCCTGCCACTAAGTTCAGTCAGGGCAGGACTCACAGGGGTGGAGCGAAGGGGGAACAGAGTAGCAGAGATGCAGCAGTCTGGCTCTCTCAGAGAGAGAGACAGAGAGTGAGGTAGCGGGAAATGTGATTAAAGAAACAGCCGGAAAGTGCCCCATGCTGACGGCACATGACAGCGGAGTCACATCCCTCAAATTAAGGTCCTCACTTGACCCCTACAGACCAAAAAGGTATAACAGCTATTCAAAACCCGAGGAAACCACAGTGTGAACAGTGTGGGTATGGTCTGGGTGAACAGTGTGCGGTTGTCTGGGTGAGCAGTGTGGGTGTGGTCTGGGTGAGCAGTGTGCGGTAGTCTGGGTGAGCATTGTGGGTGTGGTCTGGGTGAGCAGGGTGGGTGTGGTCTGGGTGAGCAGTGTGGGTGTGGTCTGGGTGAACAGTGTGCGGTTGTCTGGGTGAGCAGTGTGGGTGTGGTCTGGGTGAGCAGGGTGGGTGTGGTCTGGGTGAACAGTGTGCGGTTGTCTGGGTGAACAGTGTGCGGTTGTCTGGGTGAGCAGTGTGGGTGTGGTCTGGGTGAGCAGGGTGGATGTGGTCTGGGTGAACAGTGTGCGGTTGTCTGGGTGAGCAGTGTGCGGTTGTCTGGGTGAGCAGGGTGGGTGTGGTCTGGGTGAACAGTGTGCGGTTGTCTGGGTGAACAGTGTGCGGTTGTCTGGGTGAGCAGTGTGGGTGTGGTCTGGGTGAGCAGGGTGGATGTGGTCTGGGTGAACAGTGTGCGGTTGTCTGGGTGAGCAGTGTGGGTGTGGTCTGGGTGAGCAGTGTGGGTGCGGTCTGGGTGAACAGTGTGCGGTTGTCTGGGTGAGCAGTGTGGGTGTGGTCTGGGTGAGCAGTGTGGGTGCGGTCTGGGTGAACAGTGTGCGGTTGTCTGGCTGAGCAGTGTGGGTGTGGTCTGGGTGAGCAGTGTGGGTGCGGTTGTCTGGGTGAGCAGTGTGCGGTTGTCTGGGTGAGCAGTGTGGGTGTGGTCTGGGTGAGCAGTGTGCGGTAGTCTGGGTGAGCAGGGTGGATGTGGTCTGGGTGAGCAGTGTGTGGTTGTCTGGGTGAGCAGTGTGGGTGTGGTCTGGGTGAGCAATGTGCGGTTGTCTGGGTGAGCAGTGTGGGTGTGGTCTGGGTGAGCAGTGTGGGTGTGGTCTGGGTGAGCAGTGTGTGGTTGTCTGGGTGAGCATTGTGGGTGTGGTCTGGGTGAGCAGGGTGGGTGTGGTCTGGGTGAGCAGTGTGGGTGCGGTCTGGGTGAACAGTGTGCGGTTGTCTGGGTGAACAGTGTGGGTGTGGTCTGGGTGAACAGTGTGCGGTTGTCTGGGTGAGCAGTGTGGGTGTGGTCTGGGTGAACAGTGTGGGTGTGGTCTGGGTGAGCAGGGTGGATGTGGTCTGGGTGAGCAGTGTGCGGTTGTCTGGGTGAGCAGTGTGGGGTTGTCTGGGTGAGCAGTGTGGGTGCGGTCTGGGTCAGATGACCTGCGCTGGCTGATCTCCGCCTCGCCCTCGGGGTTCTTGCCGGGACCCCAGCTGTGCCGGCGAAAGGGGGACTGATCGGAGGAGCGGGAGGCGGCGGACCTCACTGGCACCTCCGTCACGCGGTCCTTCTCCTCCTCCTCCGCCTCGCCCCCGGCTCCACCCCCCGGCTGCTGCACCTCCTCCGAGCTCCAGCTCCTCTGGGACCCCGAGCAGCTGTGGTGGGCGGAGCCTGGCGGTCCCACGCTGGTGGTGTCGTCCGTGGAGGAGCATGATATCGACACCTCGCTGGTGCTGTCCCCCGTCACCGAATCATACACCTGCAGAGGGAGCAGAGCGAGACCGTCACCTCTTAACCGAAATCAAAATCGAGAGCAAACATGACTCTGACCCAAATCGATCTTCCAAAGGCCACGGTTTCATGTCTATGTTTTGGATGACTTCAGTCTTCATCCTACATAAACATGTGTGCTTGGAAGAACTTTAGTATTTATTGCCCTAAGTTGTGGATATTGTGATTTAGTGACATTGTGATACATGGTAGCGTATCTACTTAATCACTTCTCATAGTCCTCTAGGCTGTCTAGTTTCAGATTAGCAAAAGTTGTGGTGATGCTTGAATGGTGTTGTGCATGAACTTGCTGGTCTGGAAGTGCTATTAGCCTGGTCTGACATTGTTGAATGGATACACGTCTTTTCTGTTGTGCTGGAAGTCGCCCTTTATACGAGTGTCTGCTAAATGAATGTAATGTAATGTCATGAGAACTCCATAAAGAGCGTGGGTGCGTTCACGCCCCAGTGTGATCCTTGTGTTTCTCAATGCGACAGCAGGCCAAACGGCCCTCCGTTTCGTAACGCAGACAGAGCGTCGTCTCACCACGCTCTCCGTTTTTCGAGAGCGCAAACTGAGCCAGTTCGGGGGCCCCCGGAGGCGGTGTTCTTCTGGGGCTGCGGCTAACGCTAATCCTGACAGACATGCTGAAATGATCTTTCCAGCCGTGCGAGGTTATGTAACCGGAGAAAAGCACGCTTTGTGAAATTTGGAATGGGCTGAGGCCGAGGCCATTTCCATTAAAGTGTATTATTAGTTTCTGCTTTGGAGGCGGGTGCCAGTTCCTGAATGCCACGGCTTGATGACCACGTTTGGCTTTATTGGGGGCGGGGCCTGGAAAAACACTTCCAGAACGAATGACTCAGCGCTGGGGGTTACGCAACACAGAGCAATCACGGTGAGCATTCTTTACCCCTGAAAACAATCCAGTCTCCCAAAAATTACACTCATCCAGGCGTTGCTCGTCTGAAATCCCTTCCAATACCTGTCCAACACTCTTCACAAACAGCTGGTCAGTGAGCTATGAAACACCTGCCATTCCCTCAATCAGTGCCTCACACACAAACACACCGCATTATCAAAATGAGATTTATGATTACAATAATATCAATCAATAATACCCTTTCATTAAACCATTGGTAACTTTAATGGTAACCTTACCACAGATCACACACTGATAATTTACTATTAATCTTTGAAAATTTATCAAACATTTTGCTCAACAATCATTTGGTAGATCTACCAAATGATTTAGGCCTCGTGCTGTAGCTATAGAAATACTTGTGCAACATTTGGGAAATATTAATGTAAAAATAACCCACTGTAGCTAGGTTATCTAGTGAAAAAAACATCTGAAAAAACAAATCCAGCTGTAAACCAGTTTCGATGTTATGACTGCACTACAACCAGAACCACTAGAACTAATGACTGTGCACAATGATGAAGGCTTTACAGCTGAAATATTTGTATTTTTAATTCTACTGCTCCCTTGTCTGCTGGAACAAACCAATTTTCCTTTTTTGTGAGTGCAACCCAATTATAAGTTCTGCTCATTTTTATGGTTATGCATCAAAATGCGCAGTGGTTAAGAGTGCATTTACACTACATAATTAGTGTAGTCATAGTTTAGTAAATCGCACCACTTTTGTTTGGAAAGACATTGAAAACAACTTTTTGACACCACATTGTAGTGTTGCACTTTCATAAATCTAAGCTGAAATGAATTGGGGGGTGGCAATTGTAAAGTATAAACAAGCATCAAAAAAATTACAATACTGATGTATGACTCAATGTTGGGACATTGGTTTTTTGGAAACGGTGAACCCGCAGGAAGGCGGAGCATGGAGGACACGCCTCCACAGCAGAGGGTGACGCCTCCTTGACTGAGCACCTCCCCCTCCTCATGTTGGCCACGCCCCCACAGCGGGACCCTACCCTCCGGAAGATGCTGTCGTCCCCGGCGTCTGCGCTGAAGAGGCCGTCTCCATCGCTGCAGGAGTCCCGCTGGCTGGCAGACACACAGCTGCCTGCTCCGGGAGAGCCAGGACACACCGGGGATTCTGGGATTGAGAGGAGGAGGGGTCAGAGGCACACCTGGTACCAGCATATCCCTTACACACATCCCTTACACACATCCCTCACACACACACACACACACACACACACACACACACACACACACACACACACCCTCACACTCACACACACACACACACTCACACACATGCACACACACGCACACACACATGCACACACTGACATGCACACACTGACATGCACACACACACACACACACACACACACACACACACACACACAACACAGACATACACAAACTCACACACACACACACACAACACAAACATACACAAACTCACACATACACACACACATGCACACACTGACATGCACACACATGCCTGAAAACCACACACATGCGCACATACATACACTCATACACAAGGTCCCATGATTTGTAGTCTTTTCCCCTAATACTGGCAGATTGAACTCATCCAGTGGAGCAGTAAAACTCTCACCTGCAGAATCTGCACTCTCCCTCCTCTCCCCCGGAGTGCCGGTGCTGGGATCACAGGACACAACGGAGTCCTTCTCTCTCTGGATCTGAAAACAGACGGAGGAAGAGATTGGATTAGACCGATCACTCCATCCCCTCTGTTGCTGCACATCACTACTGTATCTTTGATTGCTTAAAAAAAACACAACTAAGGATTTAAAAACCACTCACACTTTGTGAGGCTGACACAGGCAATACAATCTATAGGACACAATCAGCTGAACCCAGCTCTCACTGATCAAATACTATAAACCCAAGTTCTCTAAGCTATCTGTGTTCAGCAGGGTTACTGCTAAAGAGCAGTCAGGTGTGCTTCGAGTCGTAGTTCAGATCCAAGGTGATGAGCACACCCCAGAATCATGCCCCAAAACTCACAGGTGACAGAACCCAGGAGGAGTCACCCCACCCATAGCTGGACAGGTGACAGGTGGACTTGACCCCAGTCCTCTCATGCGCTTTGTACCTACCAAAAATCCATGGGCATATCCATCGCCTTTCATCCATTATTATAATTCAATAAATATGAATTTCCATATAACATAGGAGTGAAGGTTGCATTTAATGTGGTTATAGTGGTACTTTGTTTGGCTTGGAGTTCGACGGAGGGATCGCACCTAGCTGTGGGCTGAGGTTTCTGACCCTACGTGTGGACGTCATAAACAGGGTAGAGAAACGGGGGAGATGGGGGAGAAAGGAAGTGGTATGTGAGATTTTTATGTTCATGGATTAGGACTGATTTTGTCTGGGCTAAAACCTTCATTTGGAACTTCAGTTGTTACTCATTTGCTTGGCAGACCTGTTTATGTCACATTTGACATGTTATCCATGAGTTGGTGTGGAAAGGCCCCTTTGACATGAGTTTCCCCTCTTCCCCCACACTCTTTCTCCCTCTGTTTACTGCCTGGGACTGTATCATTGCTCTCAACCAATCAGGATTCAGTCTGATGTTCAATATCACTTAAATGATCATTTACACTCTACAAAAGGTACTTGTGCCTGTTAGCGCACCACAGTTTCCACCTTCCTGTGTGCAATTTTGATAGAGAAAATAACAGCAATGTTTCACTGCTATTGTTCTGGATAATGTCCGGAATAAATTCAGGTTAAGAGGTTATCACACCTGTGCGCACACACACACAGGTAGAGGCCTGCAGAAACAATGCCTGGTAGAGTGACACAGCTGCAGAGCCAGCACAGGGTAATCTGTGTTCACTCATCAGCCCAACCTCACAGGGAAATCTGTGTTCACTCATCAGCCTGAGCTCACAGGAAGATCTGTGTTCACTCATCAGCCCCTGAGCTCACAGGAAATCTGTATTCACTCATCAGCCTGAGCTCACAGGAAATCTGTGTTCACTCATCAGCCCGAGCTCACAGGGAAATATGTGTTCACTTATCAGCCCGAGCGCACAGGGTAATCTGTGTTCACTCATCAGCCCGAGTGCACAAGGAAATCTGTTCACTCATCAGCCCGAGTGCACAGGAAGATCTGTGTTCACTTATCAGCCCCTGAGCTCACAGGGTAATCTGTGTTCACTCATCAGCCCGAGTGCACAGGAAGATCTGTGTTCACTCATCAGCCTGAGCTCACAGGAAATCTGTGTTCACTCATCAGCCCGAGCTCACAGGGAAATCTGTGTTCACTTATCAGCCCGAGCGCTCAGGGAAATCTGTGTTCACTCATCAGCCCGAGTGCACAAGGAAATCTGTGTTCACTCATCAGCCCGAGTGCACAGGAAGATCTGTGTTCACTTATCAGCCCCTGAGCTCACAGGAAATCTGTGTTCACTCATCAGCCCGAGCTCACAGGAAGATCTGTGTTCACTTATCAGCCCGAGCGCTCAGGGAAATCTGTGTTCACTCATCAGCCCGAGTGCACAAGGAAATCTGTGTTCACTCATCAGCCCGAGTGCACAGGAAGATCTGTGTTCACTTATCAGCCCCTGAGCTCACAGGAAATCTGTGTTCACTCATCAGCCCGAGTGCACAGGAAGATCTGTGTTCACTTATCAGCCCCTGAGCTCACAGGAAATCTGTGTTCACTCATCAGCCCCTGAGCTCACAGGGAAATCTGTGTTCACTTATCAGCCCCTGAGCTCACAGGGAAATCTGTGTTCACTCATCAGCCCGAGTGCACAGGCTGGCCAGCACAGCTGCATGTAGACTGGCCGGTCCCGTCACACTCCAGACATGACGTCTCCATCAGACACAGAGCACACACACACAGCCACTCAAATCAATTTCTTCAGCAAGAGCGCGGAGAAAATTCCACACAAATGAGTTTTCATGCCTTTGCGAAATGGGCGCTGGTAAAACCCTGCTCACGGGTTCGCTCGGACCACAGCTGCCTTCACACTGGCAAACCTCACCCAGATCAAAGCACTTTACCCTTGCGCAAAAGCAGCTGCTCTGGCATGTGCTGGCAGGCTGAACACTGGAGGCAAAACAAGAGAAGCGGTCAGTGGACTCCAGACTGAGCAGCCAAACATGCACAAAACAGGACACAGACACACACAAAACAGGAAACAGGGAAACAGAGCCTGAGGCATTTTAAAGGAACACATACTCACTTACGAAATGATCTTTATGCAAATGGAGCCATGCAGAGAATACATTTCATTACTGTTATTTATCCAGACCCACTTACACAGGTTACAGTTTTATCCATTTATACAGCTGGACAGTTACTGGGGCAATTCTCGGTTAAGAACCTTGCCCAAGGGTACAGCAGCAGTGTCCCAGTGGGGGAATCAAACCAGCAACCTTTCGGTTATAAGCCCTGCTCCTTAGCACTACACCATACTTCTGCTCATGTGTGTGTGCATGTGTGTGCACGTGTGTTTATGCATGTGTCTGTGTGTCCTTTGCAGTTCTGCCTCTGTATAAAATGGTCACATTTTCTGCAATTAAAATCAGTAACACTCATGCCCCTCATTCGGTTAAAATTATGCACATGCATCCCTGCAGCACTGAAATGAAACTGTGCTCTATTTAAACACAGTCAGTGTTACACCATACAGAGCCATACAGTCCTATAAACCAATCATAGAGCTTCAATGCATTTCAGTCCACCTGGACCAACGCAGTTTGTTCCATCCTCTCAGAGACCGCTTGCATCCACTCCCAGCCAATCAGAACCTGAGCTCAGACTGTACCCCACCCACAGGAAATACAGCACTGTGCAGACACCTCCCTCCTATCATAATGAAACCTAACAAAGCTGAAACTCTCACATGGAGTCTTTTACAGACTCACACCAGCAGTATGATGTCATGGTTAAGGCACTGGGCATGCTACCAGAAGGCCACAGGTTTGAATCCTAGACAGGCCTCTGCTGTTTCACCCTTGCACCTCAACACCTGAGCTGCAGTATGAATGGATCACAGGTAAATACCTAAGCCATGTGAGTCACTTTGAGAGAGCATTCATGAAAGAGAAATGGTCATAGAGCTAGTCTGATGCAAATCTTTAAAACAGTATGTGTCGTCCTATCCAACAAATACTCTCATCTATTACAGAAAGATATGTTGTAAAGTACCATATAGGTTCTAGACTTGAGTCTCCACTTCATCCAATTTTATTTTAACTTTAATCTATTTTACCTGGAAAAGTCCCTTTGAGATATAACATCTCTTATGAGGAAGTCCTGGCAAAGAGGCAGTATCTAAGAATTACAATACATACAGCTGCAAACACATTTTAAAACATTCTAACAGTATACAGTACATACTTATAGAACACGGGATTAAGGATAGAGAGATATAATAACAGAAACATTCCTCCATTACAGCTGTGGGTCATGCATTTAGGGATGTGTTGAAGATATGTGCAGCATACCTGTTGTGGGTAACTACAAGACAAAACTATTTTTATATGGAAAGGCAACCTTTTGCTTAAACACACCCTGCAGACTCAAGATTTACTTCTGCTGAGTATATAAACGTGTCCTTCCTCCATGGAAGCAGTTTCAGAGTGAATAAAACCTGTTGGATGAGACATTAAGCTGATGTCCTGACCCACTGTGGTCCTTAAAGATCCCTGGCTCAGTCCTGCTCTGAGTATCATGTGATCATCCCCCACTTTTATTGGCTAAAAGAAATCCCTCCCCTTCCCGCCCCGGTGAGCGTGCCGGCATAAAACCGCAGGTGTGCATCACCCAGGTGAGGCCACATGACTGTGGGGCTGGACAGGAGTTATCCGCTCAGCTGTAATGCACTTCAGATCCCTGAACCGCTCTAAATATACACACTGTCGCAGAGAGTCAGTGTGCTTACCTGCCTGCTCTACCGCAGACACTCCCTGGCCCATGGCTCTTATGACTGAAAGATGGGAGAGAGACAGGAGGAGAGCCTGTAGAGTCCTCAGAGCTCCTGCTCAATGCAGAAACATTCCAGACAGAAGGAGCCAATCAACCACCACGAAGACCAGCTGCTCTTTCAGGCCCTGTTTGTGTCCTCTGCCTGTAAAAACAGCAGCACCCAGCATCTGGTGGGGGTGTGAGAATCGGTCTGAAAAGCCGCTGCTTTGGCCAGCGCCCCGCCCGCATCGCCCAGTCCCAGGTGGCAGCCAGGGGACACTGTTAGCAGAAGCCGCTCTTTCCCCAAGACACCGCAGGCCCCGGCTCCTCGAACCCAGCCTCTCTTCAGGGCGGAGAGCTCAGAACCCCAAGGTTCACTTCGAGTGGAAAAAGGTTTCCCGCCTTCAGAAAGAGCAGCCGATGCCCGGAGCAGCTGAAACGCCAAAGCTGCGGGTTTCAGGCCGTCTCCTCGGAGGGCTGGCTGGTCTTCAGCAGGAGGGTGCCAATCCAAACTCCGAGCAAGCACTCCACACCACACCTCTCTCTGCACTCTGCTTTTCTGATGACAGGGCTGGGAGACAGCTCAACAGCGGAGGAGAGAGGCCTTCACACTGTGCACTGCATTCATTCCCATGAGAATTCAGGCAGACTGTGAGGCACTACAGGGCCCAGAACTTATCAGCCATTTTTAATCAAGGAACTGTTCAATCAGGCACTGCTGGTGTGTCTATCTGTGGCTCTGAGGACAACTACACAGTCCTGACCACTAACTACATATCTACCGCCCAATGCCTGCAGCTCTGGGCATTCCTCAGCAGTTCCAGAAACACCACAAGGAATGACAAGAACTGGGATATAAGAGCAAATGCAGATCTCCTCAGGAGAGGAATATGTGCTGCATATGCAGGAGCAAACTGCTCTGGACACCTCTCCCATCTGCTGCAGCAGGAGCTGGAGACGTGCACGGGATTGCAGAGGAAGGATGGCAATATGCCTGAAGTGTGTGCTGTACAATGTAACGTTCATTTTACACCATTATCCAGACTCCACCCAAATTAGACCGTTACAAACTCCACCCTAATGAGACAGGTACCACCTCCACCCAAATTAGACAGTAACAAACTCCACCAAAATGAGACAGGTACACACTCCACCGAAATTAGACAGTTACAAACTCCATCCAAATGAGACAGTTACAAACTCCACCCAAATGAGACACAGTTACAAACTCCAGCCGAATGAGACACAGTTACAAACTCCACCCAAATGAGACACAGTTACAAACTCCAGCTGAATGAGACACAGCTACAAACTCCACCCTAATGAGAAACAGTGACAAACTTAACCAGAATGAGACACAGTTACAAACTCCACCCGAATGAGACATAGTTACAAACTCCACCCAAATGAGACACAGTTACAAACTCCAGCTGAATGAGACACAGCTACAAACTCCACCCAAATGAGACACAGTTACAAACTCCAGCTGAATGAGACACAGCTACAAACTCCACCCTAATGAGAAACAGTGACAAACTCAACCAGAATGAGACACAGTTACAAACTCCACCCGAATGAGACACAGTTACAAACTCCAGCTGAATGAGACACAGCTACAAACTCCACCCTAATGAGAAACAGTGACAAACTCAACCAGAATGAGGCACAGTTACAAACTCCACCCGAATGAGACACAGTTACAAACTCCACCCGAATAAGACATTCTTGTCAAGGACAGCTTTACTGTCCAGACTGTCTGGGCAGCATCCATCCAAGTGCACAATGAAGCGCATTCAAGAAGGAGACAAAAGAGCATTTGCACTCAAATTGACCTTTATGTCCCTTAAAAGTGACTGCCAACTTTGTAATCTGAGTAACAAAAAAGGACTAATGACTGCTAACATTAATTCTGTCAGCAAAGAGGCAGAGTTAAGGGAAAAAACAGTAGAATATGCCAAGAATACCATGCAGGAGCCAGAATGCATACGTCTTCCGCAAAGCTTACAGAGAGGTGAAAAATAACACAAAGCCCTCTCAGACGGTGCTGAATCTGCAAAGAGTGTGTGTGGGCCACAGGCTGATGAGCACCGTACCTTTATCAGAACCACATCTGCAGCACTCTGCTCCTTCACACACAGACTGTACTTCCTCTTCTGCCGCTCGTACATCTTCCCCTGAAGCAGGAACGGCTGTGAGATTCCCGCATGCAGGACTGGCCTGCCGAGTCCTCTCCAAAGCTCCAACACTCACATCTGTGCCCAGATCCAGCCCCGTTCACTTTCTCTCCCTCACTCGCTCGCTCACTCACTCACTGCCTTATCCCCTCCCTTTCTCTCTCTCTTTCTCCCTCCTTCTCTCTCTCCCTCTCTGTTTGCCTCTCTCTCTCCCTCTTTCTGTCTGTTGCCTTCTCTTGGTGTGTCTCCCACTCTCTCTTTCCTTCTCTCCCTTTCTCTCCCTCTCTGTGTCTGTATCTGTTCCCCTCTCTCTCACCCTCTTTCTCTCCCTCTCTGTTTGTCTCTCTCTCTCCCTCCCTCTTTCTTTCCCTCTCTCTTTCTCTGTCTCTTTCCGTCTCTCTCTCCCCCTCTCCCCCCCTCTCTCCCAGTGAATCACAGACGTTCAGTTTAGTTTCTGAGAGGCAGGAAGATCGCTCGGCTGTATCACTGTGTGTGTGATAAGCCTCTTTGTGATGTGCCGCCGATCGTCAACACAGGCTAAATGGCTGTAATGCCCTTAATGCCCCACGTGGCTCAGCCTCGCCCCGAGGGGAAATAAGATAACATCCCCGGACCAGGCCACAGGGAGTCTCAGGAGCTGCTACTGCCCATCCAGTTAGGCTTCAAACTAACCGTAACCCATCACTCATGTAATACTAATCAGTGACTGTGATGCCTTTTCATACCAACCACTGAGGAAGAAGCAGAGGAAATCCTCTCTGCAGAAGAAAGACGGTACGGTGTGGGTGTAGCCGCTTGGTGTTGTCTCGGTGTGGGTGTAGCTGCTTGGTGTTGTCTCGGTGTGGGTGTAGCTGCTTGGTGTTGTCTCGGTGTAGGTGTAGCCGCTTGGTGTTGTCTCGGTGTGGGTGTAGCTGCTTGGTGGGGAACATTTGGGATCAGGAATGGGAAGGGCCAGCTACAGTTTCACTCCTAAAGGGGACTTCTACATGCCCCACCTCCTCAAAGTGCAAACCAATGAAACACAGAGAGCTCTGTAGGGATACCAATCCTGGGTACTGTGGTTCCTGGACCAAATCAAATCTAGATGGTACGTTGAAATCCTGACTGCAGCCTGATGGCTGATTAAGCTCACGGCCGTTCACAGCATAACCACAGATTCCTGCAGTAGCCTCTCACATGCTCATCTCTGACTGGCAGGTGTGCTCATATCTCCAGATTTAGTGGTAAGAACTGGTCACCAAACATGCACACGTCTCCACGGCTGCAACAAAAATGGGATTTCAAGACAAAAATCACACAGTACTAGAAACCCTCAGCATCTGCCAGGAACCGCCAACTGACAAAAACAGCTGGAGCCATGGCAACCATTTCGAACCATCATACTGCACAACTGAAGGGGGAGAATTACACAACTCCGACTGCCTGGACTGAATGCACTTATGTGGCGGAATGGAGCACTGAACTAAAACTCTGGAAAAGCAGATTTCAGAGCCAAATCACTCCCCCCAAGGGGAACCGTGCACCAAACATCTGATGTTTACGAGGAGGAAAATATCAGAGGGAAACCTCCTTCCCCCCCCAGGGGTCAAACACATCACCCTTCAGCAGTATGTGCTCTTACAGGAGCGATTACAATGTCTGTCCACAGCATTAAAAAGCCGTAAAGCTGTAACGCATCCCATAATGTGTGCTGGAGTTCTGACAGGTCTTGCTCACATCCCACACTAATATACCCGCAACACATAGAGGTGCACCAAAGCACTCACTGTGAAGCGTCTACCTGCAACAGACACAAACAATCAGAGGCTATTCTCACTTTTAGGTGACAACAAAGTGAGAAAGGGATAGAAAGAAACACATGTCTGTTACTTTTCATATCTTGTTGATGTATATATGTTTTTCTCCAGCGCTCCATAGTTGAACTTTCATTCAACTACATTTAATATTGTTCATTACTGTTTTGGCAACACTGCTTTCCTTTCAGAACAGAGAAAGGGGGAGAGCCAGTGAGAGAGAGAAACAGAGAGGGAGAAATAGAGACAGGGAGAGCCGGTGAGAGAGAGAGAGAAACAGAGAGGGAGATAGAGACAGGGAGAGCCGGTGAGAGAGAGAGAGAAACAGAGAGGGAGAAATAGAGACAGGGAGAGCCGGTGAGAGAGAGAGAAACAGAGAGGGAGAAATAGAGACAGGGAGAGCTGGTGAGAGAGAGAGAGAGAGATAGAGACAGGGAGAGCCGGTGAGAGAGAGAGAAACAGACGGAGAGAGAGACAGTGTTTTTGCGGTCATCGCGCTCAGCATTACCCTGAACAGTGAGTCATGAATGGATTCAGTGTCCGGTCCTCTGTCAGCTCCGGTCTCTGTTCCGACCCGAAGCGCTCTGTCTCACCGGCCAAACGGCACTCCTCCCAAACCACACACTCACAGAGACTGCTCTCAGGCTGTCTGATTCAGAGTCCCATCCAGGTGTGTGTGTGTGTGTGTGTGTGTGTGTGTGTGTGTGTGTGCGTGTGAGTGTGCGTGTGTGTGTGCATGTGTGTGTGAGTGTGCGTGTGTGTGTGTGAGTGTGTGTGTGTGTGCATGTGTGTGTGAGTGTGCATGTGTGTGTGTGTGTGTGTATGTGAGTGTGCATGTGTGTCCATGTGTGTGTGAGTGTGTGCATGTGTGTGCGCATGTGTGTGCGTGTGTGTGTGTGCATGTGTGTGTGAGTGTGTGTGCGTGTGTGTGTGCATGTGTGTGTGAGTGTGCATGTGTGTGTGCATGTGTGCGTGTGTGTGTGTGCATGTGTGTGCGCATGTGTGTGTGTGTGAGTGTGCGTGTGCGTGCGTGTGTGTGTGTGTGTGTGTGTGTGTGTGTGTGTGTGTGTGTGTGTGTGCATGTGTGTGCGTGTGTGTGTGTGTGTGTGTGTGTGTGAGTGAGTGAATGTATGGAGATATAAGGAACAGGAATCAGGCATGCACAGATGTTGGCCACACACAGACAGGGCTATGACCTGGAATTATCTCTTGAACCCCTCTGCAGCATCACTAAGACTTTTAAAACAGCAGCTTCTGCACTGAGCTGAAATAAGCTCTCAGCTGTTGGTAAAGTTTGGATTTGCACAGTTAGCCTAATCCATTAAACCAATGGCATTGATAGGCAATTTCATACTGCACTTCACAATAAGCCCAAACATGCAAACAGGGACTGCTCTCCATAGCCCTGCATGCTTCCCACAGGTGTAGACCAAAGAAGGCAGCCTGTTCAAACAGCACATCTGGAAATTGTTATACTACAAGCAGACACAAGGGGGTGCCTGGATATTCAACTCTAACAGTGCAGTAAAAACCTTAAAAACCTTAGCTGTCTTCAGTAAAAACTTATGTTGTTTATTATGGGGCTACCCTGCCTTCTTCAGTACCAGAGAAGTGCAGCTGAGGAGAGGCTGCAGAATCTGCGCAGCTGAGGACAGACTGCAGAATCTGCACAGCTGTGGAAAGGCTGCAGAATCTGCGCAGCTGTGGAAAGGCTGCAGAATCTGCGTAGCTGTGGAAAGGCTGCAGAATCTGCGCAGCTGTGGAAAGGCTGCAGAATCTGCGCAGCTGTGGACAGGCTGCAGAATCTGCGCAGCTGTGGACAGACTGGGTGCATCTGCAGATAGGTGAGGGAGAATCTGATAATCTGCACCCAGCGCACCATCATATCTGTGATTTAGCTTTGAAATCTGTGCATGCAGAAAAGCAGCTCACCATCATGCCATACTCACTGTACCAACCCACTACCCTCCTGCTTTGCTCTTCAAACACAGGAGCCGGCCCATGAACCCAAACTCAGAAACAGCTTTCTGTTTAACGTTTATCTTCTGTTTCCCTCTCCCCATTAGCAAAATTCTCTGTAAATGAGCAGCGTGTTTCCTCTTCTTTGTGTCTGTGAGATAGCACAGCACTGGGCTACAGCTGATTACACTTAGCTATGCCAAGACTCTAGCAAAGAATGTGATCCGAGATGTAATGGCTTTTAAGAACTGACAATATCAGAACCAAGCATATCAGTCCAGCTGACATGGTAATGATATCTGTGTTCACAGGATAAGTGTGTTTACAAATGGGATATAACCAGAAGTTCAGTTTTCTGAATGCAGCTCACTTATGTGGAGCAAGGCAAAGTACAACAAGGACAGGGAGACTCTTAGACCAAAATGAACAAGAACACAAACACATAAAAGAGTAGTTTTTCAGTAGCCCTTGAGCTGAGAGCAAAGACACTTATGATTTAAACTACTGCATCACCTCAAAAACAACACAGTTCCCCTGACCCTCGAAGGTTGGGGGTTCGATTCCCAGCCAAGTCACACCAAAGACTGTAATGCTCATATTAACTGCTAATGATGATGAATTGTGGGTAATAACAGGCTGGGGTCCCATGCAGGGGGTGCATTTGGATATTGAGCCATTTCACGTTCCTTAATGTATCCGATCAGCTCTCCGGTACACTGATGGGTAGAGGGTCACCACCTCCCAAAAACCACATGCTGACGCTGATGAGAAGTTTTTGGACAATATTTGCGTCTATGAGTCATTAATGAGTACAGTATGTAGAGGAAGCTTTTCTCAACAAAGCTTTGCATTACTCTGTTTGCTCTAATAGAAAGCTCTGGCAGGTAGTTACCTAACATTACATTACCGGCATTTAGCAGAAGCTCTTATCCAGAGCCGCTTACACAGGTTACAGTTTTATCTGTTTATACAGCTGGATATTTACTGAGGCAATTATGGGGTAAGTACCTTGCCCCAGGGTACAGCAGCAGTGCCCCAGCAGGGAATCGAACTGGCAATGCCACACTGTTGCACTGTCCATGCCCTGGTTTACTGGAAGCACCTCAACCCATGGTAGCAGCGCTACACTGGCTATGCCCCCTGCTGGCGGTGAGACCCGCCTCTCTAAGCAGAGATGCAGCCGGCTCTACCTGTCTCTCAGCCGCCAGGGGAGGTGGGTCCCCTTCTGCGCTTGCAGAATGCTCCAACCTACGGGTGTGTACAGTATGCACTTCCTACAGAAAACGTTTGACCAGATTTCTTCTGCAAAGACGAGGACTCACCTTCGTGGCATCCCCCACGTCTGTCTCCAAATCAGGGGAAGATCCTGTCCGGCTGGCCTCTATGTCCCCCACTGACAGACTCACTGCCCCTGAGCAGAGATGTAGGAGAGTTAAAGAGAGAAACAGACACAGCACTTTCTAGTAGCTATTTCCCACTGTAGAGCTAGAACCAGGCTGGTTCATTATACCTCTTTCCCACTGTAGAGCTGGAACCAGGCTGGTTCATTATACCTCTTTCCCACTGTAGAGCTGGAACCAACCAGGCTGGCTCATTATACCCCTTTCCCACTGTAGAGCTGGAACCAGGCTGGCTCTCTTAGTTCAGGTGACATCACCTTTTTAGTCATTTCTGACCTGTGTAAGTTCAGCCTGCTGGGGTTACTGGTGCTGGTCTACTCCAAAGACACATGCACTAACTATGCTGCATCAGTCTTTGGAGTTCGGAACTTGGAGGAGCCAGGACAGAGGCAAAGTGCAGCCCAGGAATTTGTCCCAATCTGAAGAGTTCATGCCCCCTCTTTCCAACTGGAGACTGGATAAAGAGGGCATCAACAGCATCATTATATACAAATAAGGCTCTACTCAACAATGTGTGAGATGAATAAACTTTTTATAGTGAATGATCTCATCAAGGGAAAACATTAGTTTCGCTGAGCCTCCATCAGCACAGAGAGGAGGGTTATTTAAAGCACAGAGCCAGAGCCATGCTTCAGTGAGATCACTGAGAATGAGGGGTGGATGGGTGTGTCACATACAGGGAGGAGGTTTTGCTTTGGCCAGGAAAACGATCAGCACAGACCATGACCTGTCAGAACACGTCCGCACTGCCTGGTCTCAGACGGGATCACCCGTTGCTAGGAGACAACGCGCCGCACAAACATGTGACGTCAGGAGCATTACGACACCCCCGACTCCCAGCGGCCCCCGGGTGACGGAGTCCGAGGCGTGACCCTCTCGCTCATTTCAGCACAACCTAAACAAACAACCCCTCCAGAGGCCACCCGCCCCTCCTGCAAGGTCAATCCTCAGACGGGACTGTGGGGGGGGGAGGGCTGTATGTGGGGGAGACTGCACCCCAGCCTGCAGCTCTCACAGACACCAGCACACAACAGCAACGTCCCTCAATACAGAGGCATCACTGAACATGTGACCAGAGTCAGGTGACGTGGCCCTCAAACAAGGGTGTCCTCTTTAATAACTCAGATATTAGAGTGCTGTAGCACTGCCTGTGGTTTTATTGCATTCCTGCAATAAAACAAGCATTTCATCTCTCTGTGGTGAGCCATCTGCAGAGGTGTGTGCAGCACTCGCTAATTATATCTGAGATGGGGACACAGACATGTTGCAGGTTTCACCAGATCAGACATGAATGTGAACATCTTATACAGTAAATTACAAACATGCCATGCAATAAACACTAAACAAATTTACTTATATTACCTCAATATGAAATTTAAAACATAAGCACTTTGCTCAGAAACACAGCCTACATGTTACCTCTCTGCTCAACAGAGTGAATATTTACTTCAGTGATTCAGGCTGAACACTGTTCTAAAGTGTGCAACACCAATCCCCCAGCCGGGTTTCAACCCTGCCACCTTATGGTAAGGAGAGGTTAGTAAGAGAGCTTACCTCCCTCTGGTGTGGAGTGTAGGCTTTCACAGCTCTTCCTCTTCCTCTCCTCCTCCTCCTCACACTCCTCCTCCACACTCTGCAGGGTCAGGGCCAAGCCCTGGGGACAGGGGTGGTCTGCTGCAGCAGCGGTGATGGGGTCTCGACCCTCTCCTGGGGAATGTTCCGGGTCGAGACTCTCGCACGTTGTTTCGCAGATGCTGGGGTCATGATCTGTACTCCTGCTTTGAGCTACAGTGACGGTCTCTGTTGCAGGTTCACTGTCTGTAGGTCTTAGCCCTTCCCCGGGGTCAGAGGTCACGTCACCCTCGTGTTCCATGGAGGACTGGTCCATTTCTCTGTGTGCCTCAGAGGCTGTCTCTGTCTGAGTGACCTCTGACCCCAGTGTAGCATTTTGATCATCCTGGTTGGGCTCTGACCCCTGTCCCTCCTCTGACCACGCCCCCTGGGGTTCATCGCCCTCGGCCAACAGCTCAGCTGTGTCCTGGTGGGACGGTAGCTGTGGGCTGGGCTCTGTGTCTGACATTGTGAGAGTCTCCTCACCTGAGTGTCCCTCTCTGTGGCCATCACTGAGCTCACCGCCCCCTCCCAAAGGATGCTGGAAGTCTGCCAGCTCTGACAGGTTACCAGCCTCCTCCTTTCCCAGGGGGCCTCCCTCCAGCTCCACCATTTCCGTGGAGACCCCCGTCTCTGACCCCACCTCAGGCAGGTGGAACGCATCATCTGTGACGGTTTGGAGCGAGTCTCCCTCCTTCCCTCTGCTCACATCACAGCCCCCATCTGCATCACCTGGCACAGTGGAGGAAGTGACATCATCTTCAGTGGACGGGCGGTCCTCACACTCAGGTGCGGTCTCGGGGGCCCCGCCCGGGCTCTCCTGGGGGGGCGTGTCAGTGGCGTCAGTGGCAGTCTCTGCCTCGCAGTCTGTTTCCACAGGCAGCGGCTCAGGGGCAGGAGCTGTAGGAATCGGTACCTGGAGCGCCCCCTCCTGCTCCAGCGCACCCTCTCCCTGTGGGGGTTCCCCTCCAGCACTCCCTGGCTCAGTCTCGGGGCTGGCGGACAGCTCCGGCTCAGACTCTGCGGTCTGGCTGTTGTGCTCACAGTCGCTGCGCTCTCTCTCTCCCCCGCACTCCCCAGCAGCTGTTTCCTCTCTCTGTCCCGGGCCTCTCGTCCCCGGCTGAGGCTCCTCCTCGTGGGGGTTTGGAGGACTCCAGCACTCCGAGCCCTCCTCCCCGTTCTCTCCCTCGGCCTCGTCCACAGCACAGCTCCTCTCCTCCACCCCTCCGTTCTCCCCCTCTCCCTCTCCCGGTCCCTGCCCCTGCATTTCGGGCAGCTCCTGGGACTGTGTGAGCCCCATGTCCGGCGGCAGGGGGCTGCCGCTGAGGGAGAGTGCTTTATCGCCTGTCTGTGCCCTGGCCTCCTCCTCCGGCTGCTCTGTGCCTCTCTCCCCTTCCTGCCTGTGCTCCGCAGTCTCCGCTGAGCCTGCCTGCTGGGTATCGGTTTCCTCTTGTTTTCCACAGGGCAGCCTGCCTGAATCTGAGCTCTGCTGCGCTGCCTGGCTCTGCTCACAGCTGCTCGGCTCTGACTCTCTGCCCGAGTCCCCGGCGCAGGCAGCCCCCGGCTCCGCCTCCTCTTCCTCTCGCACTTCGCAATCTCGGCCGCGGTTTTCGTGCAGCAACACCCTCTCCTCTGTGCCGTTTCCATGGTTTTGGGGGGGCTGTGAGGCGTCAGGGGGGTGGGGGGGATCCCCCTCCTTCCCCTGGCCTCCCGCAGACTCCTCCCTGTGCTGCTCGGGACACGTGCTGGGAGCGGACCCGGGTCCCGCTGGGAGGGGAGAGCCGCGCTCCGCCCGGCCCACTCTCCCCCGGGCCGTCAGCGTTTCTGGGCGGTGCCTGAGCTCGTGGGTGGACCGTGGCAGTTCAGACCATGGCTGAACCGTATTTCTTTTCTAAAGAAAAGGCGTGAACCTGGTTATTACATGTACAGTCATGGGTTACTAACTCTGGTGTTAAGTAATGTGCTGTCTGTGATCCCGACCACAACAACACCTCATGCAGCTGAGGCTGACAGCGGCGTTCGGAGCATGCCCAGATATGCAGCAGCTGTACTTTAAATTAGTTACGTGAACTTAGAACGGGTTTATTTTCATCCTGCCATTCATGTAAATACAAGCACCATGGAAACAACTAATCTGGACAAGCATCCAGACCCAACAAAGATTATTCAGAAATATGTGTTCCTGTACGCCCAACCAAAAACTTGCCCTGGGGTTTTCTCACAGGTCCACCTGTGTGAGGGGAGAGGGAAGGAGAAACCTGGCTCCCCTGGCTCACCTGGCGCACCTGGCTCTCCGTGTGGCAGGTGATCAGGCGCTGGAGCTCCTGCAGCTCCTCCTGCAGGCTGGGCGGGGTGCAGCCCGGCTCTGTGCCGGTGGTCAGGGTGTAGGTGTGCAGCCTGGGGTGGTGTCGGACCACGCGCCCTCCTGACCGCATCTGCCAGGGCGTGTCAGTGCCTTCCAGCACACCGCTCCCCCTGGCCAACACAAAATAACCCAATCAGAAAGACTCATGCACATCACATACATACGACTTTTATTGATCATTATTTGGCAACGTGAGGAGAACAACACCGGCAATGTTGCTCTTAAGGGTCACTATTTGGCAATGTGTGAACACGATGATATGGTAATGTTGCGTCATGACAGTAGCTCTTGAGATAAACTGTCAGGGGGAATATGTATGCTAAAAGTATTAGTTCACTCCTGAAAGCTTCCATTTTATCACTGAGTCCAGTCTGA
>CM032881.1:977360-1207360 GCA_019176425.1 Megalops atlanticus | reverse complement strand
TCATCAGGCAACCCACAGACCTGCCCTAAAATCACAAATTCCGAAGAGAACTCCCTTATTTGTCATTTGGCACTGTAGCAAAAATGTATGACTTGGGCATTCACAAATACGCAACTAATAAAAACATCTCCTCTACAGGATTGAGTAGACTGTGCAGCCACTAATAAAAGTCAAATATATTCAATTATGAAAATTTCAGTCTTTCAAATAACCGCTCTGTGATCACAGTGCACTGACACCAAAATCAGTGCACAGCAGGGTTCGGACACCTTGTACCCAAAACCCTGCTGGCGTGACCCACACTCACTCCTTCCAGCCGTCCCCCACTATGGGAGAGGGTCAAATCCCCCGCAGCCGACCAGCTGTGACGACGGCTTTCATGTGATGTCAGCAGTGAGGTATGGCTGACACTCTGGGGTCAGCTATAGGTCCAGGAAAACATCCAGCCCTCCAGGACAGTACAGCTGAGCGCAGCTGAGTCAGGGACAGGGATCATACTGGGCCACTGCAGAGCTTCACCTGGCTGTAACAGCTCAATAAGCCCAATAAGGCCAACAGGCCAACTGCACTTTCCACATGTATTTATGCTTTTATTCAAATAATTTCATTCTTTGTACATAAAGCGATAAAACAGCTAGTGTACTGATTTTGCCCTGAAACATTCCACACCAGGGTTCTTTGACCAGCCCCCAGAATCTCCCATAAACACACGCACTTCCAGCTTCCAAAAATGCCTAATAGGGCTCACACATAGTTGGAGCCAGAAAGAGGACATTTGAATTTGGTGGGAAAGTTTGCTTTAGAATATCTAACAGACGTGTTGTGGCGACCCAACAGGAGGGAAAATGGGTAGAAAAAATGCCTAAATAAAGAAGCCAAGAACAACAGGCATCGGTCTGTGTCACTCTTCCCAGAATCCTCTGCCTGTCTGAGTGAGTCCAGCCCTCTGCATGTTCAGAGACCTCTCTCCACCCCTCTCTGCTTCATTCCAGTTATACGACCTCCAGCTTTTTAGGAAGGGAGTTTATTTTGCCAATTATCACAATTGCTTCTTGAAGACCTGAAATGAGTTACACATGTCCAAGCAAAAAATAGCAAGAACAAACCTCACACAGTGGTGACTTCTGATTGGCTGTACACAAGGTAAGCACTCTCCACTCAAGTAAGGATTGGTAGAAACAGTGGCTGGGGTGCCATTAATGAACCACCCGATGGGTAACTACAGAGTCTCTCAACAGAACAGGGTTCCGGCCAAACCACGTATGAGAGGACAGAAAAAACCTGCTCCGTCCGGCGAAAGTCATCTCACTGAGGCATGAACCATGCACATTAATAACACTGTAAATGTGACACTGACATGTTAAATGTTCAATGAATGAATTAAGATGCGGTTTCTCAGTGGTTAGCACTATTGCCTCACAGCCAGAAAGTCCTGGGTTTGAATCTCAGAAGTCCCAGGTCCTTTCTGTGTGGAGTTTGCATGTTCCCCCCGTGTTTGCGTGGGTTTCTGCCCGGGTGCTCCGGTTTCCTCCCACCATCAAAGACATGCATGTTAGGGTCAATACTCCTGTCAGTGCCCTTGACCAAGGCACTGATAAAAGAACTGGAGTTGGTCCCCGGGTGCTGCACTGCGGCTGCCCACTGCTCCTAGCTCCTAGTGTGTGTGTGTGTGTGTGTGTGTGTGTGTGTGTGTGTGTGTGTGTGCTCACTGCTGGTGTGTGTGTGCTCACTGCTCACGGGGTGTAGGATGGGTTAAATGCAGAGGACGAATTTCCCCATGGGGATCAATAAAGTATATTATTATTATTATTATTATTATTATTATTATTATTATCATCAGCCATGAAAATATAGCACTGATTATATCATACATGCTATACATAATCTGAGTGAGTTTGTTTTGGTCTGTGTTGGATTCCAACTGCTCAGGATGCCTTTTTAAGGTCCATGAAGACGAGTTAAATCATCATAATAACTAGTAGCTCAGAGCACACAGAATGTCCAGTATATCAGGTAATTAAATAGAAATTCCTTACAGCAGAACTACTTTTAGAGCCAAAGATATGATGAACAGAAAAGAGTGATTAATAAAGGACTACATACAGACACACACATACACACTCATGTATACATACGAATATACACATACATTGCCTCACTTTGTCATTTGGCACTTTTATTCAAAGTGACTTACACAGTGCATCTAATAAAGCTGCACAAACAGGACACCACTAACCACACACGAATGAGTGTCAGTGCCAAACATTGTCTACATTGACAAAAATATACAAAGAGACAACACACATGCACAAATACACACACACACTCTCTCACACATACACACACACACACGCGCACACACGCGCGTACACACACACGCGCACGCACACACACACACGCACACACACGCATGCACGCGCACACACACACACGCGCACACACACGCACGCGCACACACGCGCACACACACACGCGCGTGCACACACACACGCACACACATGCGCACGCACACACACGCACACACACGCATGCACGCGCACACACGCGCACACACACACGCGCACACACACACAGACACACGCACGCGCACACACACACGCACACGCACACACACACACACACACACATGCACGCGCACACACAAACATACACAGACACACGCACGCGCGCACGCACACGCACACACAGACACACGCACGCGCACACACACGCACGCGCACACACGCGCACACACACGCATGCACGCGCACACACACACACGCGCACACACACACACGCGCACACACGCACACACACACACGCGTGCACACACACACGCACACACATGCGCACGCACACACACACGCACACACACGCATGCACGCGCACACACGCGCACACACACACGCGCACACACACACGCACACACACACGCGCACACACACACAGACACACGCACGCGCACACACACACACACACACACACACACACTCACACACAAACACACACAGACACACGCACGCACGCGCACACACACACACACACACACACACACACACACTCACACACAAACATACACAGACACACGCACGCACGCACACACGCACACACACACACACACGCGGTGCAGACAGGTACAGGTACTCACCCTCGTTCTCGGCCCCCAGCAGGTTCCAGCCCTGGGGGAGGGGCAGGTGTCTGAGGGCCAGCGCCAGGCTCCCATCCAGCCGCTCGCACTCCTGCAGGGGGATCTGACACTCGTCCAGCAGCATGGCGCCCTCCAGGCCGTCCGCCTGCCCCGCCACGCTCACCAGGAACTGCGCCATGTCAAAGGCCAGGTCCTGCACGAAGCGGAACTGCTCCGCCCCGACCACGCCCACGGGCCGGCCCGGCCTGGCCCAGCACAGCGTGGCCTGCACACACTCGCAGCAGTCGTGGGCTGCAGGGGGGTAACAGCGGACACGCGGTCACAAAGTGCTCACCTGTCTGCTCCGGGTCACACTGAGCATCTGCTCGGCTGGTACCCTGACTGAAGACCAAGTTCAGCTGCTTCCCTTTTCACACAATATCCTCTCACACACTGCAGGATTACCGCATCCCTCTACAGCAGAAATGCTGAGATTTGAACCCGTGGCCTCAGTCCTTTCACCAGTTCACCTGGATGAGATCAGTCACTGCGCAGAGAGTCAGACTTGTCTCTGTCATTGATCTAAACACTGTCTGCTTCAGGCAGGCGAGGCTAACCATTGGATGCCTCCATACTAGCAGCAAAAGCATCTAGATTTGTCCTGGCTGACCTCAGTCCAGCTCCCATGTCAAAGTAACAGTGCTTTCCGTCAGTTTTAAAGCAAACAGATCTTTGAATGGCAATAAGTCAAATCTTGGCTTATGGTCAAAGCAGGCAGTCAGTGGAGGTCTTCTATTCTTACAACTTTAATTCTCAGCAGGGGAAGGGGAGGGGAAGCAAGAACAAACGGTGACCAGAAAGATCGAAAGGTCCCCCCTCCCCCCCACCACAAACGCCACTCCAAGATTTAGTGTATTTCTCTGGTTGCTAAGATGCACGTGGTACAAACACCAAAACATTCTTTGCCCATGAATAGTACCAAGGAACAACACCACAAAAAAACAACATCAAGGTCACATGCTGGCTTGATGTTGTTTAATCGGCATTTTAGGAACAGACAAAACCGGTATGAACCTGGATAACCAAGTGGCCTTTTGGAAATGTTATTTCCTGAAGCAGGTCTTTTAAGAGAAAAGACCATTTTACATCTCCTGTTGGAAGCCCTATAAAGCTGTCCGAAAAACAGAAAACTACTAAAAGGCCGTAGAGGCTTCCCTACTGATCACATTCAAAAGAGAGTAATGATATGACATGCATATGGCACAAATGTGATACATGTGCTGTTTCAATGCTGAATCTACCATGTAGTTCTCTCTTGCCAGAATATTTGGATTATATGCCCTGGCCTCCTCAGACACTAGACCTCACACTTCCCATGATGCATCAAAGCCTGCAATCAAAACTGTATTCACTACTTCTCTGTATTCACTGCACAAACAACAGCCTTATATATCTGCATCAGACAGTAGATACATAAGAACTTAAAAAAAAAGATTCATTAAATACCAGACAATTTTGAAATGGTCTATCTAGTGTATCAATGGCCCACTAAAATAAAGTTTGGTTTGAGGGAAAAACTTTTAAAGATTATTATAGATGTCTGTATAGTATCTAAGACTATGGAAATGTGGACAACAGAGAAGTTAGGGAGGTCTTCCTTTAAACAAGCCATGCATCAGCTTTGGTCAGAACCGTGTCTACAGAGCAATCAGCCTGGGTCAGGACCATGCACATTGAGCAAACGCATGCAGCCCTGAGGGAGACAGGGTGGCGCCGTCCTGGGCGCTGACCTTTGGGGCAGGGCTGGAGGTGGGATGGGATTGGGATGGCTCTTGGGCAGGTGTGCAGCTGGGCTATGGGGGAGCTGAGCTGGGTGGGGGACGGGGTGGGGCAGTCGCAGTGCTGGGGGTAGCTCACCCGGGCAGATGGCCTGCAGTTTGGCATGGCTGGTCCTTGCAGTGCTGGCGAGGTGTCTCTGGGTGGAGCCAGAGAACAGCAGGTAGAACTCCACATCCTCCTCATCCTCAAAGCAGTCTTCATCACACAGCTGCACTGTAAGGACACACTCACCCTAAAACAGAGAGAAAGAGTTACAGACAGAGAAAAAGAGAGAGTGGGAGAGAAAGGACAACATTCTCTGGGAGAGACAGAGAAAATTGTGCTGTATTTGTGTTCCACAGTAGTGCTCCTTTCCCACTGTAGAGCTGGAACCAGGTTGGCTCATTATACCCCTTTCCCACTGTAGAGCTGGAACCAGGCTGGCTCATTATACCCCTTTCCCACTGTAGAGCTGGAACCAGGCTGGCTCATTATACCCCTTTCCCACTGTAGAGCTGGAACCAGGCTGGCTCAGTACAGTATGATTGATTGTCTATTCCCCTGCATGCAACCAGAGCTATAGCAGGCTGCTCTTTTCTCGCTGCTGTGCTGACAAAGCTCAAATGGATAATGAACAACCAGCTAGAACAGGAAGAGAGATGGGAACTGAGAATTTTACATTTCTGTTCTATTTTTACTTCTGTTCTCTCACCTGGGTGTCCAAAAGTAAACAAGAAAAAAGATATATGTAAAACCTGAAGTTCAAGCTTCTCCAATAATCACAGTGGAAAATATTTCATAAATCTTACGGATTGTAAAGATGTGTGCCCGTATGCCACATACATATACACATGACTGTACATTTGTCCATAGGACAGATTTTTTTTAGAAAGCTTATCTCTTACTTATGAAGCTTGTTTGAGAAAAGAACACTTCTGTGGCAGCGTACCCCTATGGAAATGAAATATATTGTAATATACTGATAAATATGTTGATTTTTGAAATAACATTTAAAATATATCAATGTATCAATGCAAATCAGATATGTACCAAAACAGCAATAATTTACATAGTTTGAATATACCGATTGAGCTAAAAATGTAAACATGTAAATATATTCTCTGAAATCTCAAAAATAAGGGTATGGCTTGAAAGGTTCAAAGGTTATTTAAGGGCATAGTTTCATAAAATTTCCCACATTTCTGTCAAATAATGGTGACACATACTGTCATGACAACAACCTCTGGCATGTCTCACCTCACTGCTACCTCCCCTCCACTGACACATAATCTCAGGGACCTTTTCAGCTTTTCGACAAGATCGTGAGACTGTCTTTGTGAAACAGTCCCTCCCAATGTCTCTCTGACGGAGTGCAGACAGGACTGTTCCCACAGAGCTGGGAGTCGGGTTTGGCTGATAAACAGAGACACTTCGCAGCCACAGAATGGCAATCAGGGCTACTGCTCAACAGCCTGAGAGGGCAGAATGAGGCCTGAGCCGCCACATCCTCATCCCCACATCTCTCCCCTCTGACAGCAAACACCCTGTGCGTTATTAATTATTATTAACTTTTATATTAAAATCTTTCATGTCTACATGACACTTGGATAAAACTGACAATTACGATATCCTCTTAAGATAAAACAATGGCCAACCAGATGTTCTTGTCTCTGAGAAAATATCTGTCCACTTGATTTTTCCCCACAAAATCCACCAAATTTTAAATCTGAAGGGTTTCTGTGAGAAATGACCGCAGGGCACAAACAGTTGTGTGCATAACAAAACTACACACTAATACATAGCCTCACCCTCCACCTCAACTTGCTGGGTTGTTTTTTCATAGGCCCAACTATGAAGTTACAATGCTAAGCGACATTATCAAGGGGTAGGCTATATTTACACACACTGTGAAAAATTGAGAAAAAAATACCCAACTGATTTCTATAAAGGGTTCATGACACAAGTCTTGCCAGCAGGGTCGGCGGCAGCCGCACAGGGAACCCTGGGAGGAAGCAGATTAGATGCGGGGACAGGCCTGCTTCCTGAGCCACTCCACTGCATTTATACCCAGGGTTATCTGAGGACTGGCACAGTCTGCAGCCGGACCGCCTGCTCACACCACACCCTCACACGGCCCCGGCCACGACACATGACCCCAGGAACACCCAAACAGACAGGTGGGAGGTTTCAGTGACTGTGTGATAACATCCAACTACAGTCTCATGTCTGCTCTTGAAAGGGAGTAATCAACAGGGCTTCATTATCAAGTTGAGTGTATCCTACACAGTATTAGGGGGCAAAGGAAAGTTTAAAGGTATACTTGATCTGATAAAAATGCAAGTGTGCACAAATGATCTTTTTGGTATCATTAAATACACATAACAGCGACAGTTCCACAGCAGTAGGACTGATTTTTGTAATCTCTTCATGGTCACCTCTTACCCCCTTTTTCAACAGTGCACCCAGACCACTGTAACTGTAACCCCTAACCCTCTAACCCTAACCCTAACCCCTAACCCTTAATCCTAACCCTAACCCTCTAAACCTAACCCTAACCCTCTAACCCTAACCCAACAGTACACCCAGACCACTGTAATTACCGCTAATTGCGTAATGTTCTGCATTCTCTTTCCCCAGTCAGGTTTGCAAAATCCTTTTTTATCGTCCAAACACCTATCACATTTTTCTTATGAGTCATTTTCTAGGAGAGGCTAGCTGCACACTGCAGCCAGATTGGAGCTCTCTTCAATTTTCTACAGCTGTAAATGGACAATAATTTGTTATTCATTTTATTATGACAGACTTCTAAATTTTCCTTAGTTAAGAAAGGACTACTCTCTAAAAGACTATTTAAACATGCTTCATCACATGTTTACTAATGGCTGGGCATGAACATTCTATAGAAGTGGTTTGATTTACCAGGCTTGTTTGTTGTTTCTCATCTGTTAATTAGTATTTATCATCCTAAAGCCAGGTGTGTCAAAAGCCACATCAAACCCCAGCCTTACATACCTGGCTGCCAGAAGCCACAGGTTTCCTGCGCTGCGGTTTGTGAGCATGCTCAGAGAGGTAGAGGGAGAATGTGTCCCCACCCACACCGCAGACACAGTCTAGCTGACTTGCCATAACACCCTGATCCAATGAGGTGGATAATTTACTCTCATTCTAAAAGCAAATCATTTAACCATCTCAGCTGTGGTGCTGTAGCGTCTCTACATTCGACACTTTCAAACACATCATTATGCACAAGTTGATCTTAGAATAAGCGCAGTATAAAAGCATTTCTGTTATGTTTGCATGGGGACAGGCCAGGCCTATACATCTCTGGGCTACTGGGTGAGTTTTCCCCCACCCAGAACATAGTGGAACAGCCCAACACATATTGTACAGATTCCGAGCCACAACGTCAGGGAACACAGCCAATACGGGCAAGCAGGAGCATACCACTGTGAAAGAGCTGTGCCATTGCGGGGGTGTGCCCTGTACTAAGACATGAAGAGGGAGTACAAATCAGATCATACCACTGACAAATGGGAGTGGGGGTGATGGTGCTGTTTCCAACACAAGGGCATGTGGAAGGAATGGAACGTTCCATTGTGTGGCAGGAGGGGGCAGCACCGTGAACATAGAGGAGTGGACTGGGTGGTCAACACTGACACTTGGTCCAACCCGGATGTACTGTATATTACAACATGGCTTGGTCTTACAGAGATTAACTTCTGTCACACATAATCTAATTATACTGTTGTGTCTAGGTTTGGCTGCCTTTCTGCGTTAATCAAATTACAAAAACAAAGCAACAACACATAGCTATGCTGTGAGGTTACATCTTACTTCAGGTCGACACAGGATATTCATAACCTATTATGTCGGTTCAGACTCAATTAATGACATAAGGTAAATATTTCTCCAATTAAGTATAAACCTAAATGTCTGTTTCTCTTACTTTGAACTATTCTAACATGCATGCAAGACAACAATCGATCTAAAAAAGTATCTGGCTGTACTGTAATTGAGCAAAATGCAACATTTAATACTTACATATAACGGAGCTTGCTGTGGAGTAAGTTTCATGACACTGGATTCTAAAAATTAAAAAAGAGAAAGAAATGTTAGAAAATAACAATAAATTTAGCAAATAAAAGCCAGGGCAGAAAAATGACGGGGAATTTGACAGGTGACAAAACACTTTTAGTGTTGTCATCAGTGCCATCTCCATGGCCACCTCAGCGCCCTGACCGCAGCTCAGAGGAGGCTGTTACCCAGCAGAGAGGGTCTAACAATGCTCTTTAAGCCTCATTAGCTGCACTCCACTCAAACATGCCTCTGTTCTCTCCCCTTTTATAGCTGAAGAAGAAAACAGACCAAGAAAGCATGCTGAAACCCAAGAAAGGTCTTTTCTGATGTCTGGTCTTTTCTCCCAAGTCTCACAGGTTAAACATGTGCTAGTACTACTTGTATTACCTTCCGGATATTTACTTGTATTATTGTCATGAGTTATGGATATTGTGATTTCTTGACATTGTGATATATGGTAGTGTATGTACTTAATGACTTCCTAGTTTTTTAGGCTGACTGATTTCAGATTACCACAAGCTATCTCGTGGGAGGGCTTGAATTCTATTGTGCATGTGCTTCCTGGTCTGGGAGTGGTGTTAACCACATCTGACACTGTTGCTCATTCAACCTGGATGAATACACGTCTGTTCTGTTGTGCTGGAAGTCGCTTTGGATAAGAGCGTCTATTAAATGCATGTAATGTAATGTAATTTAATGCTTTTCACAATCAGCACTGTGAGAGGGAAGCAGGTGTTTCCAGGGCTTATGACATAAGAAGTAAGGTTTGTTTCTGTCAGTTTGATTGTGAGGGTCAGTACTAAAGGCTAACTCTCTCTCACAGGGTGACAGACACCATCACCCTCCAACAGGAGCACAGTCGCATCACACATGTTGGGGTCTCACTCTCCCTCTGTGATACTGTGAGCCACAGCACAGCCAGCCAGGCTGAGTTATATACACGTGACTTTAACTCCTCTATTTCCCCATTCCAAAACACATTTGAATATAGGACCTCCTGCACCCCTTGGACACTCTGTGCACCTTAAAATTTGAGTCCCCTCTTCTGGGATGTTGCTTCTGAGTCCTAAGAATGAAGGGGAAAGGGTTAAACACGCATTTTCTCTGAATGCAATGGCTCTTTTGGGTAAAGAGGAGAGTGTAGGTGCAGTGCTGCAGAGTGCTGTCATTAGAGAATGGGGGGTGAGGGGGGTGAGAGGGGCCCATTCAAACAAATCACCATCTGTGTCGATGTGACCTTAAACAGAGAGGCATTTCGGCTAGAATGACATCTTTCATTCTCACACATCAACATGAGCTGGTCGGTGACACTTAAGATAGCAAAAAAAGTGAGAAAATGCAATAATTAATTCAACCATTATTCAACTAACTCATAAAGACAGCACCTACAGGGGGTATACAGACTCCCCCACCTTCTCTTCACACGTATTTGGATCAGGAGAAAGACCAGTTCTGGTTCTGATTTGCTCCAGAGCCCGTCTCACCCCAGCTAAACCACTATGCCCCAGGCAGGCTGCCATAAACTCATGTTTCTGCTTGACTTCAGGCACACAACCCCGCAATTAAAGCTAGTTTCACCAAAGCCAAAGCGGTCATTACTAGGAATCATCTATTGAACATTCGACACAAACTGCGGCCTCAGGCAAGACAGCTATGGTTACAACAACAAGCCATTGGGTATTTGAATACGATCTACAACCCACAGAAACACACTACTGTAATTAAAGAATTAAAGACTGATTACAAAACATTAGTTTTAAAGGCAAACATCAAAAATCCACGGAAAGACTGGCAGTCAGGCAGTTTGCATGAGGAGGATGTGAAGAAGAGCGGTGTTTGTGGGGAAAACGCTGAGTCAGTTTTGCCTCCACACACAGGGCTCACGTGAAAAACAGAGAGAAGCAAACAGAGATGCACATAGCACACATACACACAAGCACAAGCGTGAACAGAGGAGACGCACTTACTCACACATAAAAATGCACACAAAGAGACATTACACACATGGAGACACAAACACACACACACACACACACACACACATACACACACACACATGCATACACACTCACACTCACACACACACGCACACACACATGCACTTGCACACATGCATACACACACACACACACTCACACTCTGAAACACACTCACACACACACGCACACACATGCACTTGCACACATGCATACACACACACACACTCACACTCTCAAACACACACACACACACACACACACACACACACACACACACACATACACACACACATACACACATACAGACTCACACACTCACATTTCTTGTGTCTGCCTTGCAGTGCTCTGTGGCTGAGCTGGTCGACACAGTGGACACAGTGGAGTGGGTTTATTTTCGCTGGCTTTAACTCATCTTAATGCTCTTAATCTAAACCACTCCAGTAAATACCCAACCCAACAGTACAAACAGATATAAAATATGTAGTATATGCCCACTGGATGAAGCACAAAGCAAATGGATAATTTCATCCAGTTTAGATGCAATCCAACCTGCCCAGAGACCAGAGAGAGTCTAGACAGAGATGGCTGCACACAGTCCAGACCAAGACCGGACTATGACCATACATGATCCAGACTGCTTGCAGGTCAGTCCACAGCCCTGGATTATCCGGCCTCACGGCAAGAGATGGGTGCTGAATTCACACGTAGTGCCATCTGTCCTGAGCCACTCAGTCCGCACAGTCACTGACACACACAGTCTGTGCAGTCACTGACACACAGAGTCTGTGCAGTCACTGACAGAGAGTCTGTGCAGTCACTGACACACAGAGTCTGTGCAGTCACTGACACACAGAGTCTGTGCAGTCACTGACACACAGTCTGTGCAGTCACTGACACACAGAGTCTGCGCAGTCACTGACAGAGAGTCTGTGCAGTCACTGACACACAGAGTCTGTGCAGTCACTGACACACAGAGTCTGTGCAGTCACTGACACAGAGTCTGCGCAGTCACTGACACAGAGTCTGCGCAGTCACTGACACACAGTCTGTGCAGTCACTGACACACAGTCTGTGCAGTCACTGACACACAGAGTCTGCGCAGTCACTGACACACAGAGTCTGTGCAGTCACTGACACACAGTCTGTGCAGTCACTGACACACAGAGTCTGTGCAGTCACTGACACACAGAGTCTGTGCAGTCACTGACACACAGTCTGCGCAGTCACTGACACAGAGTCTGCGCAGTCACTGACACACAGTCTGTGCAGTCACTGACAGAGAGTCTGTGCAGTCACTGACAGAGAGTCTGCGCAGTCACTGACACAGACTGATGAACACTTGTGAGATGCATTTAACCCTGCTGTGGAAACCCTGTAGTGCAGGGACTTTAAACTAATGACAGCTCTAAGCAGAGGCACAGAAAAGACCTTCCTCCAGAAAAGAGCTGCAGTCAGAGGCTCTGTGGCACTGACCTCTGCACCCAACAGAAAAGCCACAGAGGTCAGAGGTCAGAGGCAGGTGCTCCTCTGGGCTCTTGGGACTGCCGTCTGACTTAGTTAACCGGCAGCTCTGCTGTCGCTCCCCAGTGAAGAGGCTGCTGGAGGAAGGAAGGAGGCTGAGGTAAGGGGATAATCAGCTGGCTCTAATTATACTCCCTGATCTCATCCTCTTGCCCTAAGCCCTCTCTGTACCAGGATCTCCCCCTGCATTTGAATAACCGGGTGTGGGGGAGGGACTAGCCGCAAACTCTGACCCACTGAGCTGAGGCAGTGGGGGTGTTCCACACAGTCTGCGGACACACCCCGCTCACCCCAAAACACAGGTACATGAACGCACCTCCTCCAGTCCAGCTGCACCTCCCCCTGCTCTCCAGCTCAAGAGTGCAAACGCTGCGCCTCTCTCAGGATCTGAACCTGCACCTTCCTGGCTACACGGCCGGCTCCAGAAGCACGACACAGCACTGCAGGATGTGTTTGCATCTAGTAGGTCAGTGATTCTCAATCCTGCTACTGAAGGCATACTGTCCTGCACGATTCCCATCTTTCCCTGCTCTACCCACCTGACTGAACTCATCAGTGGCACTTTTGATTAGCTGAGCACACCTGATTTAATCAAGACCATGCTAATCACATGTGTTTGAAGCAAGGATAGATAGAAGATATGCTGGACAGTGGGCCCCCAGGAGTAGGACTGAGAAACAATGTAGTAGGTAACATAGATGTGAAAACACCAAGAACCAGGTAAATTCATTTTACTTTTACATAACTCCCCCTCTTGCCATTTAAGGGTTCTTATGTTCTTATGTCTGGCTTTGCAGATCATCTACATGACGGCAAGCCAGCTTATGGAAATACCTATTGTGTGCTCTGCTAATCTTAAGTGAATGAGTTGAAGTGGCTGTAACCTCCATGGTGTTTACTCTCAAAACAAACTGCGCAGAAATCACAACACAGCAGTCAAAAGAAACAAAGACAGATCGCAGAAAAAAGGTCCTGTTATGTAAGCTATGTTTTTATAAACATAACAATTATGCTTTTTTTCTGGCTTTGCAGTCCTTCCCAAAAGAACAACTCTCTGTTACAAAATGACTGTTATAATAGTCTATTCCCAAAACAGAAAATAATCACTATCCTTACACCACAGTGGTAGTCAGTAGTGACTGAAGCAACACATAAAATATTAATTTAATTGCTCAAACATCTGAATGTGATATCACAGCCGTATATAAGTGTGAGAATGCATACAGCCACATATTTTTACAATTCATTGTAATATTCTCAGAATGAGCTCCAATGTTGGATACTATCTTACATTTAACAGACTATTTACCTAAATAGCTTTATATCTACTGGGACAATGTGGTGAGAGCACCTCACTGAAGCCTGCAGCACTGACCAAACTGGTGCTTACGAGGCGGTTCCCAAACCAGCACCCCACACTCCTCTCCCTGTAAATCAAAACCAAACCTGCATTTAAAGTGCTGAAGGGCTTTGAGGTTACAACTACACAACAAAATGCTATCTGTGCAGCACAATGGAGGAGCTGTGGAAATTAAGTAAAAAAACTTGTCAAGAAGATGTTTTTAAACCGCAGCTCCCTTTGCTGGTCTGGGTAATGTAGCGGCAGCTTCGAGACAGGTGACACAGTGGGCACATGCCTCTGTGGGCGCTAACCTCACAGGAAATGAGAGGTCAAAGGTCATGTACAGCTTTCACTGTAACCCTTCAGAATAACACTAGAGGCTGTTTATCTCTTGGGAGACTGCACCCTGTGTGGTCCTTTCTGATACAGAGAAAAACTTCCTGTGGCTATTTAAACTGTTCAACAGGAGGGTTCAACAACTCGGTGACAGATATTCCAAGTACACACATGCACACACACACACATGCACACACACAAGCACACATTTACACACACAGCCACACACACACACATTTACACATGCACAAAACACACACACACACACACACACACACACACACACACTCAAACACAATATCAGCAAGCTTTATAGGAAGAGGCATATCAGCCCAGGAAGTCACTTCATTCTCATGACATCACCGGATGTAAATGAGACAGGAGTTTTATTTGGAAATGGTGCCGCTGAAATGACAACATCCTTCTCAACACATGTGGCTTCCTCCTCACTATGCCCCACGCAGGGAGCTCTCTGATTGGCTAGGACAACAGAGGCTGTTAAATCCAGACTTCCTCCCACCTGCTGCGGATACGTGTGTGGACAGCCTCGGACTGCAGCCCCTGCACCCGGCACCAGCCCATTCAGTTTAAACAAAGGCTTTCCTTCATGCTGCCAGCATATCTGCACACTGCTCCTCAGAACCTCACGGCTCTGCTCTGAAGCCTGACCAGCCCCTTTTCAACTGCTTTTCAACCACTTTTCAACCACTTTTCAACCGTCTCAGTGTCTTATGAAGCCACAGGAAGGGTTGAGAAGGGGTGGGGCAGGCACCATGTAACCGCCACAAGGAGACAGCATGAGTCTAAAAATCACATCATGTGCTTCCATGGACACCTGTCTCTCACTAAAGAGCCGATACCACATTTCTAATAATGATGGCAAAGCTTCCACATTCCAGGCTGTGGAGCAATGAACTGACATGCAGCATTTTAGCAAATCTGTCTTTCCTGATGTATCTTCTGTATATCTGCTTGAACTCTCCAATAAAACAAGTTCCTGGATGACACAAAGAGTTGCACTACATTCTCTCTACTCAATGGTCACCCAAGAGGAATAAAAATTGTGATGGAAAAAAGCTTTATATTTGGAGTGATACCGTATTGGTACCTCAACATTTTAAAGCCAAAACACTACTATGGATCAAAATAGCCCCATACAACGCATCACACCGGTACTCTTTCTATAAATTTTGATTTTATGCCCATAAACAAAGAGCATGTTTTCCTTTAACAGAAGGAACTGAATGAACAAATCCTACTTAATGAATAAGAAGAGTACATTAAAATATGTAACATAGATACTTATCTTAAGATTTTAATTTAAGATATCTTAACAAGTTAGAGCAATAGAAGGAAGGTATTTTGCTTGAATCACTAAATGAATTTTACAATTAAGCCACCTGATCCCATGACTACGTCCTGCTTCTCTGACCACCCGATCCTGCCCACAGCAAAGCCCATTCACCCCTGACCACAAATCTTCCGCCGGGACCTGCTCAACTCAGCGGGACCCGAATGCTGTTTCAGGGCCGTACCTGTAACCTGTCTACCTGTCGCTCTTCAGCTGCGGCTGCTCAGGTTTGACAGGTGTGGTTTACCACTTCCTTCATGTTACTTCATACTCGCCCGGTTCAGCACTGGTTTAAACTCTGACAGCAGCTGCTGAAGCTCAGAATGATGTGGCACTCTGTCTGTGCTGTCAGCGTGTCTCCAGTTATTTCACCCCTGCAGCACACTGGTGCAGGTTTGGATGTGGTCTGGTGCGAGCTGTATGTGCTGTTAATGTGGTCTTACTGTATACACTCAGGTACTCTTTTGTTGTAAGTCACTTTGAATAACAGCGTCTGTCTAATGAATCTGTGTAATGTAAATGGGTCGAAGGTTCTCGCAGTCCCAGTGGGAGGCCGTGCTTTATGTGCTCCTGTAATGAGAGTGCACACCTCAAATGAGCAAAACCTCATTATGCTGGCAAGCTGCTTCTTATTCACAAGCTGTTAATTGGTAGAGCAGACAGAGAATAACAACATCAATTGCCACACACCAGTTAGGAGTTTAACCGTTTGTGTTTCTGGATTTTCAGGTACAGATAACCCTGTGAGGTAGTGAAAATGTTCCGGTAAACACTTACTCTGACAGACTTTGGCTGGATTCTTACTCACTCGCACAAAACCGCCTGCAGTGTCCCAAGTATTAATTAGAATATTTATTCTTCTATTTGGCAGAGAAGTTTGTACTGGGCAGTTCACATTTAATATATTTTTCCTAGAGATTCAGGATAACAACTTTAGTACCATACTATGCTAAACACTGCCAGAGCAGAGTCCTCCCAACAGGGAGACCAGTGTGCCTTTTTCTAATGACGACAGCTGGACCACTACACGACCGCGACGTCACGCCATACCTAAGCACAGCAATCTGCACAGTGCTGATTCACTTCATGCATTCACATGTTATGAAGGCCAGTGGATCTGCACAGCTCCTGGGTCAGGTGGGGCGGAGTCATTTGCATGTCCACCCCACCACAATGCCTGAAGACCAACCAATCACCTGCCAGGAATCTCTCCCCTGTGGTCAGGGGTCAATCTGCACCAGACCTGAATCACATTGACCCAAACAAAAGAACAAACCCTTACAAGGTCAATCCTAGCTGTGTGTGCGTGACATGACCAGGGATTTCTGACTGCATGGAAGGTCCTTTCCAAATGGGAAGGGGAGAGCTGTTGAAAGGCTGAAGTGCAGTCTGTGATGATCAGCGAATGAAAACAGGCCGGGAAATCCCCAGCACCCCTTAACGAGTCTGTTGGGACACCGGGGGCAATTAGGCAGAGGGGGAGCATATGTGGCAGCAGAGGACCCGTGACAGTGAGAGCGGAGAGACACAGGTACAGCGTACAGGTGTGCAGAATACCCAGCGCAGCGCCTGCATGGGGAAACCACAGCACACTGGGAAACACAGTGGCTACATATTCCTCACAGCACACAACACGATGGGAAATTTTCCTCAAATAAACCATGAGCCACAATATCTCACAGAACACATGAAATTCAAATGGTTAGCATGTGTTTAAATATAACCTGAAAGAAAATGACACAAAGTGAATCAAATGAACCCATGACGCTGGCGCAAGGTAAAGTGCACCGGAAACACGGTGCACACTTCCAGAGTAACCAGATCTTCACAGCGTGATTCCAGACCACAAATGCAAAATGTCTCATCCTCATGCACACTCGCACGAACACACAGAGAAAAGATCCAGTTAAAAGCCAGTGCATGTTTTCATGCACTATAATTTGCAGCACGGTATCCGACCTCCGAGATGGCCTTAAACCGTGGTGCGACCACGTGAACATGCCTGGGAGGCTGAAAACTCCTGCCGACACTCACCACATCAGGGAACTACAGATAAAGCAGCAGTTCATCACAGCAGAGGTTTGGTACATGAGGAGAGGGGCTTGTAACTAGAATATCGGTGGGACACTGTCAGATTGCACATGGGAATGTTCCACTTACTGGAAACACTTAGTCATCCTCACAGCCATTGGCTGATGCCTCAGTCACACACTCACGATTCCAATGCAGGTTCCCAACAACAATGTTATTTATTCACTATAGTGGGTGCCCTTATCTTAATCTCACATTTCATATGTTACCCTTTAGGTTGATATTTCCTGAGGCGAGTCGAGCTAAGCACCTTCCCATGGGGGGCAGCTGAAGAGCGGCTCCTGGCTGCTTAGCGGCTCACTGCCACCAGGGCCTTACCGCTAACGCAAGGACAGGGACAAACCCCCAGAGATGGCCCGTTGGGATGCTTTCCAGAGAATGTTCTGGAGATGGCAGGGCTCTCAGGGTGGGGAGCCAGGACATGGATTTGCTCTTCTTAAATGGCAGGCGGAGGACTGTTTTAGCCTGCACACATGACCACAGGCGAGTTACAAAATAAACCAGAGAGAGAACAAAACTGTGTCCTTCCATCAAACCCCCCAAGACATCGGAAGCCTCCCATTGGTTCAAAAGGGTCACAGCGTTCTGTACTGGGTAGCCATTGGTCTCCCTTGGCACAGAGGCACTTCACCCACTGACTCTGTCCTGTGAAAGCTGGGAGTCATTAGAAACCGCACTTTGTGTGGGATCCTGGTTTTCACATTTGAACAAAAGCTACATTTACAGCGAGTATAGTCTTCCTCTGTGCAGTTTTTGGACACTGTAACAAAGTGTCCCAAGTTTCTGAGAGTTGGGTAATTTCCTTCTGACTGCTGTTTGACACTGACCAATACACTGCAGTACCTAGAGTCCAAAGCACTGCAGCAGAGTGCATAACCAAGTGCACATTTACTAGCTGGTTAGGGATTTTGCTCAACTTTCTAATCTGATACGCAGCAGAACATCAAACCCAACAGTCCTGCATGGCGAGAGAAACACCTTCCAGCACGTCACACCAGCAGGTTCTCAGCAGCCTGTTGAATGCAGATTCCATTAAACAGGGCCGTGTTAGGCTGAGAGGCCCGTCATACAGGCACCCATAGAGCGTGAACATTATTACACAGTACTGACACGAATATTAATAACGTCTGTGTGGCTTTGTGAAGTGGTTAGGGAACTTTACTTGTGACCGGATGCAGACATTCCTTTTAACCAAGCTGAGACATTCCGTTTAAGATATGATATGTATGTATACACTCTCTGACACAAGGGATTCTCTCAATGGCGCTGAAGAGTTTTATCAGCAGAAATATTCCTGCAGAGGTCAGTTATGTAGTTCTGTAGTTGTAATGGTTAAAAAACTGCACTCATAGCCAGAAAGTTTGTGGTTCAACTACCAGCATCTAATAGTTTTGTATCTTCTATCTTCTGATATCTCTGAAGTAGTATTCTGATATCTTCTGTCTTCCACTTCCTCACTTCCACTTCTCAAATATCTTTGACATTTCCTTGACACCCTAGGAGCAGTATTCTGTGAGATTGGGTAGTGGTTTTTTGATGTAGTTTCTTCCATGGAGACATTGTGTAGGACATCCCAGGTAGAACAGCTGTTAGGCTGAGGAACAGGTAGACGCCCCGGTGTTTGTCTGCGGGGATTTCGGCTTGGACCATGGCACCACCTCTCATTTGCCCACACCCCCCACAGGTTCTTCGCTTTGGTTGTGTAACGGCACAGGTCACTCCGTAACCCCCAACCCCAGATTAATCTTGGAGGTGCGCTGGCAGAGAGGGAAGCTCTTGGCCTTGAAACGGAAGAGCTGTCAGACATTGAGGTCTGATTGTGCTTTCAGAACAGGGTTAGAGAGAGGCCTTGTGTTCCTGTTGCATAAAGTATCGTGCTATAAGCACTGGGGCTCTTAAAGCAGTTTGAGTTATCTCTTAAATTGGCTCCCTACAACAGAGGTACAGTTTGCCATGCAGGGTGTTGTGCTGTGGGGGAGGGTGTGTTTGGTGACCGCAGGGTCTGGCTACACAGGTGGCTGAGTGCAGCGTGCAGTCTGGCTTGAGACTGCAGCGTTTGGTAACATCAGCGGTGCTTTTGAGGCATTTCCACTGGCACCTGCAGCTGCAAGGGGCCTGCTCTCAGAGAGGGAGGGTGTGAACGGCTGAGACACTCAGCGTTGCTAAAATCTTCACCACTCATTTCCTGTACAGTCACTCTGACTAAGGGTGACCTAGCTCCCATTTACAAATGATCCATTCACGGAGCCTGATATTTACTGAAGCAGTTGAGGGAGGGTGCCAGCACAGTAACCCCCCTGGGAATACTGCTTCTAGGATATCAAAGACATAAAAGATAACTGAACATTGCTCCGGTGATGCCAAAGATATGAGAGGATGACATCTAACAAAGTACTGCTTGGACAGCATGGTGTCCTATTTCCAGGTTATTTGGACAGGAAGCGGAGTAATCCCCACATTTGGGTGTGAAACAGTTGCTCATTGTAGAAGGACACCAGCTATCCTTCCAAAGGCCGTGTGGGGTACTGCTAGAAGTCACCCACAGGGGAAACTGCTTTCTGCACATTTCTTCTGTTTCTAGACACTGTAACTTGAGAAGTTACTAAAATTGTCTAAATCTGATTTGGTGACATTATTTGAACCCTTGGGTTCTCGGCCCTGCAGTGGAGCAACTAAATTACAACACAAATAAACCAGGGCCACGAGTTAGAGTGATTCAGACTGAATCAGAGAGAACAGAACAAACAGGAAAAGAACGGCTTTACAAGGCTTTAAATCCCCGGCAAACGCTAACACCCTCACTCCTCAGCCCTCTGATTTTCACCAATGTTTGAGTACTTCTAAAAGGACATAAAGGCACCACCAGAATACAAAAAGGTACATTTATCAACAATATTGATTTCCTTTTTCAGAGACATTCATATTCTCTCTATGACTCACCCGCATATGAGTCTGAGAACCAAGAAACAAACAGCTCCCAGAACAGTTCTGGCTCCAAGGCCAAATTAAATGATCCCAGATTCAGCTCTGTGTTAAAGACTGCTGCTCTGTCTAAATAAACTCAGTCTTTCCCTCTTCCACTGTTTTTCAACCTGCCATTACAAAAGGCCGAAACTACAGGCTGGGTATCAATTCCACATCGACTGTGTGGTTTGGGTTACACAACCTTATATTTTGACACAATCTTTATGTATCCAACACAGCACAGTTCATGACAAACAAGTTAGAAAGTCACCAATAATCTGCTTAAGTTCTGCCACCGTTCCTCTGCAGCTCCGCCTCTTCCTGTGTCAGTATAAGAGTGTATCTCCATGTGATAAATGCTGCCATTTTGGTCATAAAACCTGTCTCAGGTCTTGTCCTTGTGAACACAACAACAACGCAGAGGAAACTCGTTGTGTAACTCATGGTGCATGCAGTGAGATCCTCTGACAAATTAACAGAGACAGCAAAAGCAGCACTAAAGAAAGATAAGCAGTCTTCAAGACGGGCTGCTTTTCCTAAAAGCTTTAACCACTCACTGCTCAGCGGATTCTCGGAAAGAAGGAGATGTGGCCATCTGTGGACATGCAGTAGTCTTCTTCATAGGTATAATCAGTGCCCAGCTCCTGCTGGAACACAGCATCCAAACCCTCCACCTCTGCGCATGGCTTTTGCACAGTATGTTTTGTACACTACAAGTTCAGAACTGTCACTGCTCCATTCAGGCTTTGCTATGGTCACTGAGATGAATAATTACATGTTCAGGAAGGACATGATGGAACTTACTAAATCATGTAACGATCAAAGCCTGTGATGAGATAAAATTTCATTGAAATAAACTTTCAGCACAAAGTCAGACTTATATATCCAACTTTTAGTATTTTCACCTCTGCTGCTAAAGAAATATTATAAAGAATAAAGCAACATTTAAAATCCTCACAAGAAGCTATTCCACACACCTAATAGTCACATTTTTCTACAACGTTTCAGCATGACATCATACCTTTTGCAACTTGCACCCACCATGTTTTGAGACATTTTTGCAAAAGCAGCCCATTTTTGGCTAATGGCTCATCTGAACAAACAAACAGCAATAAGCCACTGTAAATCAATATGGTGAGGCAGCTGTTTCAAACCCCAAATGAACGACTGCAACCTAGAGCAGCAATAACTGCAAACAGCTGTTGATTGGACAGAGTGGGGCTTTATGAACCCATTACTGGTGGAGATTCCATGCCCTATCAGTGCTGACCTGCTGACTCGCCTGAACCAATCAAAAGCCTTTGCACTGCACAGCAAGACAAACTGATTGTGTCAGATCAAAGGAAGGGCTGGCTAACTCAGGTGTGCTATCTCTGCAGTAAGCAGAGGATCAGGGACGCTGCAGGGAACTGAAATCAGATGGAAGGAGCTGTGGTCTCCTACCACCTGGAATAAATCCAGCTGTATTTAAGAAAAAAAATATTTCCGTTTTCAGACAAGGCAAGAAACAGCACAAACACATTTCATTCACACCCAAACTGCAGAGTTCCGGCCTGGCGCGACACTACACAGAAATATCACAAACATCCATCCAGCATCAAAAGCCACGGCAGCACACAGTTCCAAACAGTGGCATTCACAGGAAGCTGTCCAGACAGACATTATCAAACAGCTTTGAGGAGGTTTCATTATTAACACAGAATAGTAATTCTGAATACTGAAGTCCATGGCAAGAATGAGAACATTTTAACAGGAACAGCTAGCTGCAAAGCCACTGACCACACCAGTATGCCTAAGATATTGCATTACATTACATGTAAACCTAGAGACAAGCCTGATGAGCTTGTTTCAGATTTACCTTTTACTATGTTTCAAATAGTATGGACAATTTAGATCCTGTTTCACCCAGCAGTAACGAAGAATAAGCCCTTAAAAATAAACATAAAAACTATTTCACTAGGCTTACTGTTCACTGGCCGTGTTAATACTTCTGGAATTGTTTATTACTAAAACAACAGAAGCTGTCAGCTTTACACCGCATGATTAGCCCCATTGTTCTGATTAGGGATAACCTAAACATGGCCACACATTAAGCCAGTATTTTTAATACAGCATGGAAGACCTCAAGTGTACCTGTCACTCAGTATCTGTGAGCTCCTGTGGAGCTGTGAAGGCAAATACTTCACACCACACAAGCTCTGGCATCAGGGTGTGGCAGTATACTGAATGCCATCTCATCATGCTATCATGTGGCTAGCACTTTCGCTATTGACATTACCTCCCTAGCCATTTTCTTGCTAGCCCTCTCAGAGGTTTTTAAATGTCGACCATAAATTAACTCCTACATATCACCACAGCATACATGTCCCCTTTCCCTTGTCTGTCTGCTTAAAGTAACTCTGCTGTCTGTGGTGATGGCAGAGCCGGCACATGCTGTCAGCTTAGCGCCACCGGCTAACTGCCACTGTGTCTGTCTTATTCCACTGCTGCTCTATCATCATGCCGCTGAATGGCCTTTCCTCCACGCAGAGCAGAATCTGACGCAGAATCTGACTGTGGGAAACGCTCTGACCTCCACTGTGTGTTCAGGGTATTAGGGGCAGGAGCAGGAGCAGGGGCAGGGGCAGGGGCAGGAGCAGGAGCAGGAGCAGGGGCGGGAGCAGGAGCAGGAGCAGGAGCAAGGGGCAGGAGCAGGAGCAGGGGCAGGAGCAGGAGAAGGAGCAGGAGCAGGAGCAGGTGCAGGGGCAAGGGGCAAGGGGCAGGGGCAAGGGGCAGGGGCAGGGGCAGGGGCAGGGGCAGGAGCAGGAGCTGGAGCTGGAGCAGGGGCAGGAGCAGGAGCAGGAGCAGGGGCAGGGGCAGGGGCAGGAGCAGGAGCAGGAGCAGGAGCAGGGGCAAGGGGCAAGGGGCAGGAGCAGGGGCAGGGGCAGGGGCAGGGGCAGGAGCAGGAGCAGGAGCAGGAGCAGGAGCTGGAGAAGGAGCAGGTGCAGGGGCAAGGGGCAAGGGGCAAGGGGCAAGGGGCAAGGGGCAGGGGCAAGGGGCAGGGGCAGGGGCAAGGGGCAGGAGCAGGGCAAGGGGCAGGGGCAAGGGGCAGGGGCAGGGGCAAGGGGCAGGGGCAAGGGGCAGGAGCAGGGGCAAGGGGCAGGGGCAAGGGGCAGGGGCAAGGGGCAGGGGCAGGGGCAAGGGGCAGGGGCAGGGGCCCTTACTACAGCCTTGAGACTGCAGGCAAACAAAGATTTCTGATCACATGCTGAAAAGAACATAAGCGTGATTATCACAGCTAGCTATCACACTCAGTAATGGATTAAACCAGATGCTGCATTTGCCAACTGAATAACTGATGTCAAATCATACTTCTTTTATTTGTTACTACAGACAGAACAGGTGGTAGATGTCTCTTCATGAAAATTGACTTAATGTCTCCAACTTTTTCAACATCCACCTCCTCTACTCATTTGTCCTGTTCTGCTGCCAAAGGAAACCGCGTGCCTCGTATGAAGATGTGACCACTCTTGGTGTGAATGACTTCATCCACCAAAAATTCAAGATGAGTGAAATCTGCCACTGAGCAAAAACAACTTGCCACTTCCAAGCAGGGCAGCAACCCCAGCCCGGAAGAGCTGGAATGTGAGGAATTGCCACAGCAGCCTTACTGAAGCGACAGCACTGAAGCGAAACGTCTTCCAGGGAGCCGAAAACAAACAGCAGGGAAGCGCAGCGACCGGCCTGTGCGCTCCTGCATATTTCCTGTGCGCGTCCTGATGGCAAACACGGCCTCCCGCTACATAATAACCCGCCCCCACTGAAGGAAGAAAGTGCGTCAGAAGCGTAATAAAACTAAAACAAAAGTAACAATCCCTGGAAGTGCCACTGAGGGGGATCACTCTGTATTCGCAGGGCTGTGTTGGCCCCGCGGTCAGATGCGTTTGCCCCCACAGTCAGATGCGTTCCGATTCCACCCCACGGAGGGGAACTCTGCCCCACAACCACCAATCAGAATTCAACCCCTCGCATGTTTTATTCTGACCTGCAAGAACAAAAATAAATAAATCACATGCATTCCTAAGGCATGAATATAATTTTGTGTATAGCACAGCTGATTCTCAGAATTCTGAATTGTTTGTTGCATCAAACAAGTAGGGGGCCATCTCCTTTCTGGAAGAGGCAGCAGGCTGTCAGACAGCTGTGTGTTTGTGTGGAAGAGAGGGTGGTTTCCATGTTACCCTGCACATGCTCTCACACCCAGAATCCTCTGGTGCAGAGCAAGGAGGTGAAAAGCTTCTGATGGTCAGGGGAAGTGAGAATCCAACACAGACTCATCCACTGCAGCTCAGTGGCTACATTTCGTAGCCGAGTTGGCAGGGGGTTGCACGCCTCAGTAATCCCAGGCACCCTGAAAGTCTTCAACTGCCTGTGATTTGCCCAGATGACATAAGCAGAGTATCCCCTATCCTCCAACGAGTGCCTACTCCACTGTAGCATGCTGTGTGGCCAGCATCGCGAAAAACAGCCGCTGGCTGCTTGTGAGTGGATTGGAGAATTATGTTCATCTTGTTATGAAAACACACCAGTAACACCATCAACCCCTGCCTCTCTGCACCACTGGAATCAGACATCACCTGACCTGTTTTAATTACCTGAGTTCAGACATCACCTGACCTGTTTTAATTACCTTTGGTGTATCAGACGTCACCTGACCTGTTTTAATTACCTGAGTTCAGACATCACCTGACCTGTTTTAATTACCTTTGGTGTATCAGACATCACCTGACCTGTTTTAATTACCTGAGATCAGACATCACCTGACCTGTTTTAAGTACCTGGGATCAGACATCACCTGACCTGTTTTAATTACCTGAGATCAAACATCACCTGACCTGTTTTAATTACCTGGGATCAGACATCACCTGACCTGTTTTAATTACCTGAGATCAGACATCACCTGACCTGTTTTAATTACCTGGGATCAGACATCACCTGACCTGTTTTAATTACCTTTGGTATATCAGACATCACCTGACCTGTTTTAATTACCTGAGATCAGACATCACCTGACCTGTTTTAATTACCTTTGGTATATCAGACATCACCTGACCTGTTTTAATTACCTTTGGTGTATCAGACATCACCTGACCTGTTTTAATTACCTGGGATCAGACATCACCTGACCTGTTTTAATTACCTGAGATCAAACATCACCTGACCTGTTTTAATTACCTGGGATCAGACATCACCTGACCTGTTTTAATTACCTGAGATCAGACATCACCTGACCTGTTTTAATTACCTTTGGTGTATCAGACATCACCTGACCTGTTTTAATTACCTGAGATCAGACATCACTTGACCTGTTTTAATTACCTTTGGTGTATCAGAAATCACCTGACCTGTTTTAATTACCTGGGATCAGACATCACCTGACCTGTTTTAATTACCTTTGGTGTATCAGACATCACCTGACCTGTTTTAATTACCTGAGATCAGACATCACCTGACCTGTTTTAATTACCTTTGGTGTATCAGAAATCACCTGACCTGTTTTAATTACCTGGGATCAGACATCACCTGACCTGTTTTAATTACCTTTGGTGTATCAGACATCACCTGACCTGTTTTAATTACCTGAGATCAAACATCACCTGACCTGTTTTAATTACCTGGGATCAGACATCACCTGACCTGTTTTAATTACCTGAGATCAGACATCACCTGACCTGTTTTAATTACCTGGGATCAGACATCACCTGACCTGTTTTAATTACTTGAGATCAGACATCACCTGACCTGTTTTAATTACCTGAGATCAGACATCACCTGACCTGTTTTAATTACCTTTGGTGTATCAGACATCACCTGACCTGTTTTTGGTGCAACAGGGAATGACAGGGTTGCAGGGTCACATCCCTGGTGGGGCATTTCTGTAGCCTTTAAGTACTTAAACCCAATGTCCTCATAAAAAACCATTTACAGTAAAATTACATTACATTACGTTATTGGCATTTAGCAGACACTCTTATCCAGAGCGACACATAGATTACAGTTTTTTACACTGTCATCCATTTATACAGCTGGATATTTACTGAGGCAATTGTGGATAAAGCACCTTGTCGAAGGGTATAGCAGCAGCACCCCAGTGGGGAATTGAACCAGCAACCTTTCGGTTACAAGTCCTGCTCCTTAACCACTAAAGAGAGAAATGAAATCTATTCACATACAGAGTGAATGTATCATGTGTAAAAGTGTGTGAAAGTTGGCCTAGAAAGCGGGTCTATCAAAAATAAGCAGAATTTTGGTGCAAATCAATGGCATTATTACTAGCATATGGTAGGACACAAGGCCACTGCTTAAGAAACAGACAATGTAACAATGACAAGTAGTAAAAGAAAGGGAAACCAGGCATGTTAATCTCTTTTTCCCTGGCATCAAGACAATAGCAAAACAGGCAATGTGAGAACACTTTTCGGCCTGATTATTCAGGTCTGTGGTTTTGTGGAACTTGCCACACAATAACTGAGAACTCCAATCAAGCAGCGATCCACAGACAAGAATTCAGTGCACAGTGTTCCACTCTGAGGAATTCCAACCCCACTCCCCCTATCTAATAGTTCGATTTTGAAAGCTGCACAAGTTGGATATTCATATTAACAGAAGGAAAACCTAGGAGAAATCACAATGTAGCCCAAAGACTCAAATAAATTATTCAGGATGAGACATTTTAGGGGCACAGCCCCGTGTATTTTCAAAACCTCTGATCCCTGTCTTACACAGACACAGACTCATTTTACACCCCCGACCGCAGGCTGCGTGCATTTAACCATGTTTTACAGAGCCAGTAGCCAGCCCTGAGACTGTGACTACTGCTACAAAACAAGACATGTGAACAGCAAAAGAGAGAGCAGACACAGAGGCAGACATGAGTGAAAATTTAAAATGCATGGGAGCAACTAGACTGCTATAGGGGATGAAAGGGGTCTGACATGCCTTAGATGCATTACATTTTTTTACATTACATTACCGGCATTTAGCAGACGCTCTTATCCAGAGCCACTTACACAGGTTACAGTTTTATCCATTTATACAGCTGGATATTTACTGAGGCCGTTCAGGGTTAAGCACCTTGCCCAAGGGTACAGCAGCAGTGCCACAGCAGGGAATCAAACCAGCAACCTTTGTGGTAGATGCCCTGCCCCTTACCGCTACACCACACTGCTGTATTTATTTTATTGCAACAATTAATGGGGGAAGTTTCATGAGAAGCAATATACCAATAACTGTTGTTGCCACTGTTTTAGATGCAGAGTGAATGAGGAGTTAAGATCAGCTGTTTTTTGCCCAGTGGCAGCCCTCACCGGCTGAGGATCGAGCCTGAAGGGGATCACAAATCAGCACTGTTCCCCCACAGTTCCACCTCACCACGGAGTCATTTCACGCTCACAACTGAAGGAAGAGGCTGGCGGAGTCACAGCACCGACCGGCACATGCTGGGTTAGAGCGTGGGACTGTGGACAGAAAGGACTCTGCAGGCAACGGGCTTCGTCTGGGACATTCATGAGAAGTCTTTGATAACTGATTTAAGTGGTGGGTGGAAGAGCAGCATAGTGGTGAGGATCAGAGCTCATGCTGGTTAAATTCCCCACTGGGGCACTGTGGAATCACCTGTGTAAATCTGTCTGGATAAGAGCATCTGCTAAATGACAATATGTCAAATGTAATTCAATTAAATATAATTTAATAAAGTGTTCTCGTGTCAGAATTACAAAACAAATTAGGTCATATTTATACAGATTGTACAGTAGGTCATGTTTGACATCAAGTGGGTGCAGTATAAATGTAAGGTAAGTAGGCTTAAATAACTGTGTTCGTGTTGTACATAAGCGCATTCAGTTCAGTTATCCTGTGCAAACATGCATGCCCATGTTAATGCTGAAAATGGCCAGGGTTCAGTTAGACGTTGGTGGGTCGGAAATATTTGCAGGGTTGACGATATCAACTGTGTAATAACTCAATCCCCCAGCTCCAGGTTTATATTAGTAACTGAGCAGTTACATGGTGGATAATATATAATTGCGTATGTTTATTGCCCATTTCTAGAATTCAGAAATAATTTTATTTGGTCACATAATAGACGTGTGGGAAAATAGCAGCTCTGTGGACTCTCTTCACTGAAATCAACATCTTTACCACACAAGTAAGGGCTGTATGTAGCCACGATACATCCCGCTAAAACAGTGACATCCAACAAATTACGAACCATTATTCTACCACACAGTCACAGGAACAACAAAATGCACGTCTGTGTTACTTTCCGATAGCATTCGGCAGCCACTGATTCCATCAGTAAGGAAGTCAGCTGAACTGCAGGAGTGAGTTCAGTCTAAGGCTTGGGTGTGGGTATATCTCCTTCCCTCTGTAACCCACATGTCAGATTAGACTCACTTCCTGTCTTAGAAACAAGTTCCCTTTGGAAAAAAAAACCTCTCCTTCCAAGAGGTCACATTCAGGCTTCAAACTCGGCCCTTTACGATGTGTTTCTGCCACATTAGTGAGCCTGTATCACTCTGCAGTGAGAGCAGTGCCACTCGATAGTTACACCATTGTACATTATACCTCATCTAAGTCAAGCATGACTAAGGCCGATAGTTTCCTCCAACTTTCACCAGAAAACACATCATTTTATTACTGCAACACACTGTAACCCCTGAAATGCGTAGTGAGCTACAAGAGTATCTGCTAATGCTGCGATTATTCTGTAAATGAGGCCAGTAATACACCCGTGAAAGAAACACCCAGCTGCGCCGCCATTGTACGATTTAATCAGCGCAAGAAACCGGAACATCAGCTTCCACTAACTCACTGGAGATGCGGAGCTGAGCGAGGATCAGATCAGGGGCCACATAGCGTTTTGCTCTGCATTCCCTTAAGCTGATTTTGATCTTAATGTTCGTTGGGAATAAATGCGTTTAGGTTTTAAAGTGTTTCTTTCCTACTGAAAGTTGACAGACCATGCTAAAAACACTACATTTAAAGCCGACCCGTTGTATGAATCCCCAGACTTCAGTTTAAACAAATTCCCATAAATTGGATGCTATCATTAATCTGTACTGACAGTTACGAATTTATGGAAACGTTGCTGCGCCTAATCATTTCCACAATCTCATAATAGTTCATACTCAGATAAAGCCCCTTGCGACGTGTAAAATTGTTTTGTGGGCAAAGACAAAGTAGCGCGAGCAGACTGCAGTCTGTACATGACGTCAACCCCATCAGCTGTTCTCGCGGCGCAGGCCTGCCTTGTCCCACGCGCCGGCGGACACACGCTTGCTTTGCGAAACTGTGGCGATGCGACAGCGTGTCCGCTACATGAGCGCATGTCTTGTGGTTCTTGACGAGTGGCTGCCTATTAACGTAAAGTAGGCTACGTCGCTGGACTGGTGGGTTTCCAGAATCTCATTTGTTGTAATCCAGCTACTGGCAGCTTTAGATGACTACATATGTGTTTAGTGTAAGAACATGCTCGAAAGCTCTCGCAGATATGAATGCCTGCACACTTTTATATTTGACAGCTTTGCCATTTTGTGAATAATGCTGTCACAAACTTGTACGTGGTTTTGACAGAAAAAGCGGACATGGAGAGTTGTCCTTCTCAGATAAAGGGGAGAGAGAGTTGATTCTTGCAGGTTCTAAAACGTCTCGGGGACAGACTGGATAACTGCTGGCAATCTTTTAATCCCCGAAACGTGAACCCTCGAATCCTTTCATGGTGTATAAATACAAGTGCCAAACAGTGGAACAACCTACAAAATATACCGTCATTCACATACAATTTAACCTAGTTTACGTAAGAGGGTATACATATTTTGTGTCTCTGAAATAAACAAGGAACACCATCTCAACATGTCTCTGTAACATTACGCAGGTTTTCCGTTTTCAGTCTGATATAAATCGGATACTCTTTATTATTGTTGTTAATGAGAATGTTCCATGTTCTTATAATACACGGACTGTTGATCCAGCGCATGACCGGGGATGGCTGCATTTAAATGAATCTGGTCTTACGGCATTCCTCTGAGCGAACTCGAAATAGCCGTGAAAACTAAACTCTGACTGTTCCCTGCTCAAGTAACGGTTTACAGTTTCTCGTGGTCCTAACCACCAGGTTGGGGTCATGCTCTCCGGAGGTCTATGAGCATGGGCTTACCTGTCCTAGATTCCTCAGCCCAGGACAGAAACGCCGCGCCGGGAGGTGAGACATCCACGTGCAGCATCATGCTTTAGATGCCATTTGATTCCGTAAAACACCGTAAATCGCTAAGCACAGTCTTCGCGGTCACCCTTTGTTACTGTATACATTATGATGCTAAAATTGAATTCGGTAGAAATATGAATAGGCCATACAGCTGAGCGTAGAGTAGTTTACATGACAGCAAGAGAGAATTAAATCAACACAAAACTTTTTTCCAAATAGTACCCGTCAAAGCACTGTGTGGTTTATGGAGTCAACCGTGTCGCTCCTGAACTTGGGGAAGCAAAAATCTGAATATATCACTGGGCTAATCAGAATTCGCCGCTAGCTCCTCATCTCAAACGTTTGTCATTAAGTTATTTAATGCAGTTCGACCATGCATAACCAAGGTATATCAAACATTACGTGTGTGCATGTTTTTTTTTGGTCTGGGCTATAAAAAAATCTCCCTTACCTCGAACTCGGTATGATTAATTCGTGCGCTGCAGGAGCATCGCTTTCAAAGTGATAGCTGTTCCACGCCTGGAATATCAAAGTTTTGAAACAAACGTCAGTTCCCGTCTTTAATGTTCAGCGGCTCGTGAAGTTGATTATTTCCGTGAGTTCTTCTGTCGGCAGTGAAATGACTGTCGGATGCCAGTAATCACTCCTACTCCAGACAGCTGATCTTCCAGCAAAAGCGTCCACTTGTTGCACTCGGCAACAAACTTCTATTCTTTTGAAGCAGCGAATGGAGCATGCCTCAGTGGGCGGGGCTCGCTGCCTGCCGGGATCAGTGATTGGAGCTGAGAAAAGGGCCGCGTCCGAATGTGGTGCTGACTGGCTCAGTACCCTGTCTCCGTATACCTCGCGCAATCATTTGGTAACACAATAGCCGGATGACGTCTGAGCGGACCTTTACATATTACAAACGTGCCATGTCATTACTCAGCCGCCATAAATGGCAATAGTCTCTCTGACAATATTGCATCAAGTTGTATTTCAACTTGTTCATAATGCTGCATTTCAAATTAAATTTCCAAACCCACAGGGTCACATCCCCCTCTCACACCAGTGTGGCAAGCAGCAGCAGGTTTCCAGGTTTGGGAAGGCAACAAACTCACCCATCACAGCTGAGAGGCAGATCATGCTTTCCTGCTGCACGGCAAAGCCACATTGCCACAATGCCTAAAAGTCAGGCTTTTTATCAAGGCACAGATGTCCCGCAACAAGCTCCCTCAAATGGCATCACTCTGTCTGACAGGCATGGTCATTACAATATTCAAAAGTAATTGGGTGTCCTTTTATAACATTAACAATAATGATAAGCGCTAATTCATCTAGAGTCATAAGTAGCCGCATTGAAATTTTACAGACATTAAGCTGTGATAAAAGCAATTTGTACTCTATGTATAACTCAGGGAATAAATTCACCTGGGCTTGGCAGGATCCATGAATACCCTGTATAAAAATTGCCACATCACTTCCCGGTATGTAGCTGTAAGACTTCCTACTGAGCAGTTTTGAATAATTATATTGAGAATGCTTTGAGGTGTGAACTTAAGCATTTTTTATTTAAGGGACCTTACTGGTGTGCTTTTAATATGCCAAGAATTGAACTTGCACTGGCATTTCCACATTTGTGTTGCTTGCTCTGGCTGTAGGTGATGTTGATCTGTGGGGTGACACAAGACCCACCCCATTGAGTTCCATGACAAAACATCTTTTATACTCATCAATGATTCATTTCAGCAGCAGCGGCACATATACATGCATTAAATGCGCTTCTGTGTGCTTTACCCTCCTTTTCCTTTGTCTCTATCTGCACATTTAATACATTTCATTATTTATTTTTTATCCTGCTTCTGGCATTATGTTCCACTTGTGGAAGAAAGCACACTGTTGCTCTGCACTATGTTGTAAACTCTTGTGGATGCCGTAGACCTCTAGTGGCAGTTTAAGGTGTTGCGTATACTATTATTTTCTTAGTGGATTCCCTTATAACTTGCTCACCTATGGGCTGATCCATATAAAGTGTAATATTAAATTTCAGCTGGGAGAGTATACAAGTGTATATAAGCCTGTATAGACAGGTATGGTGTTCACTGATTTCTAAGGCATATGAATGGTGAACCATTCAGGGAGAGAAAGATCAGTGATTTACAGCATCTCCTTTACACAGTTGAGACTGAGAGTTACTTAACGTCACCCACTCCCAAAAAAAAAAAGATCTTTCCCCCGTCCTCCAGCTCTGTCTGTTAGCCTCCTGTGCTGCCCGGTGGGGCAGCTATGAGGAAAGGGACTCTGACAGGCTGATGAGAGTAAATAAAGGGGTAACTGCAGTCAAGCTGAAACAACACTCTCCGACAGTGCTGTCCGTTATACCCACACACTCTCCGACAGTGCTGTCCGTTATACCCACACACTCTCCGACAGTGCTCTGTTATACCCACACACTCTCTGACAGTGCTGTCTGTTATACCCACACACTCTCCGACAGTGCTGTCCGTTATACCCACACACTCTCCGACAGTGCTGTCCGTTATACCCACACACTCTCCGACAGTGCTGTCTGTTATACCCACACACTCTCCGACAGTGCTGTCTGTTATACCCACACACTCTCCATTGAATCCAGCAGCGCTCAGCACACAGCAGTGCTTTGCGGACATGCTGATAATATACTGCAATTTTATACGGCTTTGCAAGGCATGAGTGGCCAATAGGGATGCAGGGTGTTTGCTTAAAGGGAACACTTACTCCTTTTGTTGGTCACCTGAGAGTCGTTAAAGTTTCCTTTTATGGTTCATCTTCTGCAGAGTCCTCACTAAATATGACCATCAGGTGTGGCATCTGTTCACACACTGCTATTATAATTACATAGGCTATGAATGTTTTAATACCATCATGGAAGGAAGAAGATTTTTTTTCTGTTCTGTCTTTGTGTGTTTGCTTTTATTTCTCCATCCATTTTAGGTTAAATCAGTTACAGTTTGATTTGATTCTCTGTAAGCCCCACATGCAGAGTGCTCTGAGATGACCCCTTTCTTGAGAGTGATACATTTGATTGGTTGTTTGACTGATTGGTTACAGTCACACTGGCTTGCTGGGGTCTGACCCTACATAGCAAACCTGCTAGAACAGTGAAGAGCCCAGCGTGAATGTAGGACTGGAGACTAAACACCTTGAAAGGATGGACATGGCCAGGTGAGGGCTACAGGTGAGTCATGAATCATCTCCCCTTCACTATATAGCACTTTAAAATCCTTGCAAGGGAGGAGAGGGATATTGAAATGTAATTAAGTAATGTAATTTAGTAATAGCTGTGGTGGTAATAATAATAACTGTTGCAGAAATAATAGAAGCAGTAACAGTAAGAATAATAATAGCTGTTGTAGAAATAATAACAACAGACTCTTGAATAATAATAATCTTAGTACTGTCAGTAGTAGTAACAGTCATAATAATAATAGTAGTAGCAGTGGTTGTATTAGTATTAGTTGCCGTAGCATTGCTACTTGCTGGCAGAGGCCTGCCCTGTGTGACTCCAGCACATCATGGCGGGAGCATACGTACATTAACAACACGCTGTGGGACGCACCAAACACAGCACGCAACGATGGCGAAAATACCACAGCTCTATATTTAAACAGAAGAGTTATTAGCCTAATCCCTTCTGGGGTTTGAAATGGCTCTCAGAATATGCTGACTGCAACCGTACAGTACAGAGAGACAACAGAGCAAGGAGCAAAGGGACAGCCCTCCTGTTGTGTTCTTTATGAGCGAAGTGATTATGGACACAGCTCAGTGCCAGGGGTACTGTGGGCCCTTCCACTCCACTGGAATCAATGTATCCTTGCATGCTGTGTATTTGTCACTGTTAAATATTGGATATTAACATATATTAAAACAAGAAGCATCTTTGAATGTTCTTGGTTTAATGTTAAAAGTAAATGAGTAGAACTAAGAAGTTGCTTTATCTGTAATGTTATGGATACTATATCTGACAGCATTCGTTCATAGTGAAGACAACTGGTATCGCTGACATTAACATTTTTGTAGCTTACAACTCAATATTTACAGTATGTTTAAACCTAATACATAACCTAAAATAAAAACAGCTTAAAATATATTGATTTTCCTTCAACTCAATGACTGTGCTAAAGTCATAAATCTGTGATGGAGTGTCTGACATGCTTGCATGCCTTGTAGATTTTAGTACACCGACTGAACACCAGATGGCGTTTACTCTCTGCGCGAGGACCGCGTTGCTGTCAGTGGCGCGTTGAGTTGTAGCCTTCCTTATTTAACGCTCACAGTCTCACCATCCATTCGTCTCCTTACACATACGGCACACAGTTCTGGGCTGTACACACCGTAAGCTGTCTTTAGCACATGAAATTAACAATAAACATCGTGAAGCGCTGGTAGCAATGGCATGTTGTTAATTTTTCCGAAATCATATATGGAATTGTTAATAGTATGCGCCGCTGAGTTTCACATGGCAGGTTTTATGCGCCTGGTTTAAGGCGCGCGGCTGCTGCGCGGCGCGCGCTGGTCTCTGCCCTGCAGAGACTGCTGGCTGTAACGTCCCGTCAATGGTGATAAATAATGCAGCGCGAGACTGCGGAGCTTCAGTCACGTGCGCGTCCCGCGGCTGCCAGCACAGACGCTACCGGTGAAATAAGAACCGTTTTCAAAAACGGATGTTCACTGCATGTTTACCTCGCTGAGCTTCAATCAACAAGTCTATCTATCTATCTATCTATCTATCTATCTATCTATCTAATTTTTATACAAATTTTTAGCTTGTTATTTGATCCTATCAATAAACATAGATCTGCACTCAGCTCATATCAGTTTTTCTGCCCTTACAGTGTGCGCTGTGAGTCTATGGGTGGAGCTGGGGGTGTTATCGCTGCCCCGCCCAGCTGGTCCACCTGTCTGCGGGGGGGGGTACGAGGCCAGCGGGGTGACAGCAGCAGAGCATGTCTGAGGACGCTGAGTTGGCTGGATCTGGAGGGTGTGAGTGGGTGGAGCGTCGCTGATAAGACATATGTGGTCCCCCCCAGAACGCGGGGAAGCCCTCCCACTGGCTCATTAACATTCAGGCCCTGTGCAGACTGCATCAAGAAACTCCACTCCCTCCTCTACCCTCCCCCCCACTCTTTCTCCTCATCTATCTCTCTGTCTTTCTCTCCCTCCCTCCCACACTCTCTCTCTCCTCTCGTCTCTGCATCACTCTGACCAAGAACCTCCAACAGTCCAGGAATTCAGCGCTCAGGCAATAAAGGTAAACCAAATGTTTATTTACTTTTTTAAAAATGCCGTTTCAGTTGCTACAAGTTTGCAGAGTCCAAGTTAGCCAATGAGTGTGGTGAACTAAAATCTACATGGTGTCTCCCAAGATCTGAGGCATCAGTAGTATTTCGGGGTCCCCCTGTGTTTACCTCTACCTTACAACTGTCCCAAAGAATTATTCAGGAAACATTTGGTAACAGAAAAATACAACTAGGTTTAACAGGATATCTTTGTGATCTTTTACACAGCATCTTTTTTCACATGCTTCAGATGCACTGGATTTCCTCGTAAATTATTGATTTCCTTGGAGCTGTTAAATGTGTGTTTATGAGTACCACACCCATTATTCTGTGTAATTCACTCTTTAACTGTCAGAATAAATAGGGTTGTATCAGGGGAGCAGCAGTGGTCTGGGAACCACAGTCAGAGAGATAATCTGCAGCTCACCTGTAACACGGATCTGAAACCAGCAGCTTGTACACGTCTGATCAGCAATCATTTAATGCTAGAAATCTGAAACTGTTTTTACTGTTTTCTGAATAACTCTGTTCTGTTCCATTTGAAATCCTGTTCCCATCAATGTTGTGTCACTCTAGAGGTCAGATTTGAGTGAGTGGTATATGTTGAGAGTAGAAATAATCAAAGCAATATATAAAAATGAGCCAAGGCTGTACACAAAATCAGATGAATGGCTGGTATGAAGGAAGTACTGTGGTATAATATCTGCCAGAAATCAACCAGATTCCTTCAAAGTGTATGCAAGAATGGATAACAGTAAGAAAAAATCTGAATACAATAACATACTTGTGTATGAATAACTTTTAATATCCGGCATATACATGCTAATGTCCTTAATATTTTGACTTGGATTGCTATTATATGCAATGGAAGTGTATTTCTTCATTCAACTGGAGTATATTAAATTATATTTATTTAATTGTGTTCACAAACCAACACTAATGCTCTAATTGCCAGATGGTAGATATGATTTGCACAGAATATGCAAGATCCAAAGTTTGAGACATTTGTGAAGACAAAATTTTCATGCTCATGAATTGACTTTCACTGAGCTCTTGATAAGTTGTTTGTTGTGGCAGTTTACAAGTTTTTAAGTTTGAGTGTTGTAAAACCCAGGAGTCTTCAGCTGTATGAAACAGAAAGTGATATAATTGAGACTGAGGGGAAATGTGCTTATGGTGTTTCCTTTTACAAACAATAAAGGAATTCCATAAATAGCCAGTCAATTTTTGCTGAACCAGCTAAATACTGCATTTTAATGTGCCTGGATCTGTTTCCCACCATATACACACAACACACAGAGATTTGACGGGTCTTGTCTGTCTCCATGGTGACCCACTCATCCAGTCATGGGTTTCCTCATCGTCAGGACAGTCGAAGTGATGACCTGCACCAATTCGGTCAGAGTAGTTGCATTACCACTAGGGGGCAGTGTTCTGTCGGGGGCAGGTCTGGGGCTGAGACTAAGGTATAGGCTACAGGGTTGTGGATTCTTTGCTTAGGAGAGCTGTCAGGCACCTCTCCTGTAATGAAGGGTCAAGAACACTCTTTCAAACACATCAGGTGGCCTGCTCTCTGTCTGGCTTAACTAATGAAAGTCGTGCTCTCTGTGAGAATATTATTAAGACACAGATAATGAACAGAGAGCAAGAGGTGAGATGCTCTCATTGTTAAAAAAGGGAATGTCAAATAAACCAGAAAGGAAAGAAAAGTTTGGGGTTTGGAACAGCTGTGCAAGGCTATTGCAATTTCAGTAGAATGAGATGCCGATGAAAAGTAAGTCCGGTAACACAAAATGACCATCTCTGCTTTTACGCACTCACTTCATGTAGCAGTGTGTCCAACAGTCATTTTCATATTGCTGACACCTTCCTGCTATGAATGCATATCAGAAAAGTGTTATTGACTGAAATTTTATTTCTGCTTCTGTGATGAAGAGCTCACAGAAAATCACAGTGGTATGAAACCCTTTTGATAAAAAGGTACTGGGGTCAGTCCATGTGCACATAAACCATACCACAAGGATTAGTTGTTCTGCATCTTACAGACTTTTACATGTTTGTATGCTGGATATGTTCAACTAAAAATTTTCATCATTACAGTTCATTAGTAATTCTTTTTTGTCTGTTTAATCTTAAACTTGAATTAGACATAAATGTGGAGTGATAACAGTACACTGATAGTAGTACACTGGCAATTTTTCTGGCTGTGTTTGTGCATATAACCTGTGTTACAGGAATATAACCTGTGCTGCAGGTACAGGATGCTGTGTTTGTGCATATAACCTCTTTTACAGGAATATAACCTGTGCCTGAGCACAGAGGCCGTGCTGCCTCCCAGGGGCTGGTTTATGGGTTAGGGAGAGGGCTGTGGCATGCTGGTGGGACTTTAATGGTGATTTGCGTCAGGGTGGAAGAGTGGTGTGTCAGGAGAATGCTCAGTGATTAATGAGGAGGACTGAGCCTCCAATCTGGCAACAGACATTTAACAGTCCCCCCCTCCCCGAAACCACACACACACACACACACACACACACACACACACACACACACACACACACACACACACACACACACACACACACTCTCTCTCTCTCTCACTGTCTCATAGATGGAAACACATCAACAATGGAAGCACTGGCACAGGCTAAGATTCTATCCGTTTTTTGTTAAATATTAAATATTACTGCCCAGCTCATCTTCAAATAATGAAAATTGATTTGCCATTTATTGAAATCCCTTTAGGTAGCTTGTCATGCTGGTTTTAGTACTGGAACACAGATTAGCACTGAATATGAATGCTGAACTTTGAGTAATGAGTGTGGTTGATGGATGAACACAGGAGCAATAATATTCCAGAGGGAGTTTCATCAGATTACTCTGTCTGTGCGGTGGACAAGGCAAGCTGGGGTTATTGTGTTTATACAATTACAGCAACAACATCTTTCCTGCACTGTGAGAGATTCTTAATGGCAGCTCACTTTTCATATGAAAGATAATCTGTAAAATATTAAAAACCCTTGATAATAAAAACAGCTGTGCATGCAGCACAAGGAACACATGGTTTTCATGTGATTAATATGCATCACAAGCCATTAGATAGTATGATGAAATTAAAGCTGCCACTGACATGCCTAAGTGGACCTGCCTTTAGACCGGCTGGCCAGTACACTATTTTTGGTGAGACCAAACAAGCTGATAAATGATGGTGCAGTTGATATGAAGCAGAGGCTGAACAACAGGAAAGTTCCTCTTTGAGGACTGGTCTGTTGCAGAAAGGGGAGGAGATTTCAAACAAGATCACAGGATGTATGCAATGCAAGCACATGGCTGTGGCATTCAATATCCAAGAACACAGACCAGCACAGAGGCACAGCTAAAACAAGCACACTGGTGTTTAGCTGGTATGTTCTTTATGAAACTCCTGATGACCAAAAAATTGTTTTGTTTTTTTTGTTTACATTTTTCATTAGAGCCAATTCTCAGTGCAAAAACAGCAATTCTCTGGAAAAGCATAGACCAATTTTACATAACAGAAAAGAAATGTATCATTTGAGGAATAAATACCAGCTGAAAAAGTCAGCACAAAACACACTGATGACTGTATTGAGTTTTATACTGCTGGACCCACACTTTTACTGAATTACACAATACAGAAAAAATGAAAAATAACTGTCAGTCATCATGGACTCAGTGACGGTTTTACCAGCAGAAGGGCACACTGACCTAGCACTGATGTTGATATGTCAGTCAGCAGCCAATCAGCTGTGAGGGAGGGAGTGGCGACAGCCAGCTCCTCCCTGTGCAGACAGGCCTATCAGCTCTGAGAGTGCTGGATGGGCCTGCAGGGAAGGGGACCAGGCCCTGAGGGCAGACAACCAGACAGGGAATTCTGGGATGGCACACTCGCACCCCTCACCTCTCACCGCAGAGTGCTACTGGCCAGGCCAGGCAGCAGTGAAGGAAGACAAGGAGATGAAGGAACAGAAAGTTCATACTGGCTCAGTGCATTGCCACCCCAGGGAATTCTGGGAAAAAAAGACTGAAAAGGGACGCACTCAGGAAAAACAGTGCTAACAGAGCTCAAGCAGATTTTACCTTTCTCCAGCAGAGGTGGTGTCAGACCCACCATGGCTCCAGTGCTCCCTGAGGCAGCAGGCCCCAAATCCCTGTCACCAAAGCCAGGACTTACAACCAGGCCTTTGATTTTCAGCAGGGACTCTCAGAGGAGGACACACCAGCCGGAGCCGCCCATGCTGAGAGTGCTGTATCAGCGGGGCTCGCTGGTGTGGCAAGATGTGGAGCTGAGTATCAAATATTCATTACAGACCTCAGGGGGTGTGACTGGGGTCTGATTGATGGGCAGGAGGTGGGGGTAAGACCTGGGGTGTGGGGGCAGGGTAAAGGGGGGAGTGGAGGGGTTTGGGCAGAGCATGGGGGAGACAGAGTGTGTGATCTATATTTAGATCTATGGTTCTGCAGGGGCGGAGCTAATCCTCTTTGCGGCAGAATTATGCAGCTGTGGGATTATTAAGGTTTACGCCCATGCAAAACATCCTGCTACATCCTGCTGTCCATCACACGGTCCCTCTGGGATGGAGATCACACATGCCTTCAACAGCAGAGGGAATGGACTTCCACTTTAGGCAGAGGGGAATTTCTGTGCAGCACAAAAACATTAGAAAGCTGCTCTGCAGTCAGACTGATTCCCAGGTTAGAGCTGGTGTGCAGGCTGGGGGCTGAAATCTGCCTCACGTTTAGCCCATGGACACACTGACTCAGCACTGACTCAGTCTCTCTGTCCGTGCCATTGGTCTCCGGATGATTCCGACAGATTGACCATCTGTCAGTGGATTTCCACACGGCACTAAGGAATAACCATCACCCCCAACACTCCCAACACCCCCAACACCCCCAACACTCCCCAAACTCCCAACACCCCCAACACCCCAACACTCCCAACACCCCCAACACCCCAAAACTCCCAACACCCCCAACACCCCCAACACTCCCAACACCCCCAACACCCCCAAAACTCCCAAAACTCCCAACACCCCCAACACCCCAACACTCCCAACACCCCAACACCCCCAAACTCCCAACACCCCCAACACCCCAACACCCCAAAACTCCCAACACCCCCCAACACCCCCAACACTCCCAACACCCCCAACACCCCAACACTCCCAAAACTCCCAACACCCCCAACACCCCAACACTCCCAACACCCCCAACACCCCAAAACTCCCAAACTCCCAACACCCCCAACACCCCCAACACTCCCAACACCCCCAACACCCCCAAAACTCCCAACACCCCCAACACCCCAACACCCCCAAAACTCCCAACACCCCCAACACCCCCAACACTCCCAACACCCCCAACACCCCCAACACTCCCAAAACTCCCAACACCCCCAACACCCCCAACACTCCCAACACCCCCAACACCCCCAAAACTCCCAAACTCCCAACACCCCCAACACCCCCAACACTCCCAACACCCCAACACCCCCAAACTCCCAACACCCCCAACACCCCCAACACCCCCAAAACTCCCAACACCCCCAACACCCCCAACACTCCCAACACCCCCAACACCCCCAACACCCCCAAAACTCCCAACACTCCCAACACCCCCAAAACTCCCAACACCCCCAACACCCCAACACCCCCAACACTCCCAACACCCCCAACACCCCCAACACTCCCAAACTCCCAACACCCCCAACACCCCCAACACTCCCAACACCCCAACACCCCCAAAACTCCCAAAACTCCCAACACCCCCAACACCCCCAACACTCCCAACACCCCCAACACCCCCAAAACCCAACACCCCAACACCCCCAACACCCCAAAACTCCCAACACCCCCAACACCCCAACACCCCCAACACCCCAACACCCCCAACACTCCCAACACTCCCAAACACTCCCAACACCCCCAACACCCCCAACACTCCCAACACCCCCAACACCCCCAAAACTCCCAAAACTCCCAACACCCCCAACACCCCAACACTCCCAACACCCCCCCAAAACTCCCAACACCCCCAACACCCCAACACCCCCAAAACTCCCAACACCCCAACACCCCCAACACTCCCAACACCCCCAACACCCCCAACACCCCCAAAACTCCCAACACTCCCAACACCCCAAAACTCCCAACACCCCCCAACACCCCCAACACCCCCAACACTCCCAACACCCCCAACACTCCCAACACCCCCAACACCCCCAACACCCCCAAAACTCCCAACACTCCCAACACCCCCCAACACCCCCAACACCCCCAAAACTCCCAACACCCCCAACACCCCCAACACTCCCAACACCCCCAACACCCCCAAAACTCCCAACACCCCCAACACCCCAACACCCCCAAAACTCCCAACACCCCAACACCCCCAACACTCCCAACACCCCCAACACCCCAACACCCCCAAAACTCCCAACACTCCCAACACCCCCAAAACTCCCAACACCCCCAACACCCCCAACACCCCCAACACTCCCAACACCCCCAACACCCCCAACACTCCCAACACCCCCAACACTCCCAACACCCCCAACACCCCCAACACCCCCAAAACTCCCAACACTCCCAACACCCCCAACACCCCCAACACCCCCAAAACTCCCAACACCCCAACACCCCCAACACTCCCAACACCCCCAACACCCCCAAAACTCCCAACACCCCCAACACCCCCAACACCCCAAACTCCCAACACCCCCAACACCCCCAACACTCCCAACACCCCCAACACCCCCAACACCCCCAAAACTCCCAACACTCCCAACACCCCCAAAACTCCCAACACCCCCAACACCCCCAACACCCCCAACACTCCCAACACCCCCAACACCCCCAACACTCCCAACACCCCCAACACTCCCAACACCCCCAAAACTCCCAACACCCCCAACACTCCCAACACCCCAAACTCCCAACACTCCCAACACCCCCAAAACTCCCAACACCCCCAACACCCCAACACCCCCAACACTCCCAACACCCCCAACACCCCCAACACTCCCAACACCCCCAAAACTCCCAACACCCCCAACACCCCCAACACTCCCAACACCCCCAACACCCCCAAACTCCCAACACCCCCAACACCCCCAACACTCCCAACACCCCCAACACCCCAACACTCCCAACACCCCCAACACTCCCAACACCCCCAACACCCCCAAAACTCCCAACACCCCCAACACCCCCAACACTCCCAACACCCCCAACACTCCCAACACTCCCAACACCCCCAACACCCCAACACCCCCAAAACTCCCAACACTCCCAACACTCCCAACACCCCAACACTCCCAACACCCCCAACACCCCAAAACTCCCAACACCCCAACACCCCCAACACTCCCAACACCCCCAAACTCCCAACACCCCAACACCCCCAACACCCCCAACACTCCCAACACCCCCAAAACTCCCAACACTCCCAACACTCCCAACACCCCCAACACTCCCAACACCCCCAACACCCCCAACACTCCCAACACCCCCAACACTCCCAAAACTCCCAACACCCCCAACACCCCCAACACTCCCAACACTCCCAACACCCCCAACACTCCCAACACCCCCAACACCCCCAACACTCCCAACACCCCCAACACCCCCAACACCCCCAACACTCCCAACACCCCCAACACTCCCAACACTCCCAACACCCCCAACACCCCCAACACCCCCAAAACTCCCAACACTCCCAACACCCCCAACACCCCAACACTCTCAACACCCCCAACACCCCAACACTCCCAACACCCCCAAAACTCCCAACACTCCCAACACCCCCAACACCCCCAACACTCCCAACACCCCCAACACCCCCAACACTCCCAACACTCCTAACACCCCCAACACCCCCAACACCCCCAACACTCCCAACACCCCCAAAACTCCCAACACTCCCAACACCCCCAACACCCCCAACACCCCCAACACTCCCAACACCCCCAACACTCCCAAACTCCCAACACCCCAACACCCCCAACACTCCCAACACCCCCAACACCCCCAACACTCCCAACACCCCCAACACCCCCAACACCCCCAACACTCCCAACACCCCCAAAACTCCCAACACCCCCAACACCCCCAACACTCCCAACACCCCCAACACTCCCAACACTCCCAACACCCCCAACACCCCCAACACCCCCAAAACTCCCAACACCCCCAAACTCCCAACACTCCCCAACACCCCCAACACTCCAAACACCCCCAACACCCCCAAAACTCCCAACACCCCCAAAACTCCCAACACTCCCAACACTCCCAACACTCCCAACACCCCCAACACTCCAAACACCCCCAAAACACCCAACACTCCCAACACCCCCAACACCCCCAAAACTCCCAACACTCCCAACACTCCCAACACCCCCAACACCCCCAACACTCCCAACACTCCCAACTCCGAGCACTGAGTCAGTCACTCAGGCCATCTCTGAGGGCTAGGGTTAGAAGAGTCAGCCACAGAGGGAAGGGCTGTTCACTGACCGTTTCACCAAAAGCACAGGTGTCACACAGTTAATGGCCACTATGACAAAATAGCAAAGTGTTGGGCTGGACAGACTAAACCAGACATGTAACAGCCATTTACTTGGTCTGTGCTTTGTTTAGCAGCATTGGAAATAGTCTCTAATACCTGAACATAGCTGTATGTGTGTTCATCTTAACTTTTCATGATCTCATTCTTTAGACTCTCCGTGGGATTAGGAATCCTACCATATTTTAAAAACCCAGTAGCTTCTGTTTACAGATGTGACGTAGACCAAACCATCAGACCAAACCACCACGGGGCGGCAGTGTAGCATAGTGGTTAAGGAGCAGGACTGGTGGCCAAAAAGTTGCTGATTTGATTCCCCACTGGGGCACTGCTGCTGTACCCTTGGACAGGGTACTTAACCCAGAATCGCCTCAGTGAATATCCAGCTGTTTAAATGGACAACATTGTAACTGATGTAAGAACATCTGATAAAAGTCAATAATGTAAATCAGTGCATTTCTGATGTGTGTTTTGTACCATGCCTGGAACCTGCTTATGCTCTGGGGTTTGTTTTCAAATGCTTACTGATTTGCTCCAGATAACGTCAAACAAATTTCAAGATCAAATGACCTACTGCATATCTGTCATAGCTTAATGTCATGAAAGAGGTTAATGGTTCACCTTGGAAGAAATAAGGTGTTTCACTTTATGCCTTCAATCACCACATAAATTAACTTTGACCTTCTTGTGGCATGAAATACATCACAGCATTTCGACAGCTGCCAGGACAGGTTCATTTTTCTTCTCTGAAGTTTGAAATCATCGCAGTCAAGTGTTGTGTCTGTTTTGTAGCAGGGAAAACTGTGTTTTATATTTGATATTACAGCAGCGCAACCTGAAAATTAATCAACAGTACAATGAGCACAAGAACAATGGGAGCATCTGCCCCAGACAGCCAGGCCGGGTGTCCTGAGGTCCAGAGAGAGGAAGCTGACAGGGGGGCGGAGTCTCCTCACCCAACCACCCCCCCCCGGGGCATCCTGTGGGACACCTCACTCTGTTCACACTGCTTAATTGCCCCCCCTCCCCACCTTGTGTCAGAGATCTATGTAGAGAAGCACAGTAATCCCATTTTAAAAAGCACATTCAATCAGACCGAGCACTATGAAAAAAGTGTAGACCTAAAAGACCTATAAAAAATGGAATATATCATTCTGTGGGTGAAAACACAGGCAGGATGGCTTAGGAAAGTAAGTGATTCATATCAGAATCACTACAGACCTACAGAATCACTGACTGAAGGCTGGATATGAATAAGTTATGACTTATGGTTCTGCTTTTAGTGCATTTGTCTAGAGCAGCAGTAAGGAATGAGGCAGGTCATGTGACTCTTACTGAGTTATGTGTAAAACACACCCTGTCACGCAGTCATTTAACGTGCAACTGTGTGAGCATCACTGTGGACTGAGCTAAACAATGGAGAAGCCGTTTCAGCTCCCACAGCTGTTATACCACTGGTGCCTCCTCTCTGTCATTCTATACCTCCATCTGCTCCTGTGACGTGAAGTCAGGAGGACTGATGTAGTGGGCATGCCCAGTGCGCTCTCTCTGCTCTGTAGGGTGAGCAGAGGTAGTGGGCATGCTCTTAGACTGCCTGTTCTTCTGTCTGACGAGCTGCCTCTCCACCCCCTGCCGTTTCCTCTTTAAGGTAAAAGTCAACAAATCGGTCTCATAAGGCAACCCCCCTGCCCCACCCCACCCCCATCTGCCAGGGTTCCTCTCTCACTTTCTCTCTCTCTCTCTCTACACACACACACACACACACACACACGCACACACACACACACACACACACACACACACGCACACACACACACACACACACACACACACGCGCACACACACACACACACACAGGCTCTCTCTCTCTCTCTCTCTCTTACACACACACACACACACACATACACACACACACACACACACACACACACACACACACACACACACACACACACACACACGCACACACACACACACACACACACGCGCACACACGCACACACACACACACACAGGCACTCTCTCTCTCTCTCGCGTGCGGCCCTCCTGCCGGCGGGCGTTGGCTGCTGGCTGGGTGGGAGGGGCCTGTGTGCTCAGGGCCCTCCCCTCAGGCAGAGCAGGCGGGACGGTCAGGTCGCATCCTAATCCCCACTCTGCAGCTCTGCCTGCTGCTGGCTCTCCCTCACTCCCCGGAATCCCTGCTCTCTCCCCACAACAGAGTCATTTCTCCACCAAGGGAAAACCGCCATGGTAAGGAAGCCTCTTTCTGCTCACACGAGTTCATTCTTTACTTGCTATTTTTTTCTAACTATAGTACAATGTACTATTCTTTTATATATTTGGGGAGGGATGCAGCAGTCAGAAGGTTGCTTGTTGTGTTTGAACTTTGAATGGTATATTTTTGCGGTGTGTTACATAATCCACAAACTGACGTGACGTGTTGGTGTGTAAATGAATCAGGAGGTAGGTGGGTGGCACGGGGAGGCTTCCTGAGACAGAGGCAGCAAAGAGGAAAAAGTTGTGGAGTGTTAGACCCTGGCGTGGAGACGGCGAGCTGCCTCGCGGTGGCTGGTGTGGTTCCGCGGTTGCGGGTGCGTGGTACGGCGTGTCGCCCGTGAGCTGCAGTTGCGGGTGTGTGGTACGGCGTGTCGCCCGTGAGCTGGGGTTGCGGGTGTGTGGTACAGCGTGTCGCCCGTGAGCTGGGGTTGCGGGTGTGTGGTACGGCGTGTCGCCCGTGAGCTGGGGTTGCAGGTGTGTGGTACGGCGTGTCGCCCGTGAGCTGCGGTTGCGGGTGTGTGGTACGGCGTGTCGCCCGTGAGCTGCGGTTGCGGGTGTGTGGTACGGCGTGTCGTGCGGCATCGCGCGGCGGCGGCGGGATCCTCCGCAGCGCTCCCCGCAGCGAGGAACAGCCTGCGTGTTATTTACGCTCCTTAAAATCCTCGAACACGCAGAGCCGGCGCGGCTCATGCTGTGACTGCCTGCCGTTGTCCGTGCCGGACTGAGATGCTCAGCTATGAACGGCGCGTTGTTTAGTGTCTCTCATCTGTTACTACCTGCTGGAGGTCGGAGAGGTCAGGCAGACCCACTCAAGCACTCTTCAGGCTACTGAGGGCTGTGATCTTTGACCTCCAGGGATCACTGCAACCATACTGCCCCATATCTAGTGTCTAGCATCTAGCACACTTTGTATGAGCTGATTGCACCTTCCAAGATTTGGTAAGACAATCAGCATTTGTCCATCAACTGTATGCAAGTGTAACATTATTGACAAACACAATTTGGCAAATCAAGCAAACATCAAAATTACAGGAAAGAATTTTTTTTTGGATTGAAATAAATTAACATAATTAGTGAGTTTTTACTTTACCCTGAAAGTTGTTTTAAACTTTTCCCTGTCCATTACATTACTTTGATTTACAGACACTGTTATCTAGAATGACTCACACAGTTGACCATTTTTACATTAAACGTTTATCCAGCATGAAGAGGACTATCCTTCATATCTCTCACCATCTATTGGTCCCTTTGTAATGACATCACACTTGGCACTGCCCACCACAGCCACGCTGTGAGCTACTTTAAAGCCGCAATACCGGACTGTTCACATATGTCCCACTTCCTCTTAACATACTCAAGCAGGAATCAGCACTGTCTTAAGAGGGTGTAGTGGCTTACCTTACATCTGCAGGGCAGTAATATGGCTGGCAGTAGCAGACTTGCTGTCAGCAGTTTCCTGAAAATTTCAGTTTTGGGTTGATACAACACACACTTTCTGGTTTTCTGGTACTGTGGTTGTTGAATTTGATTTGTGCATATTATGGATAGGGATGCACCTTAGCTTAGACACCACACTTCCAGTACCACATCTCATGCACTGGGGGGCAGGGTGGAGTTTGCCTCCTGGGAAAATGGATAAAAGGGGCAGTGGTGTCAAAGGCAAAGGAGGTGGAGTCCCGAGGAGAAGCTGAGACAGAGTGCTTGCATGAAGAACCTCTCAGTTGTTTGACCCGTTTGTTTTTTTTTTGTTTGTTTGTCACATTAATTAAAACTACCAGCTAAACGACCTTTAGCCCATTTTAATAAAAATAAAAAAGAAAACCTGAACGAACCACAACAAGGAGCGAGGGCTGGCTGACTCTGCAGTCACCCCAAGGAGCGGGCCCGGTGTTTGCCCAGGTGGAGGTAAGCTCACCTGTTCCCCTCAGTGCTACATCCTCAACATTAGATTCGTACATACTGACGTCCACGTTAAAGCACACATTAGTTTAGGTTACAACCGAAGCTCAGGCAGGGCGGTCACCGAATCCCCTCGACCAACGGAGTGCAGGTTAGTAAGAGTCCATCTAGGCCTGTGTACTTTCTGCCCTTGGGTCTTGGGTTGTAACAGTGCATTTGTACATTTACATTTACATTTATTCATTTGGAAGATGCTTTTATCCAAAGCAAATTACAAGTGAGGGAGAGTACAACACAACGCACATTTGTGCTGGTTAGAGAGTTTGACACAAGGTGAAGAGCTTTCAGGTGAAGAGAGAACAGAGCCCCTCGTCTCGTATGGACTAGAGAAGTCTCTTGTTGATATGTGAATGTTCCTTAATGGTAATTGGTATTGTGGTAATTGTTATTGGTAATGAGCTGTATTCAGTTGAAGTAAACAGTCTCATTAGCCCACAGCTTCACTGTGTGTGTCCGCTATATTCAGGTTTAATCACAAGATTCAATCGCCCATGCCTCACACATTTATCATTTAACAGTACATACGCCTGATTTGCATTTAAGTCTTGGTGTTCATGTAGAAAAAGGGAAACAAAGAGAATCTTTGGTCACATTTCAACGATTGGTGCATCCAACCAATCACATTCAAGCAGTGCTTCTCATGGCGCCGCCCACAGTGCCAGTGAGAACACTGAGAAGCAATTACAGAACCACGGATACAGCCGTAAACACAGTTATTAATTACGAGACAAAGCTTAACGCATTCTGGAAGCTCAAAAAATAGAATAAAGAAGCAAAAATTAGCCAAATAAATTATCCAAATAATTTATGGGAAATTCAATCGCAACCTCAAACAGTCCTGTCAGCTTACTGCAGGAAGGTTAAGGCTTTGCGGAACGCTATGTGAATACTCTGCACAGTCATTGAGTGGGGTCTTTACTGTGGTTTATTCCTGCTTTTACTGGATGCTCTTTGCATACAGTCCTCAGAGACTCCTACTTCTCTACACATGGTTATTTTGTGAGCTCCCTTTAAGGTGAGCCCACTGCTATATTTTCAAGGGGATGTAAGTTCTGTATTACAGTGTGTCATCCTATGTCAATGGTCTAACTGATCATCTCAGCCTCCAGATCTCTCCCCCGTCTCTACCCAATCAAACATTTGTGCATCAGTCTGAAGAAAGCAGTTCACATATGACAAGCAAAAGCCCTGGACATTAAACGATTCTGCCCAGGGGGGAAATGTTCAGACAATCCAACTCAGAAGTTCCAGGATTTCATAAAACATTACTGGAAGCATCTTGTCAGTGTAATCCACACCAGAAGAGGATTTACAAAATATTAATTGACCAGATGTGCGCAGATATGGCCCTTTTGTGTTTTTTTTTATTATAATTCACTATTTGCAAGCAATCTGAATTTGCTCTGCGCAATGGTATTATGAATAAACATGAAAAACAAGCAGAATAATTATCCAATATGTTATTTTTTATAGCATATTTTTGTTCATTATTAGTCATGAGTATGAGTAAATATGTATATGGAAATTCGTATTCTCATATATGCACATGAGCTGGGAGTCCTTGCCTGGCTTAGGCTTTCCTGAGCTCCATAGGCAGCTCCGCACTGGCAGTGTGCTGGAACCACTGCTGCAGAGAGCTGCACACCGTCTGTAAGCAGGACAGCGAGGGGGAGAGGACAGGAGAGAGGTGTGCGGGGGTGTGTGTGTGTGCGGGGGTGTGTGTGTGTGCGGGGTTGTGTGTGTGTGCGGGGGTTGTGTGTGTGCGGGGTTGTGTGTGTGTGCGGGTGTGTGTGTGCGAGGTGTGTGTGTGCGGGTGTGTGTGTGTGTGCGGGGTGTGTGTGTGTGCGAGGGTGTGTGTGTGTGCGGGGGGTGTGTGTGTGTGCGAGGGTGTGTGTGTGTGCAGGGGTGTGTGTGTGCTTGGGGGGTGTGTGCAGGGGTGTGTGTGCGGGGGGGTGTGTGTGCGCGGGTGTGTGTGTGCTTGTGGGGTGTGTGGCATGAGGATGTGTGTGTGCGTGTGTGTGTGTGTGCGGGGTGTGTGTGTGTGCGGGGGTGTGTGTGCGCGGTGTGTGTGTGCGGGGGGGGGTGTGTGTGTGCGGGGGTGTGTGTGTGCAGGAGTGAGAGGTGCATCTCACCATCCACAGCAGACAAAGGCCCATGTTAACAGGTATGCAGGGATCCAGCTACTGCGTGTGCTATGTATTACTATAGTTCATAGCATAGTGCTACATTGTACTTTAGTTACTATAAATCACTATGTTACTATGTACTATGGATCATTTCATTTTATTCCTAATGCATTTGTGTTGTTTTTGCCCTGCTGGGAATGCCACCATTTTAAAATCACAGTGAGAGTAAGAGCAGCCCTTTGCAGAATGCCAGGGTTCCCTTCGATTCTACATCACATAGATCTTCTGACAGGAATCACAGTCATATACATCCCCAGCCATGTTTTTTAAAATGCTAATTATCGGCTGCAGACATTCACATGGTAGGCCTTCTGCACATTACCTGCATGCCGACTGGTCTAGGACGCTCTGGCCGCATTGTATTTTGGTGCTGGGGGTCCCCTTCGCTTGCCAGCGTCCGCTCAGATGGAAGAAAGAACAGCACGACACGTCCCTCAACATTAAACTTTAATGTGCTGCACTTACATCGGCCGCCTCTCTCTCCTCCCTTTCTCTCTTTTCCTCTCCCCCTCCTCTGAAATGCTATTTGTTTTTCACTTCTTTCAGCCATCTTTGAGTAACCGTCAGCCTGAGGCATGTGAAGGAGAAAGATCTCCTTCTTTTCTTTCCACTAAAGAATGTGGCAGGTGATGTAAAATGCATTGTTTCTGAATTAGGCGCAAATGTGCCTGAACATACAGTAAATTCATGATAAACCAAATCATAATTGGGGGACACCTTCAAAAACAATGGATTCAACATTGTTTTGCATAATGTCCTCCTACTTACATATATATACCGTATATAGATTTAATGGATTTCCATTTGGGCACAAGAAGCTCCATTCAGAATCAATCACCCATGGGTCAGAGTAAACATTGTTGGATTCAAGACATAAAGACAAAGCAAATACAGCTCACAGCTGCCAGCGAGCTTTTAATATTTAACCATGAATTACAGCAGGAGATATTCAGCTCCCATCCTGGTTACAGCCCTGCACTGTGTACCAGAGCCAGCCTGACCATCACACCCACCATAAAAGCCCCGGAGCTGTAGGGTTCTGCCCCCAGAGCTGTAGGGTTCTGCCCCCTGGAGCTGTAGGGTTCTGCCCCCCAGAGCCTACAGCAGCCGGCAGCTGCAGCTCAAACCCATAATGCAATTACGTTATACATGACAAGCTTTAGAGCACATTTACAGACAGCCTCAACCGCCTCTTCATTAAAAAAGATCATTGAAAAAGATCTGTGATAATTCATTTAGGCATAGCTGTACAGCTGCTCTGCAGATCTGGAGAACCAAAGGAGGCTGACTTGTACTGTGTTATTGTGTTTATCGCAGTCATACTTCATGTTATGACACTAAACATGGCATAGCCATTACCATGGCATTTTGTAAATCATTTTGTTTGGACGGCAGGGATGCCATCCACCATGTATCAGTTGATGGAATACATTTTACCCTGATGATGACAGAATACATTAAGAACACCTATGAGTGTTTATGAAGGCTTTATATAGTACTTATGAGGGCTTTATGAAACTCCTATATAACACCATCAAATGTTACCATTAATATGTACAGTACATATATCTTCACAGATTTGCAATGCATTCTGTGTGTCACATTTGAAAAAGGCAGGTATTAGTTCTTATTGTATTATTATATCTTATTCTGTTCCATACGCCCTGATAACCTCCTCCTGTGGCAGGAAGAGCAGTGTAATTATGCTCACAGGAGCAGCGGATCCAGCGCACTCACGTGAGCTCTGGCTGATAATGAAGTTGGTCTCCTGCTCAGGGCCTATCTCACCCACTCCAGATAACGCACCAGAACCCAAATGCAGACACGCGGATCAATATCAATTACACTCCTGTGGAAGACTGCGTCCAGAGGAAATGAACCCTGAGACAATTATCTGTAGTCTTTCATTTTTTTCCTTTGTTTGAAATCTGTTTTCACCCCACAATCCTTGGAGCCCCACAGTCCGGCACATTGCAGTGTATTAATTTCGTACCGGTGTCTGCTATTCACTCTGAAATTTATGTCTCCACTATGGCACCGCAGCGGCGGGGGCAAGTCAATAACAGTAAGTTAAAAACGCAACTTGTGGCCCGTGTCCGGGGGTGTTTCGGCGGGTGGCAGTGATTCGCCGTCTGTTCAATGATGGGTCAGTAAATCAGCTTTATGGCACGCCCTCACCCTACCGAACGACCGCTCACCCGCCCAACTGCCCGACAGCAACGGTGACCTGATTACAGCGTGACTAGCAGGACATGCGGATTGATTCCCAGAGCATCTCACAGACCTCCTCATTGTGTGACTCCACAGCTTCTGAGGCAGTGTAAAGGCCGGGATCATTAGGCAATTCAAAAATTTGAATATGATATGTTGAATAAATAATGCTAATTACATATTTGTAATTGTAATAAATATATTACAGACAACATTACATTGCAAAGTCAGAAATAATGCATAGCATTCACTACATTACATGGATAACATTGCTAATCATCTGCTTGAAAATTTGAAAACTACAGTTAATTAAAGTTAAGTTAATTTTCATAGTTTACGTCGCACTTGGTTATCAGATACAGACCAACAGCAATAGCTCATATTTCCATTCAAACAGCTGGATATTTATACAGCTCCTGTAATTTTGGTGAAATCCCTTGTTTATCATGTAACATGTGATGTTGTACTGTAGTATGAGCATTCCTGCAACCTTACAGAAATGATGAGGGAGTGTTCTGCCCTATCTGTGCTTACTGGCAGTTAGATATTCTCCTTCTAAGCTTGCATTTGAGTTTTGAGTCGGAAAACAGACGCTACTCGTGTGTGCGATATTCATTTAAACTTACACAATGTTAGCATGCAAACATGGCATAAGTACTGCAGTGGTGCACGCCATGGTTACACACACAGCTGAAATTAAAGTAAGCTTCTTACATGACAGAACCAAATTGCTACAAGCAGTTTTTAAAATCCAACACCCTGCAGAAAACAGCCTTTATTAGTGAGTTCACTGAAGCGTAACGTCTCAGTCTACACCAGATGTCAGAAATGTACCTATTCTGTTCTCTCAGCGCTAATTAGGAGATAAAGATAGGCTGGCATGGTGTTGACAGATCTCACTTTTTTTGCACTTTCAAAGCACAGAGACAGATACCAGTCAGCCAAAAGAAGGTGGCTCTCTAAAATAAAAATAGAGTGACCCAGGGGGTGGGGGGAGGCTTATTCACCATAAATCTGAGAAGCTTCAGCTGTAAGAAAAGCTATAAGCACTCCGAAACAGCAGAGCCATGGAATTTAGAGACTCACAGACGAAAAGCAGGTACATATAAATAACACTTTCTACACTCCAATATATGACACAAAACACTGCACTTAAACAACAGTGAAGAAATAGATAAATAAATAAATGAAAAAAACAGTTAATAAACGAGGAAGAGGGCAAAGGCAGCATTTGCATACATCCAAACTGGGCCCGGTGTCTGAGTTTCTGTTTTTTATAAGGGTTTTTTTTGCAATTTTATTGTCTTGCTTTTCACATAACTATGTACTTTCCGAGTGCATTTTATTTTCACTTCATTTTCAAAGACAGAGAGAAAAGATAAAATTTAAAAAGTAACAACACTAGTAATAATAATCTAAGTCCCAAACAGATTCATGAGGAGAATTTTAGACAGCCTCTATGCAAATCTATCCCATCCTCAAGTATAAAAAACCCCCACTCACCACTTCCTTTTTATATCAGCTGTTCACAGCATCCCTCCTCCACCCTGTCTCCTCCTTAGATCTGTTCCCATGTATGATCTCCAACGGGGGGATCAACAACATTGGCCCAAAGCAAGGTGTGACCCCTTCCTCTGACTCCAGGCCAAAGAGCTGTATCCCTACACCTTCATTGTCAGCAACGCCTCTTATTGTGCTAAAATTCATACCTACTGAACAATAATAATAAGACTGAGACATTGATAATGTTTGATTCCAAATTTTAAAAAAAGGCATAAGTAAAAATAAATAATAAGTAAAAAATAGTAGTGATAATTAAGTTAAGTAAGATAAGTAAAAATAATGATAACAAGTAAATATAATAGTAATAATTAAAAAGGGAATAGCGTCTCTGTTTAGTTCTGGGAGAGAGAGCGAGCCCCTTCACTCACTCAGAACCAAGGACATGAGAAACCTGTGGACAAACATGCAGAGAGGTCTGAGAGCAGAGAAGGAACAACAGTCCTCCTTTCACCTCTCTGCATGTTGAGCCTTGTGGTGCATCCCTGTCGTTATGAAAAATGGACACAGACTAATGCAAACCCCAAGTTCTGTGCCGGCGATTGGTCACTTATGAATTATTGGTCACATATGAATAATATTTATGACCCACAGTGCAGTTCTGGTTCTTCCACGTTTGGACTGAAAATCTGTGGCAATTTATTTTTTCCTTTTTTAGCATGGAATGACACTGAATCTGACTTTAACATGGGCCAATAAACAGCTCTAATGTCTATGAGACATGTTTGTCTGGTCATGTCATCACAGACCCATAATTTATACAGCATAAATATCCCAGCAGAGTACAGTTTCCCCAAAGTCATATCCACGCATGCATTCCATTTCGCTGTGCACATACATGTTCATGGCACTTTGTTAATTGTGCAGAAGCCTTCAGTAATAAAGATACAAGAAAATTCATCATAGCAGAGTGGTTAAGGAGCAAGACCTGTACCCAAAAGGTTACTGGTTCAATTCCCCACTGGGGCACTGTTTCTGTACCCTTGGGCAGGGTACTTAACCCACAATTGCCTCAGTAAATATCCAGCTGTATAAATGGATAATATTGTAAAAAAACACTGTAGCTGATGTAAGTCGCTCTGGGTAAGAGCATCTGCTAAATGCCAATAATGTAATGTAATTATTTACTTGTTAATTCAGTTTGTTTTATACTTTCTTTGCACATTCAATTGTGACCGACAGTAACCTGGCTTTGAAACCCAAGGCTGTAGCCATACTTAACTGTACATGGATCTCATCAGCAACAGACCACAGTCCTTCCTCACCTTCAGAAAACAAATGCATAAAGAAGTGGAATGAAATCAGATGCTGTAAGAGGGAAACATGACTTTCTGGCTCTCCCTCTCTGTGGCTGCTGAAAGGGTAATCCAAAGCTTTGGGGAGAAATTTATGCAATCTTAATCAGGATTAAATCACAGCTCTCATCTGTCATCTCAATCTCTCTCTCGCTCTCTCTTTCTCTTATTCCCTCTCTTCCTTACTCATTATTCTATTCCCTGTCTCTCTCTCTCTCTCTCCCTCTCTCCCTCTCTCTCTCTCTCTCTCTCTCTCTCCCTCTCTCTCTCTCTCTCTCTCTCTCTCTCTCCCTCTCTCTCTCCCTCTCTCTCTCTCTCCCTCTCCCTCCCTCTCTCTCTCTCTCTCTCTCTCTCTCTCTCTCTCTCTCTCTCTCTCTCCCTCTCTCTCTCCCTCTCTCTCCCTCTCTCTCTCTCTCTCTCCCTCTCTCTCTCCCTCCCTCTCTCTCTGTCCCTCTCTCTCTCTCTCTCTCCTCTCTCTCTCTCTCTCTCTCTCCCTCTCTCTCTCTCCCTCTCGCAGGGTCAGAGTGATTGCTCATGGCTGGAAGCTGCACTGGCTTTTGGGGGAAGCCTGGCTGGGGCGTAATCTCAGTGCATCAGGATTATACAGCGCGTTTACACACCACGCGTCCCCTACACACTGAACACAGGAGGCCACAGCCTGCTGTTTACGTAACTGCGCTATGGGAAGGGGCGTGGCATCAGCTCACGTCAAAACTCGCCTCTGTTCCGACCCGCTTACCCAGACCAGCATCAATGGCTCTGAAAGCATGTCTGAGCCCATGTTCTCGGTGAGACAATGAGCAGCAGTGATATTTGAGTTAATGCTGAGGGTGATGAGACGTCCCTGGCTGCAGGGGTGCCACAGTTACAGAGGGATGGTGATCGCTGTGAGGGACACCCTATCGCTCTCTCAGACCAGCAGCAAAGCCATGCTTCAGCCTGCTAACACAAGGGGGCGACGCTGTGCGCCCTGGTGCTATATCACCCCCAACCCCCAACCCCACATTAACAACAGCACACACTGATGGAGTGCCGTCTCACTAACAGGAACCCTGGATCAGACAGGCCTGCGTGTTACTGTGATTTACTGTGGACTCACCTGCTGCAGGCTCAGGAAGGCAGCCAATACATGTGAGGATATAATAGACAGACATACATCTAACCCATAAAACGTTTTTTTTTCCTTAATAAAGACTGGATGGGAATATCCATCTGTTACTGTCAGAGACAGAAACACGCAGTCACACACGTGTCATCCAGCAGGAACGCTTTGCTGCAATAGGGCCTCCTCATGCCTGCACACAGCTCACATCTGTACTGAAATCCATTCCATGCCTGCTCAAGGAGACCTGGATTGCAGGTGGCAGTGTCGTGTAGTGGTAAGGAACACAGCTTGTAACCGAAAAGTTGCTGGTTCAATTCCCTGCTAAGGTACTGCTGTTGTACCCTTGGACAAGGTACTTAACCAAAATTGCCTCAGTAAATATCCAGCTGTATAAACAGATAACGTGTCAAAAGTGTAACGTTTGCAAGCGGCACTGGACAAGAGCATCTGCTAAATGCCAATAATGTAATGTAATTAAAACTGCAATTAAATATGGTGAACACAGATTTTAACATAAATCATTTACAAGTCATGAATGTCCACAAAATAACACTGATAAGTGTCAGACTGAATCAAAAAAGTATACCTGGTTTGCAGTGTAGACAAGTGGCTACTGCTTAATTAAGACTTCATTTGCTGTACTACTATCACTATTAACATTTTAATGTGTGGCATAGTGGTAAGGAGCAGGGCTCATAACCTAAAGGTTGCTGGTTCGATTCCCTGCAGGGATACTGATGCTGTTCCCTTGGTGCTTACCCCAGAATCTCCTCAATAAATATTCAGCTGTATAAATGGATAATATGTAAGAACTGTAACCTGTGTAAGTTGCTTTGGATAAGAGCATCTGCAATGCATCTGCTATTATAATGTAAATATAATATTGGTAAATATAAGTACTCCTTTCGTATGCTGCTGCTTCCCTGCTAGGTCTGATACCAGGCTTGCAGTGTGTTTGATGCAGAGGAACAGAGAGGCCCTTTAAGAGAGAAGGGTTGACCCAGTTTCTCATCTCCAGGACAGGTACCACAGGGAGGGGCTACTCACAGCCTAGATACATCTGTAATGTACCAAAGGGGCCCCACCAATCTCAGCGACCAATCACAGCCTTCTCTAGCAGAACATGAATCAAGTCTCATCTCAGGTAAAGCCAGGAGAAACCAGCCAGTTAAAGGCAATAAATGAAAAACTCAGAGTCATTCTGAGAAAACTGAAGCACTACCTGCAGGTATGATACACTGAAGGTGTACGAGACAGCCTCTGTTCACATGTAAGTGCTGTGTTGATCAGACAACAGATCATTCACCTCAGAATATGATCATTCATGTAGTCAAACTGGCAGTGCTACCAGGACAGGAAACACCTGCAGAGTTGATCCCTTCTGTCTGCTCAGCAACGAGTGGCCAAACAAGAATGTGCCTTGCTCCACCATGCCATGTAGGTTTACAACAATTCTGCAGCTGTCTTATACAATATGCCTCTGGTGTCTTACTGTTTTAGATTTTTGCATGTGTCACATGGATGTGTTTTCATTTTTAAGTTTAAAGTTAATTTTAAATTTAAGTTAAACCTCTCGCATACAAGACTTCTGCCTGCAAAGGCAATAAAGAATTCAGTTCCATTTAATTCAATTCCATTTATTCATCTGACAGATTCTCTTATCCAGAGTGATTTATATAGTGTGTTCAGCAGGTTTAGGTGTGTAGCGATATTGTTACTGAATCATTAGGGCCATGCATTGTAATACAGTTGCTCAGCATGTGCTGTCATAAGGCATACAAACATATACTACATTCAGCTGCCATGCCAGCTTGTTCCACTACCAGCTTCAATTGCCAAAAAGTTTGACCCTTTTTCTCCCCAATGTTTTTTACCTCAAAGGCCAGCTGGCTTTTCCCCCTGATGCTTATATCTTGCTTATACTTATAATCATGTTTTTACAGCATGGGGGGGGCACAGTTTGGAGAGTCAAGATGTGCTGGCAGTGATCCCCTGATCCTAACTGCTGTGGGAGTTACTCTGGTTAACTGAGCTAATTCCAACACTTGGGGGCCAGTGTTGAAAGGCAATGTGATCAGGGGAGTAACCCCTCCAGGAGGGGAGGACTAGGGGAATGACAGTTTGCCTTACAGTGGCGTGGCACATTTTGAGTCTGTTTGCATCGCAACTGTCCCCCTCTCCAGTCAGGGAACTAAAGTGTAGCCTTGAACCCTGGGACCCAGCCAAGACGGTGATATATACCCTATTACACAGCCAAGACGGTGATATATACCCTGTTACACAGCTAACACAGTGATATATACCCTATTACACAGCTAACACGGTGATATATACCCTGTTACACAGCTAACACGGTGATATATGCCCTGTTACACAGCTAACACAGTGATATATGCCCTGTTACACAGCTAACACAGTGATATATGCCCTGTTACACAGCTGGATATGTTTACAGTTTAAGAGACACAGGAGTGCCCCACCCAGGATCCTGCAGCCCCACAGTGCAGGTTGCCACAGTTTTTCCTTCACCACAAGACCACTGTACACTGTACACTGTCCTTCCCTCACCACCACTCTCCACAGCAGAGCCAATCACGTCCTCTGCAGCAGAGCCAATCACGTCCTCCACAGCAGAGCCAATCACATCCTCCACAGCAGAGCCAATCACGTCCTCTGCAGCAGAGCCAATCACGTCCTCCACAGCAGAGCCAATCACATCCTCCACAGCAGAGCCAATCACGTCCTCCACAGCAGAGCCAATCACGTCCTCCACAGCAGAGCCAATCACATCCTCCGCAGCAGAGCCAATCACGTCCTCCACAGCAGAGACAGGGTGTTACCTACTGGGAGGGGCCAGGAGAGTGGAGTAGACACCTCTTTCAGGGCTGAGGACTGAACTGGCATCCCCCTAGAGCATGAACACTGTATCTCAGAGCAACAGCAAACACTACAGCAAACTCATTCAGAGTCAGACAAACTCCATCACTCGACAAAAACTACAGCAAATTCCATAGGTAACCCTAAAACTATCGCTCCCTCCACAGGGAGCTCTCAGTGAACAGAGATGTTTAAACCCTGAGGCAGGCAAAGCAGTGATGTAACCTGTAAGGTAATTCACCTGTAGGGTACTTCATTCAAGACAACCTGGACCAAACAGAGGGACAGCTATGCAAGAGTGCTGACTCTGTGGATATGATGTCATTATCTGACTGTCTTCTTCCAGCCCTAAAAAACCATCACGATTGTAAAAAAGAGCTTAGCATGTGCAAATATACCTCATTTATGAATGACTCTACAAATGCAAAATTTATTTCTCTTCTCAATTACGGTAAAAACGGTAGAACATACACATCCGATAATCTCTGGCCAGAGGAAAAGGTTTCAGTAGTAAAAACAACATCCACAAACTTTTTTACAAAACAAATATTTAATCTTTTATCTTTTTATCAAATTAAAAAGATAAAAAATTAAACGTACAAGTGCATTTTTATAAAACATAAAACTCTTCTTTAGCATGGCCCATGGGATCTAGGAAAGAACAGTGCATGTCTTCACTCGCTCCTAAATAAGTGCGTTTGGTAGTGTGTGCAGATGCTATAATGTGCGTCACTACCTCAGACTAGCTTAGTAAAGGCCATGGAGTGGACACTCAGAAGGTGTGGTGGGGAGCAGATCAAGGTCATCTGGAATTTCCTCTTGTCTTGGAGTTCCTGCAAACAGACCGCCAGCTCATATTGCATTCCGCCAATTTTCCATTTTGGAAATGGAGGCAGCATGCGTGAAATGTGCCTCTTTCAGGTGTTCTTTTTACAGTCACGGCCCATTTGAAATAATGAGATGAGGATGTTTTCAAACAATCCTGAGTGCATGTCTGGGAAAGTATGTGCATTTATGTAAGAGTATGCACGTGTGTGTGTGTGTGTGTATGGGAGTGTGTGTGTGTGTGTGTATGGGAGTGTGTGTGTGTGTATGGGAGTGTGTGTGTATGTGTGTGTGTATGGGAGTGTGTGTGTGTGTGTGTGTATGGGAGTGTGTGTGTGTGTGTATGGGAGTGTGTGTGTGTGGGAGTGTGTGTGTGTGTGTGTGTGTGTGTGTGTGTGTGTGTGTGGGGGCACTCCTGTCCTCTGAACTGGGCAGATGAGGTGAGACAGATGAGAAGAACTGAGAGACACATGATCTATCGATCTGAACCTTCCTCTCTGCCGCTCCAGGGAGGAGGAAGACAAAGACAGAAAGCTGAGTTCTTAAAGGGCATCAGCTTCCCACTCTCTGACAGCTTTAAAGGTGAGCACTGAGTTTCCAACCTCCCCTGTATCTTCACAGTATGTTCTGTCAATTTCAGCAACCAAACTCATAATGATGTGAAATTTTACTCAAAAGACAGAGTGCATAATGGGTAGTTTGAACAGAGACCTAGGAAAACAAACAAAAAAAAGCCATGATCCCCAGCTTATTCTGGAGATGACTCTGCTGAGACCATGGAGAAAGCATCACAGTGCAAATTCCTCCAGATCGTCAGCAGTACACTGTGCAGATTCCCTTTGCTCTCTCTTTTATGAACGGGACAGTTAATGACCAAGCACTGAGCTGGCACTGCCAACCTGTCCTGGCATGTTCTGAAGCTCCCATAGCCGTTGGCATGATGCCCGAGCTGTTGGCACCCCCTTCCCCTCCCCGCCCCCCACTTTCCCACCAGCTGATGCCTCTCAAAAAAGGCCGTCCCGTCTCTTTCAATCAGACAGCGGCATCCATCACCACCCTAATATTAGAGCTGGGTGGCTATTAACTTTTAATGCGGTCCTGTGGCTATGCAGAGCCTGCAGCCTGAAACAGGAGGCTGGCTCCACACAGAGCCCCGCCCCCTCACGGCTTCCAAAACACCAGCACCGGAGGCAGAATGTCCCTTATCTTAATTACAAACCACAAACCGCCTGCGAACGTCGGGGAAATGATCTCTCTGGGCCCCTCTAGGCCACCTGACTCCCAGAGTGGAACGAAGATGTGCCAGACGACATAGTGCCAAAAGAGGCATTTGCGTAAAGCTGTTTTCATCTCAGCTCTGACTCCTGTTGTCTCTTTCATATGCAAAGCCACTTCTAATGTTAATCGTTTCTTTATCGTTCGTTCGGTGCCCTGGGGAATCCCTGCCTCTTGTTAAATGACGCAGTCAGATCCTTGGCTAAATATCACATTAATACACAAAATCTAACAACCATGACTTGCTCCAAGCTTCTGGAAGGGGTGTTTGTGGCTGTACTGTGTGTAGCCCACAAATCCCTCGCGTGAATTTGAACAATTCTGAAAGCATCACTGGGAAACAAGCTTAACCGAGAATTTTTAAAAAAGTACTACGGCACATTTGAGAGACCACTGCCAACTGTCTGGTCCTAATGCCAGGCTGGCTATTTGCCACAGACGACATTCACTGAATAAAAGACACATCGGACAGACATAGCTCTCAAAGCAACAGAATTAAGCCATGACACTCCAGCAGGCAGCTGCAGAAGACTCAGGTCTGTGTAGAGCAGCAAATTGATTTTACAAAGGCTCTGACTGAGGGAGGAGCCTCAGGGGAGGGACAGCCATGCATTTCCAATGACTCTGAGGCATCGCCGCTTTCAACACCGTCTCTCCCAGTCGTGCAAAATGCAAGCGGCACAAGTCACGACTGCTGGCAGTGCAGGCTGGGCACGGGCGCTGCGCTTCCTGTAGGCAGGAAAACAGTCTGCTCGGGTCGCCGTGGTCTGCTGGACTTATCAGCAAGCGGCGGGCATCGGTAATGAGGTGGGGGGACACGCCGGCGATGGGAGAGTGTTAATGAGACCGGGGCTGATAATGAGATTGTCATGGAGGAAGGAAGTCACACACTGGGAGAGTCACACACTGGGAGAGTCACACACTGGAAGAGTCACACACCGGGAGAGTCACACACTGGAAGAGTCACTGGGAGAGTCACAGACTCCCACCTGAACGCTCATCCCCTCTTCTGTCACTGTCCCCTCTATCCCTGCACTGTCTCTGTCTTTCTCTTTTTTTCTCTCCCTCTTTCCATCTCAATCCCTCTCTCTCTCTCATTCACAGTTCTGCACTATAATTAACCCAGGACTGTCACTGGTTCACAGCTCCCTGTTCTGTAAGACTGTTGGGGCGTGGATATTCATTAGTGGTAGTCTCCGGTGTATGTTGGTGATTTCACAGCTTTCCTAATGAGAGGGTCAACCACATGCAGTTGGAAAGTACTCCTGCTGTAATCTCATTTGTGCCAGAGGCAGGTCATGCTGTATAAAATGCACTCAGAGTGAATAAAAATCTCAGCACTCAGTATTCCACATGATTATTACAGTATTAAAGCTGCTTGACATTCTGATTTAAAAGCTGTGTTCTCTCATTACTGGAGCCACTGACTGCTGGCTGCTGGAGTTATTACTGCCATAATAGAACAGCCCTACATGGTATGTGTTATTTACAAAGTCTTGTTTCTGATAAAGATGAAATAATTAATCACAATTATTATTGATTAATGCCGATTAATGATGATCAGCAGCCATGTGGTTCAGCCATGTGGTTGGTAAACAAACTGAAAATTAAAACGGCAGACAGCTAAACAGATAGATAGATAGATAGATAGATAGATAGATAGATAGATAGATAGACATCTATTAATTCAGTTCAATTCAATTCAGTTTTATTTATATAGCGTTTTTTACAACATGAGTTGTCACAAAGCAGCTTTACATCAGTATTCCAGGCCTGATACCCCCTCAGAGCAAGCCAAAGGCGACAGTGGCAAGGAAAAACTCCCTGACTAATAGGAAGAAACCTTGAGCAGAACCCAGGCTGGCACTGGTTGGACGAATACAGTATTATTATTTTTTTTTAAAGTTACAGCGAACAGCACCCCCAGAGGGCCGCCCAGTGCAGGATGTTGGTATGGAGGTTGGGGTTAAAGGCCTCTGTGCATTCTGCTGGTCCATAGACATCTGCATGGCTTTGGGTTCCTTCTGGAGACGGTGCTGCTACGTGGCAGATTAGCAGGAGAATTCTCTTCTGCTTTCCTTAATCCCATTAAACGGTCAAAACTTTGACAGCGTAATCTGGGATGGAGAGGGAAATAATTATTAAATATACTGTAGTACGTTCTGCAGAGTGTGAATAATTGATTCCCATTGTGCAAAGGTTTATGGACTCAGGGATCAGCCAGCTCACTGCATATCGAGATTCTTTCACAAAGAAATTCTCCACAGCCCTCATGAAAGAAATGTGGCGCGGGTATTTTTGCAAGAAAAAACGTCTACCCTGTCACACTTCAAAAATATCACAAGACTATTTATATTCTCTTCACTTGTTAGATTTTTCCCTCTTCTGAGGCAGATAATTAAGCCATCATCTTGACAGTGAGGACTCCTACTGTTCGTTACCGATGAGACAGTGATCATATCGTCATTGATTCCACATGGCCAAAAAATCTAAATATTCTATTCTAGGTCCTGTTCATTCTGGTCTTGCTATTATCTTAGAATATGAAAAATTACACCTAGGGTGCGTTTATATGTGTATACTGAATGCAAAATCAACAGCTATTATGCTCCCATTGTCAGACACTGCTGTATGTTTACACATCCAGTGCATGGCTTGAAGCCAGTGGAACTGCGCAAGGCTATTTACATTGGAATGGCAGCTTCTAGCTTTCTATGTGTCTTCTGTGCAGGGCGTGTACCAGGCACAGTAGAGTAGAGCAGATAGACAGACAAATAGATAGAGATACACAGCATAGAGAGATATGCAGATTGAATGATAGACAGACAGACAGACAGACAGATAGTTAGATAGATAGATAGATAGATAGATAGATAGATAGATAGATAGATAGATAGATAGATATTTGAAAGAGTCTATCTGCAAACCAGAGAAAACATCACTGCTTAATCAATTACATGTTTTTAAAATGTAACCCATTTATACAGCTGGATATTTACTGAGGCAAACGGAGATTAAGCACCTTGCCCAAGTGTCCAGCAGCACTGCCCTAGTGGGGAACTGAACCAGCAACCTGCTCCTTACCACTATGCTACACTGCTGCCCACGTTAATATATAAAGACTCACCTTTTTAAACTGTACCTCATTTTCCCTACCCTAGCATGATCTTGTTCCCTTTTTATGTCATTTTTATTGTAGTTTTGCTTGCAGTGTTTTTGTAGTTTTGTAGTTTTTCATTCTCATTTCAATGGAGATACTGTTTTGTTAACTGCACTTGCACTGAAATACACTTAAATTAATTTGCAGTTTGGAAGTTGCTATGGATAAGATGCCTGCCTTCTCTTTCAGATTGAGAATGTGGGCTTGTGTGGAAATGCAGGGAGAACAGTAGAGGACCATATCGGCAGCAGCTGTTAGAGCCTCACCTGAAAGACCAGCACACTGAGGAAGACAGCAGGCCACTTCAGAATATTCACCTCTTTGCTCTGGTGTGTGGAACAAACGCCCTTTGCCAGAGACCGACGGCTGAGGAAATTATGCTCATATAGCCTACAGCGGCTCTGCGGTGTAACTTCGACAGCACAGCGTCCCTCTAACTCCACTCGCGAGGATGAACGACCCGTACCAAAACAACATGTACCAGCACGGCCAGGGGGACAGCACCTACGCCACCTTCAGGGAGGGGGGAGGGGGCCAGGACGGATACGGATACCGTGAAGACCACCCCCCCCAGGATGATGACGCGGCCAGCGACGCCACCGAGGGCCACGACGAGGAGGATGAGATGTATGAGGGGGAGTACCAGGGCATCCCGCACCCAGACGAGGTGAAGGCGGCCCAGCGGGTGGCGCGGCCTGTGGCAAGAGAGAAGGCCAGGGCGGCGGCCGCCGGCATCAGGGACGAGGAGGAGCTGGCCGACCAGTACGAGTCCATCATGGAGGACTGCGGCCACGGCAGGTTCCAGTGGACGCTGTTCGCAGCGACCGGCCTCGCCCTCATGGCTGACGGCGTTGAGTGCTTTGTGGTGGGGTTCGCCCTCCCCAGCGCCGAGAAGGACATGTGCTTGTCCAATGCCAACAAGGGCATGCTGGGTAAGTCTCAGGGCAAAACACCGAGCAAAGAGAGAAAATGCAATCGGGAAAGTAATTGTTTGTAAAAGGATGAAAACAATCACAATTTAAATGGCCTCACTGTGTTTTCTCAAATTTTATATGAATATTTTGACAGCTGACAGTTTAATAGTGTGTTGAACAGACATGCTGTAGATGTGTATAGGCATGCTGGCGCAATATTGTTGAGACTGAAAGAGATTGGGAAAGAAGCATGGGCAGAAAGGCAACATCGCAGGAACAGGAGGAAAAAAACCACTAATTAAAAATGTGAGACATTAAACCGGGAAAGAAGCTAAAGCTGTAATCAATGCCCAGATTAGTCTGGCTACTTTCCCTTCACATCGATGAGTTTCCGCTTAAAGAAGAGGGAGAGCAACCGCTGAGGTGTCTCCCAGAAGACAAAAACACTCTGAGTTTGCCACTGTGACGAATCTGCTGTCACTTATTTAGGACAAATTGTCCATGTTTTATTCAACCTCTGCGGCATTACAGCGCAGGGGGACTGTCTGAATTTGCCCTGAGCAGATGGATGGGCAGCGAGGGAGCATGCTAAGTGTTAGCATAGCGAACACAACGGCTAACATGGCTGTGAACAAACCTCACTTCACACATCAATTCCCCTCCCCTCTACATGGCACAATTTTGTACACGAACAAAACTGCAGCTCAATAGAAATACTACAAATACCTCTGGCACTGACAAATTTAGCATTGAGGGTTTCTTTTTCTGAAGTTGTTGAATCTGAACACTGGATTTTGGGATTTATTTACATAGAGGAAAAGGTGGCTTTTTCCTTTTTCCTGATTAAAAACTACCATCTCAACATGTTTTCAGCGGTAAAAAATACAAGCCTCGAATTCTCCTCCACAAAATTCATGGGGGAGAAATAATCACGTATCGAGTGTCTCAAGGCTTTTTCTGTGCAGCTAGCTGAACAGAACCGTCTGGGAGAAACGTAGCAGAGCTTTCTGCTTTCGTATCCTGTTCAGAGGCCTGAGTCAGCAGGTGTCTCTGAAATCGATAACGTCTTCTCTGACCTTGAGTCTAGAATGCAAAAAACTGCTGCTCCCCTCCAGTGTGCTGGCCTTCTTTCCCGACACTAATCACCATCTGCACACACAGAAAACACACTACCCTGTTCAACCCCACACCGAGGGAAAGGGGTCTCTCCAACCCTCTCTCTGTCTAACTATAACGTTATTTCTCAATCTGTTTCTCATACTCTCTCAATAGCCACCTGAATATTCAGTTATATTGAATTTTACAAAAGACAGCAACTACTGCTTATAGGCAAATTCAATTTTATTGCCTATAGTGTAAACTGATATGCTGATCTCTTGAAGATTTTCCTGAACAGTGCAGTCTTTCAGCCACGTTAGTTATTATTCTAGTTTTCTCACTTTTCTCCCTCTAAACCAGCTTCCCTCTGCTGTAAAGCCGAACAGTGGTGAGTTTAAGCCTCTGAGCTGAATGCACTTCGGCATAACCATAGATATAAATAAGGTCCCGGTCGTGAGTCCCTTCCTGATGCCAGCAACCCTCCTGTTTCATGACAGACAGGAAGAGCCCAACAGTGAGGAGGGAAATATACCTGCGCCACCCCCTCGCCACGTCCGCCCCCCGCCCACCTTGGCGGTCGTGACTCCTTGTACTGTGAGAGTCCAATCAAAGCGGCGTGTGGTGGCTCAGAGCTGACAGGCCTGCGGAGCCGGGGGCTCAGAGCTCATGCCCATATGGCACTCCGCTTGCAATCGGGCCGCCCCCGGAGGCGGAGCCATCTGCGGTGATGCACATCACGCCCCCTCGCCTCGCCCGGGCTGTCCAGCCTGACAGTCTGCCTTTAACGGGTGTATCTGCTGTTGAGACGCCAGCAAAGCTTCCACAGACAAAGAGTGCCCTCTGAGACAGTTTTCAAAAAGAAAGAACCACCATGAAAAACGAAAAAAGTATCAAGGTTGCAGCTATTCCACGTTATGATATGGACTGTGACTCTCAGGTCTCAGATTAAAGTGGGCAAAAAATGCAATGGAGACATTTGAAATGGTGCAGTACAGGGAGGGCAAATGCTCGATGCTAAATGAAGCTGTGCTCACTGTGTCAGAAAGCAGCGCTGAACACTGACCATAAGATGTAAAAGTGCAATGACAGCCAAATAGCATACCCGTTAACACAGACCTCTTAACAGCCATTCTAGGGCCATTAATACATCAACTGTCTGTGGCCAAATGCAATCGCTGTGGTACTGTGTGTGACAGCAGGAGCAGGTGTAGGAAGTGCTGCTTTTTCTCATGGATATACGGCTTTATTCAGTCCTTCTGTGACCCGATGTTACTTAAGGTCTGTTGTGATTTTCTGAAATGTGATTTTCTGATTTTCTTGTTTAAAATAAGTAACCAAATTTAATAAATTTTTTTAAAAATATTTATATTTAAATAAGGGTGTACCATGACAATACCATACCCCAATGGTGCTAACAAGACTGAAAGAACTATCACTTGATATATCACTTGAATTTTCAGAGCGTACACGTTTTGTTCTCTGAGGTATTCATACAGATCTAATTTTATTATGTATTTGACATTTTTTTAATTGCAGTTTGGACAAACTGACAGTCAGAGACAGTCATATATACATACATACATACATTTGTATATAAGGCACACCCTTCTGCTCCGTAAGCCAATCGTTTTGCAGGTTTGATGAAGGATTTAGAGGATTTGATTGGATGAAGGAGGATGAAGACGGGGCTATACACTCTTCCAGAACCCCTTTTGAGTCCATCACTGCAACAAGACACTTATAGCCCACTCTGTCTAAGAATTACAGGTGAGGGAGCCCCCTGGTGGATTCTAGGGAGAAATGAATCAGTTGTCCTAACACCTGGTCACAGAGCGTTATTGACATTCTTGCAGTAGCAGAGAATTCAATGGTATTGAATTATTGACTGAAGTATGAGTGTTATCTTTTCTCATTAATGGAAGGCATTTGTTCCTCTGATGTATCAATACAAAGCAACCACATTTTATATCAAAGAGAATTTCCTGAAGTTGCATTAGAGGAAAGGCTGACAGCATCTACACATCACGTATAGAGTCCTCTGAAAAATATCTTTAAGGTTATAAATGACTCAATTATAAATGTATATATTTCATTCCTTTAACCTGTAATGCTGAGCTTTAAGGGGAATCATGGTCATTTCCTGACTAACTGAAATCAGGATGCCTGTTTGCAGAGTTTTGTCTGTGTTCAATACATATGGTGAAACATTTCTGCATCATTTTAAAGTTGTTCTTGACTTTTTTCAGGCAAAAAATAACTTCAATTTCTTATCAAACACACATAAAAAACATTAGTAGTAATGCGCTGAAAGAGTGAAGTGTTCATAAAATATAGTTCATGCAATTCTTACAACTCTGTTTCTATGCTTATTTCAGTTCTGCCTGTTAACCTGACTCACTTTCTGTCATTCTCTCTCTACTGCAGAATTGATAGTATAGCCCCTCCACTAAAAGGCTGATAATGTACCTCTCTCTACTACAGGGCTGATAGTATACCCCCCTCCGTCTCTCTCTCTCTCCCTCCCTCTCTCTCTCTCTCTCTCTCTCCCTCTCTCTCTCCCTCCCTCTCTCTCTCTCTCTCTCTCTCTCTCTCTCTCTCCCTCTCTCCCTCCCTCTCTCTCTCCCTCCCTCTCTCTCTCCCTCTCTCTCTCTCTCTCTCCCTCTCTCCCTCCCTCTCTCTCTCTCTCTCTCTCTCCCCTCTCTCTCTCCCTCTCTCCCTCTCTCTCCCTCTCTCTCTCTCTCCCTCTCTCTCCCTTTCTCTCTCCCTCTCTCTCTATCCTGCAGGGATGATAGTGTACCCCTCTCTCTCTCTCTCGCTGTCCTGCAGGGCTGATAGTGTACCTGGGGATGATGGTGGGGGCCTTCATATGGGGGGGCCTGGCAGACAAACTGGGCCGCAGGAAGTGTCTCATCATCGCTCTGGCCGTCAACTGCATCTTCGCCTTCCTCTCCTCCTTCGCCCAGGGTTACGGGTTCTTCCTCTTCTTCCGACTCTTCTCTGGAATCGGGTGAGAGGGACTGGGGATATAAGAGGAGCTAATCATTTCAGAGAGCAGAGCACAGACCTGGATTATACCTACTGTAGCCACAAATTGGCTGTTATTTGTTTCACATTAAATTACACGTGATCCCTCAACACAGAACATAATGCAATCCCAGAGCACTGTACCAATTTAATAAAAAGGTGCCATAGCTAATATTAGCTTAGTTCTGTGGTAACAGCTGTAGGGCTGTGCATTCCTGTGCAGAGTGAGGAAGACCGTGATACTCTTCCAGTTAAAGAAAACAGTACGCAGTGCCTCCGATAGCATAGCTTTTTCACACCATGCAGTCCTGCCACACCCATCACAGAGATTATTGCTCTTCTGTCAAAAAATAAAAAACTACAGGGAAACAAAGCTGAATAAAAACATTTGAGCCTTCAGCAGAATCCCTCTTTTACTGAAAATGTTACAGGATGTTTAAGATCAAAAGGATCCATTCTGAACATGTTATGTGCTGCGAAAGATTAAAAAATAGATAGGGTTCAAAAACATAAATTATCATCCTTCCTGTAATCCTTCACCATTAACCTATGGACACTGCAGATATAAGACAACACAGGCTCCTGAATCCTGTTTTTTTCCTTTTTCTCAGCATCGGTGGCTCTGTACCCATTGTGTACTCCTACTTCTCTGAGTTCCTCTCCATGGAGAAGAGGGGTGAGCACCTGTGCTGGCTGTGCATGTTCTGGATGATGGGGGGGCTATACGCCTCCTTCACCGCCTGGGGGATCATCCCCCACTACGGTAAGCAGGAAAGGACACCACGTGCTAAATGCCAATAATGTAATGTAATGTAATATAATGTGCCTTTGCAATTGGTCCAACACTGAGGCTGGCTGGGGCCTGTTTCACACCCAGGCCTGAGTCTGCACTCCCATTCAGAGAGCATCATGGGATCAGGTGATGTGATGTGTTTCAGGGTGGGGCTTCAGCATGGGCACAGAGTTCCAGTTCCACAGCTGGCGGGTGTTCGTGCTGGTGTGCGCTTTGCCGGCCATCGCCGCTCTCATCGGCCTGATGTTCACGCCTGAGAGCCCACGCTTCCTACTGGAGGTGAGAGTCTGCCGTCCACAGCCTGTGCCGTCTTATTTATCTATTCATTACATTACTACTTTTATGATTAATTGTTTATGAATTCAAAATTCAGGAATGTTAATCAAAAAGCTTGGGGTCAAATTGAGGGAAAAGTATTCCTCTGTAGGAATCAATAATTACAACTTAATTCACATGGTAGGGTGTGGTGAAAACCTGATGGCTGATGATGTAGTTTGTTCCCTTAGTTTACATAATCAGGTAACCCTGTTACTTAAGGTTTCAAACAAACTGCGACTAGTTTAATCAATCTGTGCCCATTTCCTAAAAAATTTCAGAATGGCAAACATGACGAAGCCTGGATGATTCTGAAGCAGGTTCATGACACCAACTGGAGGGCGAAAGGAGAACCAGAGAGAGTTTTCACAGTGAGTACACCCCTTTGGGACTTTCCTCAGTAGCTACAGAGAGACAGAGAGAGTTTTCACAGTGAGAACACCCCTTTCAGACTCATCTCAGTAGCTTCAGAGAGACAGAGAGAGTTTTCACTGTGAGGACACCCCTTTGGGACTTTCCTCAGTAGCTACAGCTTCTGGAGCTGATGTTGTAATGTATTCTATGCCAGCACTGGGTTCTCTCTCCCAAATACTGTTATGAGGTAAATCCATTAAAAAGGTAAAAAAAAATGTCCTTTGATAGCTGTATGAGACCATAAAACCCAGGGAAAGTGTTTAGCTTGTAAATCAGCCAAATAAAGGCTGTCAATGTGTTCTTAGCTCGTTTTCCTGTTCATTTTCAAATTGATCTTTTAACACAACCTCTCCGCTCAGGTCTCTCAAATCAAGACACCAAAGCAGCAGGATGAATTCATTGAGATCCAGAGCTCTACAGGGACAGCCTTCCAGCGATGGATGGTCAGGTCTTTGACTTTGTCCAAACAGGTGGGCTGAGAAATGATGGCTAAGGCCGTGCTCCAAATCTTCCCTACACCTTGCAGGAAGTGACAACCAAACATCTACACTTATTTGAGCAGCACTTTTTCTCCCAAACTATCACTGTCACAGAATGATACTCCTGCAAGATGCAGAATAAGGAAGGGGGTGTCCCCAAATCTGTTGTTTTCACCCCTCCCTTTACTATTCGCAAACTCACTGGTCCATTAGGTTATGTCATGTTGAAGGGGCCTCCAGTGAAGGGGGTAGAGGAGAGGGAGGAGAGTTTAGAGGCAGTTGACAGTAATGATTTGAAACATATATGCAATGTCATTTTGTCATTTCACCTGCAGGTTCTGCAGAACGTTATATCACTGGCCTCCCGGGAACTGCGGCTCAGCAGTTTACTCATGGCTATCATATGGTTCACAATGGCCTTCAGGTAAACAGCTCTGTAATACAGATACAATCTAAAGCATGTGCCACAGATAGGATAAGACATATGAGGGTAAGATATTGCAGGTGATCACACCTGAAGCCTGAAAGGGAATATGTTTGCACTTCATATTTCCCTACACAGAAGGAAGTAAACATCTGCAGCGAGTGTCAGTGGAGTGAGAGAGCACATTAGAGTCTACAGGAAGTGACAGCACCCCCTAGTGTCAGAACACGAGTATGATCAGTTACCTTAGATGTGAACCTTGGTCTTTGCCTGAATAACACAGGTGTACCGCCTGAAGTACCACAAGGACTACAGCCCTAGCTTTGCATCTTAATGCAAACCATGTAATTCAGGACATACCACCATGTTGGCACAGTTATCATAGCAAATGACGTTCTTCCCAGCTACTACGGGCTGTCGGTGTGGTTCCCTGACATGATCAAGTACCTACAGTATGAGGAGTACGAGTCCAAGGTGAAAGTCTTCCACCGCGAGAAGGTGGAGCACTTCACGTTCAACTTCTCTCTTGAAAACCAGATCCACAAAGAGGGCAAGTACATTAACGACAAGTACGTCACTAACGCTTATCTAATGCTTGTTTAATGTTTGAAAAACTATTGATTGTTTTCCCAATAAGTGTCAAAAAATGCTCTCATTGATCAGTTCAACCAAAAGTATAGCAGACTAGTGGGCTGACCTAAGATCGCTCTGTTCTGCTTGGCCTTTATACAACCTTATGTATGATATACAATACAAAATTCTACACTAATAACTATCATTCTTTCAATACACTGTTGCCTTAGGACTATTCCACTCCCTCATTTTGTCTTTCATTTCTAGGTTCACCAACATAGAGATGAAGTCTGTCAAGTTTGAGGATTCGCTGTTTGAAGATTGTTACTTTGAGGACATCAAGTCTACTGAAACTTTCTTTGAGAACTGTACCATCAAATCCAGTACCTTCTACAACACAGGTAGGCTGCAGTGCGGAGCCAGACCAGCACATCACACTTCTCACAGATTTAACATCCTCCTGTCACATTTCCCCAAAACCGGAAAACTCTTAGATGGGTAAAACAAACACATTGAGTAATGATTTAATGGAAGCTATTTACATTTGTGGTAAATCTTTATTTGAAGTGAATCTTATGAATCATTCATTATTCCTCACCAGCTCAACATGGTTTGAAGTCACAAGCATAAATAACATTTTTAACAGCTACCAAATGTAAGTTATTGAGCATGGAATAATGAGCATTATGGCATAACATTACATGCCATTAGACCCATGAAAGCCAGTTATTATAAGCTGGTATGTTTGTGACAATGCACATGCAGTAATATTAAGGTGTTATGGATACTACATAAGACCCACTTCAAGTAAAGTGTTACTATATAATACAGTACAAATGGCTACATCGTTCACAACTACTGAAAAGGCAAAAGAAACTTCACAGGGTGTTATTAGGCAGACATTATTCTGATTGTTTGCTTCCTCTGTTACCATGGTGCGCTTGACAGACCTGGGGGAGGACAGGTTCATTGACTGCAAGCTGGAGAACACTTCGTTCCTGCACCCCAGGAGAGGGTGTCACCTGGACTCCCAGGAGGAGAATGATGTCCTTATCTACCTGGTCAGCTTCCTGGGAAGTCTGGCTGTGCTGCCTGGCAACATCATATCGGCACTCTTCATGGACAAGATCGGGAGGATCAAGATGATTGGTGAGTGAGGGAGGGAGGCTGCGAGGCGCACTGTTCCACCATCCTCCTGGGGGGGGTGAGGCTTCATGAACCCTGCAATGGGGTGTCACTGTCTGCTGTCAATCACCTAACATGGCTGAACTGTATAAAGAATGGAAATTCGTTGACATTAAATGTAGTTACATTTAAAAAATTATCAATGGAGCTAGACATCACTGAAAGGTTTGCACCCATCGGAATGCAGGTATAAGCCAAGTCACTGTTTTTACTATCTTCTGATTTTTTTCAAGCACTCTGTTAGCAAGCACTAGCTTTGCATCACATTTCAAGTTCATAAATGTCCACTTTCTGCTTTTCACAAGTCTGAGCAAAACAATGACATGTTTTCTAAAATTCCTTTGCTTTTTCAGCACCTGCCATGTTTTTCCTTTACTCTGTATATTCAAAACCAATCAAAAGCGTTTGGGATTAACAACAGAGCACTATGATTGGTTAAGCAAGTCACTGATGCGGAATTATAGCTCCAGTGAGTTCTGGAATCCTCACTCTTCCCCTGCAGGCGGCTCCATGCTCATCTCCGCCGGATGCACCTTCTTCCTGTTCCTCAGCTTCAGCCAGGCCGCCATCATCGCCTGGCAGTGCCTCTTCTGCGGAGCCAGTGTGGCAGCCTGGAACGGCATCGAGGTCATCACCGTGGAGCTGTACCCGACCTCCAAAAGGTGCGGGCCGCGAGTACCCAAGACAGGGCAAACTGAAGTCACATGGCACCTTACAGCATGTCAATCATTTATTCTGCACAAGCTCTCATGCAGTATTCAGTAAACATTCATGACACATAATCAATATTCCACCCTCTAACAGTCTGATTAAATGAGCCAGGTGTCAAGAATATTAAAAAATCCAGGGCTCCCAAGTGACTCAAAAGTCCAGTAATGTGTGCATTATGGCCCAGGGTCGATCCCAGTCATGCCATCAGCCAAAGAAGACACGGGAGTCCATAACAGTGTAACAAAATTGGCTTTGTTCCACCGACATACAGGGGAGGGTATGTCAGCCAGGAGTGTGCTCTGTTACACATTGGCAACCCCTGCTGGTCAATCCACCACATGCAGTCTGCCTGCACACAGCAGCATATGACGTGTCCTCCTCTGATTTGAGTCTGTGTAAGCTTAGCATGGGAACTGCAGTGTGTACAGAAACGGCGGGTGATATCACATGTTTTGGAGAAGCGTGTGTCTGTGCCATTCCACATTTACAGTAGGTTGCAGAGTTATGGGCAGCATCTACAGACATAACTAGGCATTATAAACTGGGAGAAAAGGGAGGGAAAGCATTGGGTGTTTTAATTTTTTTTACTTTAACTTTTAGAATTAAAAACTGATTTCCGGACCTCAACATCAAATCTTTGCTAGACCTATGATCTTTTGCTCTTCCAAAAAGAGAAAATTAAAAACACAAGATAGGTCTGATGTTGCAGTCTGGCTGTCCTGTTGATGGCTCCTCTCTCTCCACAGAGCGACAGCATTCGGAGTCCTGAACGCCCTGTGTAAACTGGCTGCCATTTTGGGCAGCTCCATCTTCGCCTCCTTCGTTGGCATCACCAAGGTGGTGCCCATTCTGTTGTCCTTCTCCGCTCTGGTGTGCGGGGGGCTTCTGGCCCTCAAGCTGCCTGACACCAGAGAGAAGCTCCTCCTCTGAAATGCCAAAGGTCAAAGTTCGAGGCCGGGTACAGCTACTAGGCAGAGTTGCAAGACAAAGACTGACACGGGTGAGATGAGCTGTATCCAATAGCAAAAAGGGGTTCAGTTTCCCATCACCACAGACAGAATGTTTATGTCGTGCCTGGTTTGTGTTCTGCTTGACCAGTTTTTTGGCATTAAATCATCTTTAAAAAGCCATACCCTTTCCCTCCGTATTAATATGTGGAAATGAGCCAGATATTCCTCCCATAGTTCAGTCACTCTTCACTGGGTATGTTGGTGCATTTGCGCTTAAGTTTTTAAACACCCCTACTCACAGGTAATTTGTTTGCTTTTGTATATAAGTAGCGGTCAGTCCTACTGCTAGATGCAGTTCTATTGGGAAAAGGACACACCAGTTTAGAGCCCAAGCCATTGTTGTGTAACACTGTGCTTTCGTCTGTCTGTTCTGGCACAACCTGTGGCAGCCATATTAAGGTTCAGGCAGAGTACACTCACTATCGGCAATGGATCTCTTCTTTCCTTCCTTTCATGGATAATAAAGAGCTCCAGTTTAGGTTATTTTCATCTCACACCACCTTGTGTTTTCATGTTTCCCTTGTCCCATGAAAGTCCTTTCAGTTACCAGGCAGATCAGATCATCTGGCCTAACTGCCCTATGGCATTTCAGCATTTTAGATCACTGGGGGATGCAAAGATCCCCCTTTTGTAGTACAGTACTTATTAAAGTGCTCAGCTGTTCCCTGTTTGCCTCTCAGAAAATGATAGTCAGTGTTTTTGTCATTGTCTATAGTAGTTAACAGGCCAAGGTACAAACTACATTGCAAACCAGCTGTGATCTTTGCAGTGCTCTATGTCCACGCATCCATACTGCATGGTTACATTTCGTTTTGCGTTTGTTGAATTTGTTGTCTGACTTTATTCCAAGTCGCCTTTTTCAAGCCCAGTTTGTGCTGAGAATGGCTCTGTTTGTGGGTGTCGAAATATCTACCGTGTGCTCGTAGTTGTCTGTCGCCACTGCATTCCTTTCTGTGGATCGTGGGACTTTACGTCTGCAACATTTTGCTGTTAAACCCTCCTGTAGCGTTCTGTGAAGCTTGAGACTTCATGCAGCCGTTCCAAGCCCACTCCAGTGGTACTGGGTGTTTGTCCTTCTTGTTTTTGCTTTTTGACTTATGTGTCCAGACAACAAATCAATGACATGAAAATACAGCACAACACGACAATTACAAAAGCAGTTTAGCTCCTAACAATGTTATCTGTGTGGGAAGTGAGAGCTGCTTATCTCTGAGAGGAGCACAGATGTACTTCAAAAGACTGTTGAAGGAGATGCATGTGTGTTATTGCTAGACAGTGTTTATATGTTCTTTTCAATGTCTGTAAAAATACATAGTCTGGGTGGTATTTCTTGCACATCTCACTGTAAATATGTTGGACTTCAGTTTTAAAATATTAACCCTTGCCAGTCTGTAATATCTCATCACTTCAGTTAGAGAAGCATTCATAAGCATTTTCTGTTATATATACTTTGCCCAATAATATAAATGAACTGTTTATATTACGAGAAAAACAGTCACTCACTTGTAGTACCATAGTGTCAAACAAATATAATTCCAATTAATCATAGCGCATAAACAATTAAATAGGTACTTTGAGGTTGTGACAATGTAATGATGCTTAGAATTCATATATGTGCACTGTTATAACTCTCAAAAGAAGTATAGATTCCAGAAATATTAACCTGGGATATAATTCCAACATGCTGAATCTGTATTGGAATCTGTACTTATATTAAATAGTAGATAATCATATTAGCTATACTACAAAAAATTGAGTTAACATGATCACATGTTCAATAAAGCCACGCCTATCTTCAAAATCATGATTATGGGTTGTGGGTGGAGCCACAGGTATTCGGCCTTACCTGATCACCACAAACCAGAGTGAATACAGGCTTTCTCATGTAATTGTTTCCACTGTAACACCTCACCATGGAATAAGCTTCTGAATACATGTCTTAAATGTACTGCTTTGGGTTTCATTTGTAAGTGTATAATTTATTATTTATTGTGTATGGGGAAAGCCATAATTTTCATGTTTTTATATTTTAATCAAAAATGTGTCTGATTGTAATGGACCTGGAGAATTTCACAGTTGTCATTCTTTTGCTTGGGGAGGGGGGGTGTTTTGTGATGGCAAAAAGTAATAAAACAATGATTAAGTGATTAAGACGTGTGGGTATTTATTGCATCTCTGTGATTGGAGCAGCACCACCTCAGTGAGACCACACTCTGTCTGGCTTTATGGCACCGCCCCATAAGGACAAAAAAGATCTAAAAAAGCACAGAGTAGGGCAATTGGTCCTGGCTGTCAAATAAATTATGAAGAGAAACTTTGTTTCTTTAATCTCTGCAAAAGGCGATTCAAGGGGACTTGATCAAGTTTTTTACATTTATAAAGAGATGAATAAAGTGGACTACAGCTAAAGCTATTTGAAGTGTCGTTGCATTAATATAACAAGAGGAAAAAGCTGGATGATGGTAAATGTAAAATTTATGCTGACCCTGGGAGGCACCTATAAATACATGCTTACCAGGCTTACCAGGATTCCCAGAGGAAGCACAGACCTGGCTAAGCCCAAGATTAACACAATGCTAGATATAGTCTAAACTGTAAAGTGTAACAATGGGTTGAATGGACTATAGACTGTTCCCTTAATGTCGAAATGTAAAAATACAAGAGATTATGGAGGCTGCAAAGCAGTTATAATATTAATTTTGAAAAGTTTGTTTGGATACTCTGACTCAGACTCAGAGGTCATTCAGGGGCAGTGGCTGGGGGGAGCACTAGTCAAAACAAGGCAAGTGTGAAGGAGTGACACTGGTGGCTTGTTTTGTTTACTCTAGCTGAAGTGTGAAAGACTGCTGTAATCCCCTTAGCAGTGCTGAGTATCCCAGAGTGTGAAAAATGAAAAATGTGGAACAGAGGGTTAAAAATCATTGGTCATTTAACACTGGTTGGTGTTAAAATTCTTGGATATAAAAATTCTTAGATATGTCAGTATCTTGTATAAATGAAACAGCAACATAACTGGTGTTTTTTTAAATATATTTCATTAATTGAATCAAGTTAATATATATTTTGAGTTGAACACCTGTATCGTATTCTTACACCATTCTCTGCCATCTGGGATTTTGCCATCCATGCAGAACATTTCAACAGGGGTCACCATCATCCTATGGTAACTCTGAAATACAGACACAGGAGCTGTGCTAAAATGAACTGTTTTAATTTACAACCTGGCAAAACGCAGAAGTGAGGCTGCCTACCGCAGTAGTCGCTAGCTTGTTTTGTTTCACACTTCAGTTGAAAAAAAAACTGAAGTCTGAAAACCTCAGCAAAATTCCCACCACCGAGCAGCTGCAGAGATTACTCACAATGGTGAATGCAAAAAACAAATTGTTTTCCTCTTAATAATGAACCCTACACAGACAATCACAGCCCGCTCCATTAAATAGTGAATCAATGTTCAGCAACTGTGTTACTAGCAACCACATTTATGTAATCTGATATACAATCCCTTAATTTTTCATTTCATTGATAATGAGTAGCAGTGTAGTTGTGAATGTAACCCTAAACAGCAGGCAAAATAGATTTTAGGAGTCACATCAGCCTGGTTAGTTAGAGTATTACACAGGTGCTCTCCAAAAAAAATCGTTTTTTCTGCATTTTTTCATTGGTCTTTTGATTTGAACATGATCTGGGCATATGCACAAACATCAATCAACAATGCCAGTGTCTATTTTTTCAAAATATTTTGAAGACCAAAGAAAAATACATTTAAAATGACATAATTTATTATTTCTGAAGGTGAACTTTTTTTAAATTGTTGAAAATTTTCAGGGATGAGCACCCTTTGGTTGTTCCTTAAAATGTCTTATTTAATTATTATTTAATTATTAATTATTTAATAATATATTTTAAATGAAATATTGTGTCAACCTGACTGAATTCATTTAAAATGGCAATAATTTAAACAAAATCATTTTTCTGCAGCAGTTGACATGGAGTCCAACCAAAGAAATGTATTGAAGTACAACGCTGAAAAAAGGCCATCTTAACCTGTGTGTTTGCGGTCAGTGGTCCCCTAAACTGTCGCCATGAACCACATGAAAACTGACCCCAGAGTTCTCACCAACAGGCGCAAGTCCAAACACAGGAGAAGGAGGTTCTCGTGAAAACTAGCTGGAATCATTTTAACCTGTTTCCATCACTGAGTGCAATGCGTTTGCATGTGAAGGTACAAGAGACAAGCAGAGTCAACGTGAAAACAATCTGACAGGCAGGGGTAAAGGTGAAGCTTGCATTTAACCCTGAGTCCATGTTCTTCCTTACTGTTACTCAACATGAGTGCCTACATGCATAGTCTCTGTGATGACAGCATAGCCAGACAGAATAAGTTATTTTTCTCAGTGGAGCCTACAGGGTTTCCACAATTTTAACAGAAGGACTTTGAGTTACAGCACAACATGGAAGAACTGGTCTTTTAACTAAATAAATTGTTAAATAGCTGCCTGTTCAAAGTTAAACTTCTTGGTCCAGTCTACAGTGTTGGAGAGAGATTTAATTACTCCCCGAAATCTGTTATTCCAGTTACACCTGCGGTGTGAAATTCCATTATTGATTGTAACTGACCTGGGCGTGGAGGCTGACTTTAATTCAGGTCATTAGGGGCCACGTTTCACACTTCTGCTGTGGGAGAACACAAACCCACCTGTCCGTCAGAACACAAAGCCACTGCGGTTTCCAGGGAAACCAGCTACCTGCACAAACGCTTTGACCTTTTGACCAACTTTTACTTTAACAACAAGGTATACAATTGTTAAATTTTATTTTATTTAGTTTTAATTTTGTGCAATTGGTAACTATTATCAGATTGCCGGCTCAGTGTTTTTACTCTGCCTTAATTCTTATGACTACTATCACAACAATATTCCAATATCTGATGTTAGCATGATTTTAACCAATTCATGCACAGTTTTTCTTAGGTATTATTGTTCTTGGCTACTTTGAATTTAGTCTGGAAAAATGCAGCCAAATATGCAAGGTCATACGCAAATGAAAAGTCATAATCCATCATGCAGCACCATCACAATATATCAAACTTTGGCACTTTTTGTTTGTTTACTAGAGTTTTCAAAAACCTAAAGGATTATATAACCAAATGATCAATTACAACTTGTGACTAAACTTGAACTATATTTCAATATTTACATTGCAACAGATCTAAATCTACACAGATCTGCTGTGTTGCAGATGTTTGAAACCTAATTTTCAGCAGTTGTAGAGAAAAAAAGAAGACCTCATTCTAAGTAATCTCTGAAGGGTACTGCTGTAGAACAGGTTACCATGGAAGATGGGAAAGCAAGAACGGAACAAGGTAAAAACATTAATAGTTTTTGGATAGGGGTAAAAATTCACACCTCTTCTCTGAGGCAGAGACTTTCCCAGGCAGGGAGAGAGAGGAGTCAGCCTGCCCCCTCCTTCAGGGGCTGGGAGAGAGGGCACAGAGGTGCCACTTCACACCTCTCTGTCCCAGATAAAAACTGTCCCATCCTGCACACTCCCCAACCTCGCATTTCAGAGACAGACCCTGTGAGAAGCAGCATGGACACCCCTGCTCCTGTTCTCAGCTACAGCGTACAGCACTGGCGGAGCAGTCAGAGCTCAGACTCAGAGTTCTACAGCCTGTCCTCACCAGAGACCCTATCTCCAGCCTACTCTATGGACTTCAGCCTCTCACCATCTTCCCAGCCCTTGATGCATGGGAAAGAGGCCTGGATGACATCCCTAGACACGATTTACACCTCCATCTCCCCTTCCTTAGGTGATGAGGGCACCCCCCACAGCGGAAAGGTGAGGGGGAGACGGTCACAGAACCCCAGCAAGCAGAGACAGAGAGCCAGCGAGAAGGAGAAGCTGAGGATGAGGGACCTGACCAAGGCCCTGCACCGCCTCAAGACCTACCTCCCACCCTCCCTGGCCCCTGCCGGCCAGACCCTCACCAAAATCCAGACCCTGCGCCTCACCATTCGCTACATTGCCCACCTGTCTGCCCAGCTGCAGGTCTGCGAGGAGGCCCTGTGCCGAAGAAAGGAGCCACGTGCCTATTTATGCCAAACCCACCATCCAGCTGTGCTCTGTGGGCATGGCTCTGGGCCAGGGTTTTGGGGGCACAGGCAGGGAGAGACACAGCCAGCCGGAGGATACCAAAGCACTCCAGCATCCATGTGCCCCATGCAGAACCCTGGGGTGGACCACAGCCATTTCAGCACCACCCTGGGAGGATCTGTGCAAGACCAGCTCCTGAGCTGTAGCCTGGACTCTCTACTGCAACCATCCCAGCGTGTGGAGACAACACAGTCCTGCCAGGTGTGTGCCATGACACATCATTACTCTCTCCAAGTATGAGCATAAAATATTATCCTAATGGATGCTTAATAATCACTGTGCTGGGATTTTAACAAAGTCTAAAAGAATTTCTTCTGAAGTCCATAAACCATTTAAACTTTGCCTAGGATGATGTTAACATGCCTCACTGTAATAACTGTTGAGTTGAGAAGTATTTTTTTAGAATCCTAAATCTGATTCTCCTTCTGTACAGATGCACAGCAAAGACCCCTGCTGTCAAATGGTTCCCCAGGAATTCTGAGTTTGACTCCATCCTATCACTTGCTTATATCCTCAGAGGCTTCTATCTGAATAGTATTTATGTACAGCTGGAACTCCTCCTTGTGATAAATAATTTATTTAAGCTTAAAATAATATATATTATGATGGTGTGTATGGTGTAAATACAGAAACAAATATGTGAAGTATATTTATAATAAAAACGAATTTGTGAGTGACTTGTGATAAATAAGAACATGAACTCCACACATTTCAATGACGACATACATTTCTTCTTACCCGTATAAGTGCTGATAAAAACGCTCGAATATCACACCCAGGCTGCCAGCAGTCCACGGTCCAAGAGCCCAGGAAGTTCAGTTAGCAACAGCAGTAAAGTGCAACAGCACCCTCTGCTGGCCACTTACAAACTCACACTCAGGGGGGTTCAGAGAGGCTTGGTTCAAAGGTAACATTTGGGGGGAAAAAAAATCACACTCTCATACTTATTATCATACCTCCCATGCCCAGCCTGACAAACAGGGTTGCAGGTCCGAATCAAAGTGATAAATGGCTACTGTCCGGCTTCTTTTCAGAGTGTGGAAACCCTGCGCATAGAAGTTACCTTTTTTCGGTTTCTTTCACTGGCAGTGAATACCACAGGACACGGCTGGCTAGCTAGCGTGTTAATGTATCGATTTGCTAGCCAACGTAAGCTAATTTGGTCGTTGATGCAGCCACCCACTACCTAACTGAAAATAATTTCTTAAATAGGCAACACTGATAAATCCTTCAGTTACTATGCTACATGTTCATCATCAGTTGACAAACATTATATAGATTGGGTAATTCCGTAAGTGTTTCTGTTTCTGTGGAAACACCGTTAGGTCCAACGTACCGTTAGATTGATAGCGAGCTGCCAACCGAAACTGGAAGTGAAGTCCAGTGAAGAATCGGCTTGGCCAAATTAATTTTCATATTCCGACCGTTTATCCTTTCTATCCTAAAATTCAAATCGTTGCGGCTCGGGAGTCGAACGATTGTTATTACTTTCAAGGAGCCAATAGTTTTATGTCTACAGGCGTTATTTGGGTCACAGGGAATTTGGGGGTAGCCTACAAACTGGACCCCCTTAACCGCCACACCTCACACCTGGCCTCCTGATGAAACAAAACATTTAAAAGGACCCAAAAAGCTAACTTTAATAATATACTAATTACTAATTACTAATTACTGAATTACACGTCAGGATAGCGCCAGGTACGATATGTGACTTTAGAACTATCATGGTAGGAATCTGTGGAATTAAAGGACTTGTTTTATCAGTTTGTCAGGACAATTTGTCATTTAACTGAAAACTTCAACACAGTCAAAGATGTGCCAGGAGAAAAGTTTTCAAGCATTCAGACATTTATGGCGAATGTATGTTTTTCTCTTGAGGAAAGATGCAGCAGGACAGGTCACAGTGACTTGCTAATGAACCTTTGATCACCAAGATGCAAACCAAAATTAAGCTGAAGTCCAAATAAGGCCTTTGCTCCTCTCTCTAAACAGTGACACAAAGGTGTTAGCCAGGCCAGTTTTCCAGCCTAACTGAGCAATGAAATGTTGAATATACATTATAAAAATCTCAAAAATACATGTGAAGTTTATATGGCTATTTAACATTTCAGAGAGGAAATGACTGACTCAATGGTTGATTTATGGCAGACGTACTGTTAACTTTATTTAACTCGTGATACATGATTCATGTCCAGATTTCAGATATATACAAATAGCACTTGTCAAATTATGTTGGAACTGATCATTCTAACCTTAAAGCCCTTTTCTATGTAGTATCAACACATCACTGTCACATAAGTTTTGAATTTATCCATCAATAATACAGTATAGCACTTTTTTTTTTTTTTTGCAATTTTTCTGTTCAACACTGAGACTTTTGTATTTTGCATTTTGACTTTTGCATTTGTCATCTGTCTTATTAATTATCTTTTCAGTATCATATGTATTTGTAAATTGCAACCTAGTATTTTTGCTGATCCTGCAACATAAAATGTCCATTCTGAGCACAGTCTTCTGTTCTATTCAGTTCTGTTCAGTCATCCTCTCTGAGCACACCTTGTGACAGCCATCCAAGGACTTGTTTCATAAAACTCAGCAAGGAACAGGAAAAGCACAGAATGATAAAATGGAGCAGTTCTCAAAATATCACTGCTTCTAGATTTTAGTTTAGTTTTTCCAACTGCATTTCATTTCTAGGGCTTATATTATGACAGAGACTGTGTGTATGTGTGTGCGAGTGTGTGCATGCCTCTGTGTGTAGTATGTGCATGTTTTGAGTGTATGAATGTGTGTACCTATGCATGTGTGTGTGTGTGTTTGTGTGTGTGCACGTGTGTGTGTTTGTGTGCGTATGCATGTGTGAGTGTGTGTGTGTGAGAGAGAGAGTGTGTGCATATGCATATATGTGTGTGTGTGTGTGTGTGAGAGAGAGAGAGAACGAGGGAGTGTGCATATGCATATGTGTATATGTGCGTGAGTGTGTGCTTATGCATGTGTGAGTGTGTGTGTGTGTGCATGAGTGTGTGCATATATGTGCGTGTGCATGTGTGTGTGTACGTGCATTTATGTGTGTGCGTATGTGCATATGTATGTGCATGTGTGCATGTGCGTGTGTGTGTGCGTACGTGCATGTGCTGTGTGCGTGTGCATGTGTATGTGTGCATGTGTGTGTTGGCTATGAGTTCTGAACAGATGAAAGCCTATTATTACAGCTCTGGTTAAAGGGGTTAAATCTAACACTCTCGTCTGTGGGAAGACTGCCCTGTGCCCTGCTCCACAGCTATCACTAACCACAGCCCCACAGTGCACTGCAAGGCAGCCTTCTCACACCCCAGTGACAAACAAAACAGCTAAGGAAGAGAAAAATGCATGTTTTCATTTCTCACTATCATGTATATGATAATGGGCACTTCAAACAGGTTATTCCAGCCAGAGTTCTTGGTGTGGGGCTTTGCGCATGATTGATATGAGGACAGAGTGCCAGCTCATTAAACCTCAGAGCACACGTGTGAAGCGCAATTAGTGATTGGAAGGCATCTTCTAATTAGTTTCCTTCCAATTAAAATGTTTAAAGGACTCCTCAGACCTACTGATGTGTGATTAGGAGACCTTGATCTTGGACAGCATGATCTCTCACCTGGGATAAACTGAGCACTGTATCTTACAGAGCACTGCTGATCTGAACATTTAAAACGACACTGATGTTCACAAATACCTGAAACACCAACTGACCCCAGCGAAATCCCAAAGTGTTTTAAATCATATGAACAAACCAGACTAGGATGAATTTTCTTTTTTCAGCAGTATTCTCCTTCTGCATGCACATTCTTATATGATGCACTCCTTTGCACTAATGATTAATGCTCAGGTAATCTTTTCTGTCACCTGAGATATTACATTTACGTTTCCTGCAAGTTTTCCGTGAGCTGGTCTCATGCAGTCTTTGTAGTTATCAGTCAGTGAAATGGGCACCATGGCTGCCATACTCACACTGAATGGGATTTTCCCCAGCTCACCCTGTGCTTCCCAAAGTAACACCAGAGTCAGGGGTCTTTTCCCAGCACTAGGAGGTGTGAGCACTTTGCACCTGCCAGCTGACACAACTCAGGTGCAGGAGTGTGAGGGCTTTACAGGGTAAGGCACTTACAGAGGGCAAAATACCAGTAATCTCTGACCCTAACCCTAACTCAGAACCACAGAGTGAACTGCCTGAAATTTTCTCCTTGGAGTGATTAAAAGCATGTATGTGCATAAATGAACACCATACACATTCTAAAATGTTTTCTGTGAGGAAATACAGGGAAGTGCCGTACATCACTAATTATGATCCAAAAGTCTGAATTACTCAACCATGTCAAATAAAAGTATAGCATAGAATATGAAATGAATATCAAATCAGGTTCTGTTTATTTTGGAACATTAGGAACATAAAGACTGGGAGGACACGTGTCTGGAAAATATTCTCTTAATGTCATTCTTAACTGAATTATTCTTGAAGTCACGTATGAACAAATATGGCAAAATATCAATGACATCACAGACAGCAGAGCTCCTAATAGGCCGCAGCTCATTGGGTCTGGAAGTGTGGAGCTTGTCCTTTCCCAGAGTCTAACCGACACCTCACACCTCACTCTGGGGCAGCAAGCTTTCCCAGGAACTCCCCCCCCTCTGGTGTGACACCCCTCAGGAGCTTTGAAGTCCTGCCGGAGGTGACACATCGCGCCTTCATGGGCAGGATAAAGAGGGTGGAGCAGCGCAGCCATCCTCAGTGCCCAGCAAAGCCCCACAGCTCACAGAACCCTCCACCCAACAACTGCCTGCAGCCATGATGGACCCCGCTCTCTCCCAGCTCCTGCTCCAGGGGACACCCCTGTGGGACTGCCGCACTGCACTGGAGCAGACCTGTGGAAGCTCGGACGCTGGCTATTACAGCGGCACCGGCAGCCTGTCGCCGGCCTCTTCCATCGACTCCCTCTGCTTCTCCCCCCCTCTGCTCCCATGGGGCACTGCCGACACTGCAGGTTTCTCCGACCCTGCCGTTCAGCTGAGGAAGGCGCCCTCATGCCCTGCTCGGGGCCCGGAGGTCCCACTCGAAATATCCGGGAAGAAACGGCAGAACGCCAGCGAGAGAGAGAAGCTGAGGATGAGGGATCTGACCAAGGCCCTGCACCGCCTCAGGACCTACCTCCCACCCTCCCTGGCCCCTGCCGGCCAGACCCTCACCAAAATCCAGACCCTGCGCCTCACCATTCGCTACATTGCCCACCTGTCTGCCCAGCTGCAGGTCGGCCAGGAGGCCCTGTCCTCTGTGCCCCTACCTGGACCCCAGGATGCCCTCCAAAACTCATACCTGCCATCCTTGGACTCCATGGACATTTTCGCCTCCTCTCTGACATGTTCTCCTCAGCCCAGAGGCGTAATGTCTCCTCCACAGCCACACCAGGTGAGTTTGTGTTTCAGGCATTTAACACTGGGTTACACACAGTGTACTGACAACACCTGTGTCTCATCTCAGACACAGTTTAACAAACTAATCTCTCACTGACTGGCCTTAATCTAATTTCAAGAACGGCAAGTTTATGCACAGCAGTCAAGACCTCTTATTTAAATTTACTATTGTGAAATACAGTGCTGACAAAATATATATAAGTAAATTGGAAAGGTGGATCATACAATAAGCTAACCTGTCTGCTCATATGTTTTGCAGGATTCCATTGGCAACTACAGCTTTGGACAGACTTCCTCAGAAGACTGCTGGATTCCACAGCTTTCTCACAATTTCTATGGACAATGCTGACTGAGCGATTTATGACTTTTTAAGAGACTTTGAACAATGAACCTTTTCTACACAACACATGTGTGAATGCATTCAGGGGATCAGTGGAACTCATCAGAATTCTATGCAAAAATCTGTATATTATTTATATTTATTTAATGTGTATTTGTAAACAGAAAGATATGCAAATATATTTATGTGAGAAAGAATAAAATAACTGAAACCAATATCTTGTGTATTTCCTCTACATGTTAAATACTAAAAACTCTTAAATTAGTGAATTCTTTGAAAATATACTTCACAATACGCAAATTTTCACATCCATTCTTCAAAATGTAATCATATTAATCATATTCAATTAATCAGTTTTGCCAGAAGTAGTTCTTCCCATTTTTTATGCCAGCCAACATCCTAATGGCACGTGGTCTTTACAAGGCTGCTTGTTTGTGGGCGTTCTAACCAGTGGCATAAATGCTAACCACTCCCACTCTAAACTGGCTTTTGTGACATTTCTCCAAAGGTAGTGATGATTTGGTATGGAGGATGCACTCCAGAGAAGTGCTAATTGGGAACCTGCTGTGACATCTAAAGGGCTTCAGGGGATTAACCCTCAGGTGTTAAGTACCACGTACGCAGGCCACAGAGATAACTGACACTTAAAACGTTTTTAATTTAGACTCCAGCGTACAAATGATGACCATTAACCCGGCAGGAGCTCTCCTCAGATATGCAATCCCTACATGCGCACAAATTAGCCATGCTTCCAGATGCCAAAACACATACACCGCTCAAAGTTATACACATAAAATTCCATAAAATTAAAAAATATAAATTTTAATTAAATTTCTATATGAACAATTTGACCAGAGATGTATTTAGGACACACTGACCACACTTACATGCACACTGCATTCTGGGTAATAGTCTTAACCCTGGTTATACTCAGAATAAGGTTTACATATACATGGTAATCAGAACAAGTCCTGGAAAGGATAGGTGTGATTTTTTTCAATAATTATGTTATCAGCTCAGAAGATGCTCACTTTTTAATTATGTCCTCCATCGCTCCAAAAATGCAAACCATTCTGCAAATCATTCGGGTTAGGGTTAGGGTTAGGCTATGAAATGGGGCGTCTGCACGGCAGGCGTGGGGCTGGGAACGTAGCCACTGACACAGAGGTGACGGCGCCCTGGCTGTCAAAGCACATTAAGCAACAGTGCAAAACGTCACACTTAGCAAAGGAAGGAACCTTCTTCTCTGCAGCTGCTGTGTCCTGTCCAGGTTCCCTTGACACAGTGTGTGACAAAAAGTATTGCAAAGGAACATAGAGTGAAACAGGCAGTTAATCTCACTACCAGATGTAGGGCGATGGTTTTTTAACAATGTATTTAAAGGAATTGGTTTTATTCATGTATTGTTACATTACCAACTCCCTGAGCAAACATGGAATTCAGTCTGATATTTCATACAGACCACAGGACTACAGCGTGGTTTTACATTATTTAATTATGAAATTGGATAACCCATATCTAACTTATAGTAATGGGTAGACACAATGAAGAAAATTAAAGTCCAGTTGAGAAAAAAAATGAGATAATGAGAAAAAACTAATCTTTTGTCTCTTGTCATGAAACCATTTACCTGATTAGAAAAAAAGTTGCATTTACTTTTTTAATTTTTAAAACATTTCTGAAGTGTAAAATGCAAATGTATGACCTTAATTTTCTGTAAATTGGTGTTAGTAATACAAATTCCAAAATAAATTAATAAGCATAAATTAAAACAATATGACACAAAAATTTAAATGGACAGTGGAACAGTTGGAACAATAAATAAAGACACAAATGAGACAATGAGAGACCATTATACTCCACTTAAAGTTTAAGAATTCAGGAAATACCTCACATACAATACTTCCTCTATACTTTGAAGTCTTCTGCTTATTTTAATTCATTTTGGAACCATGCCAGCACTTTCTCCTGGTTGCTTGCCAGCCATTTGATGTTGGCTTGTGTTCTCTCTATGGACTGCTCCACTGCCAGAGTACCTGAGCCAAACCCAACCTGGGCATTGTCCTCCTTGAACTGTTGTAGCTGTTTAATGACAAGAAATGACCAATTATTAAACAGAAATCCATTATACAGTCTGTATATGTGGATCATGAAATATGAATTATACTTGTTGTTTTGTATTAGATTGAAAATATTTGTTTGTTTGAAAAAGCACAGAGAAGGGCAACAAGACTAGTTTCAGGAACTGGAAATAAGACAGAATCCAGACACTTAATCTTTCTAGTTTAGAAAGGAGGAGAGTCAGGGGCATTTTTTTTTTAAAGAGATAAGAGAACTGGACTCAACTTAATTTTTGATATTCTGTCAGCAGAACAAGAGGCCCTAGGTGAACATATTAGTTAAATTTCATGGTAAATTTCAAGGTAAATTTCATGCTGAAACTAGAATGTTGTTTTTTGTCTGAGATTTAGAAATGCTTGGAATATCTTACCAGGATGTGCAGTGCAAGTGTGTTCAAGATCACTTGCCAGTCTTAGACACACTCAAATGACAGGCCTAGCTGGGCTCAAAGGCCCATTCACCTCATTAAACTTTTTATGTTCATATGCTTGGCTGTTTGCGGTTATATAAATGTGACATAATTTTAAAAGACCCAGAAATGTAATCAGACATATCTGGACAAAACAGAATACAAGAGTCATTTCCAACTCTTTTCTTATTAGTACGTGTTGTGGGTACTTTATGAGTGTACAAAGCTGGTGTGCAAAACCACCTGGCAGCCATTCCAAATCATGTGTCCATACCTGGCTAGAATATCAGGAGCCCGACATGAATCCAACATCCTCATTTCCCACTACTTTTAACCTCGTAACCCTGATGCTTAATTACTAAAGTAATTACTACTCTGTCTCTCTGCAAAGTACAGCGCAGTTTCAGGGCTCACCAACTAATGCAGCTATTGTATGGTGTTTTAAAAATAAAAATGAGAAAGTGGCGATCTTTTTAAAAATGAGCTGACCTCACCTGAAGCAGTAATAACTATCTGAGAAATGGAGTCTGCTGGAGGGCAGCATGTAAAGCCTGAGTGTTTTTGTAAATCACTCGCGTACACGTGCATGAGTGTGTGTGTGTGTGTGTGTGTGTGTGTGTGTGTGTGTGTGTGAGTGTGCGCGTGTGTGTGGCATGTGCGCATGTGTGTGTGTGTGTGTGCGCGCGTGCGTGTGTGTGTGCGTGTGTGTGTGCACGTGCGTGTGTGCGCATGTGTGTGTATGTGTGTGCGTGTGCGTGCGTGTGTGTGTGTGCGCATGTGTGTGTGTGAGTTTGTGCGCGTGCGCATGTGTGTGTGTGTTTGTGTGTGTTCCACTGTGAGGTCATGGGGTAAGACTGGAGAGTCACATTTACCTGTTTCAGCTCAAATTTTGTTGAAAACCGTTTAGTCACTCCATTGATAAGTTCAGAAAATGAGAAAGATCCGACACCATACCTACGGGAGAGCCGAGATTACATTTACATCACACACCGCAATAATTTGAGACGTGAGTCCTTGCTCAATGGTTAGTCTGAGAGAAAACGCTGTAGTGTTTATTTGCAATGGGCCATAATGGATGTGACTCACTGGGAGAACATGTAATCCCATCTCTCTCTGACAAAGTCCCAGGCCAAAGACTGGCCCACCACATTGCTAGCAATGTACACAATTGTAGAGGTGGCATCTTGCTTCCGAATTTTCTTTGCATCCAGGGTGTATTCCAGGTACCTAGAATGATCCCCCCATAAAACAAAGCAGATTAAATATCTAAGCGTCATACATCTTCCCTTTCGTGTGTTGAAATTTTGTCATTTAGACACGAGAATGTACAGTAGAACAGGGCTTTTGTCAAGGATTGGAGAAAATTAGTCCAAAGATAGATTCTAAAGTTGTTTGTGGTTTTACAAGTTGTGTCAGTAATCCCTGCTAATTAGGCGACCCCACCCAAACTCACCTGTTGAGCAGCCAGGGCTGCTTGGTGCAGGCCAGGGCAGACCTCAGCTTGTCTGCCTCTGTGGCGATGGAGGCAGCGAGGAACATCTTCAAGCCAAAGTCCCACTCGGCCGCGCCTCCGGCAGCAATGGCGCTGCAGTACACCGTCGTCCTCAGATTGGGATGGATCCTGGGAAACGCAGTGCCAAAAAATGTACCAACGTTGTCTCTTTATTATTATATCTGATTTATTTGCTAAGCAGACACCCTTGTCCAGAGAGACCTACACTGCTGGCGTAACATCCCCTTACACAGCAGTATATTTACTGAATCACTCCTGGTTAAGTACTTGGTCCAGAGGGCAGACATTGGGTTATGAGCCCTGCTCCTGACCGTGGCACTTTAATCTGTTAAAGTGACCGGTGACTCAGAATCAGCAGGAAGAGGAACTCACGGGTTATTGGCTGGGTTCTGCATCCACTGCTTGTACCAGCCTGTGGTCAAATCCAGGCAGCTCTTCACTCCACTGCTACAGGCCATCCTGATGGCATTGACCTGGTTATACCTGGCTAAAAGAGGAAAGCCTGTGGGACTGGGCTCTAGCACAGATTTACATTTACATTCACCAAAGAACTATCACGTCGAGAATGCTCTTACTGGTCAGTGTGCCCAGACGGGACCTTAGTCCAGTTGTTAGTAATATTTTGAAATGCTCAAATAGAGGCTCAACTTGTTTCCTGACGTAATCCTGCAAAAACAAACGAGAAGCAATAACAAACGTGTCATTTTTATATTTTCCATGTATACAAAATGGCATTACATAAAATGGGATGATGTTGTCATTGGAAGAACTGCAATCCTCTGTTTTCCTACTAACCTGCATTGGTCCATAGACCTCACTGCGATCGAACATGAGGAAGAAATAGTCCAGGTTATCGAGAGCCGACTCCCACGGCATGTACTCGGTTTCATTGGAAAGGTACTTGGTTGTTCTCAGAGCCAGTGTTGTGTCAACAATGGTTGCCCTTTAAAAGGATACATTATGCATGATCAAAAAGATCAAATAAGATACATAGTCTTAAGAGGCAAAAGCAGTCTTAGGTTATGCTATTTGAGGAACTGCTTCAGACTGGCAGTAGAAGTATGTTCTCAAACGAGTGTGAAGTTCTCACCTGGCAAGATTAAAAGCATCATCTATCAGCTGTGCCCTGTTGATGACGGGAATGACCTGCATAAAAAGAGAGATTCTGATGTGAGCCTGGAGTAGGCAGCAGCAGATATTAACTGATCTGTCCCATTAGCTCTTGTACTAGCGAGGGCCTACTGGTGTAATAGTGGGTGACAGACTGTGATACTGTAACACAGGTGTACCTGGTGGTTGCTGCTCAGCTGAGTGAGGAGGCGTTCCCAATTGCCCATGTCGTAGTTAACCCTGTAGTACCCGGTGACATTGAGGTTGGCCACAATCCACTCAGCCCCAGTAGTTTTCATTTCATTGACAGTAGCTGTAAAAATAAGAATCAAATGGGCAAAACATGAAAGTAACAATGGGCCTATTTTTCTGATCGATACAGATGAAATGTCATGGTCTGAGGGAACAGACAGCAGGTCTGCCCTGTTTCTGCTGATTTCAAACCCTTTGTACCAGCCAGATCACTGTGCTTGGGGCAACTGACTGTCTCCTCCCAACAGGGTTAGTCCTCTCAGCTACAATGCCTGTCTATACTGGTCCCCCAGTGGAGGAATGGACTTCCCAGTACAGCAGAATCACTGGCCATCTTCTGACACAGACTGAAGACCCACCTCTTCAGACTGCATCTCATTTCTACCTCAGTCCTCACCCCCTAACACCTACTACTTTTATTACTTGCTGCTTATTTACATGTAGCATATCGATGTGGATACTGTGATGGAGTGACTGTGTGATATATGGCAGTGTGTTTACTTGACCTTCCTTAGTTTTCTAGGCTGTCAAGTTTCAGAGTAGCACAGCTTAAATTGGGGTGATGCTTGAGTGGTGTTGTGTTCACACTCACTGATCTGGAAATGCTGTTAGCCTGGTCTGATGCTGTTGCTTGTTCAACTCAGATGGATACACTTCTGTTGTGCTAGAAGTGGCTTTGGAAAAGAGCATCTGCTAAATGAGTGTAATGTAATGATTTCTGCTGCCGTACCTGTTTTTTCCAGCAGCCACGTCTGGTTCTGCTCCACTCCTGTCTTCATCCATTTGATGGGTACATACCATTCATAACTTTAGCCAAAGAGAGTCACAGTTAGTGACACGTCATGTACTACGATTCTGCTCTGACCAAAACTGCTCTTTGAATGATCAGATTGCTTCAGCATCCTAATAAAAGAACATGGTGATCACCATTACCAGGCCTTTGCGATCACCATTACAGAACATTACAATCACCATTACAAGAACATTGCGATCACCATTACAGAAATATTGAGATCACCATTACAGGAATATTGTGATGGACAGTACAGGAATATTGTGATCAGCATTACAGGAACATTGTGTTCAGCATTACAGGAATATTGTGATGGATATTACAGGAACATTCTGATCAGCATTACAGGAATATTGGGATCAGCATTACAGGAATATTGGGATCAGCATTGTCAGTATCAACAGCATAAATAACTGATTAGAAAAAGTCAGATTGCCAGGGCTGAGACGTACTTGAATTCAGATGGCCTGTCCACCACAGACTCTGGGTCCAGCAGGAAGTGCCGCTGGGACAGCAGGCCTGTGCTGGTGTTGATGGTGACCACTGGGAAGCCCATCTGCAGAACCCAGCGGTTCATGATGTCATGCACGCGATGCGGCAGAGATGTGCCAGTTGCTTCCACTGCCTAATGATGAAAACACAGGCCCCGATGAACTCCCACAATGCTTTGCAATGGACAAAGTATTTTTCCTGGCTCCCTGGCAATGTTATTGGTCCCATGAAGAAACCACTAGAGGTCAGAATTCCAACATCGTGGTAGCAGCTGGGCCCCCCTCCTGGCATGGATTGCGTGCTGCACCCCAAAACAGTGCGTAACGCCCAGATGTGTCACAGAAATGGTCTCATCCTACAACAGCACAAATGCAACAACACCCCTGAGACACGCTTCTACGTGTATGATGTAACTCACCGTCTGAAGGTGATCCCACAGGTCGTCTCCCACTGTGTTATTGTAGGCAAAGTCTTTCAGGTATGTCTGTGGAGAAGAAATGCTTTCAGCATGGACACAATAATAAAACAACAGAATATAACTTTTAATGGATTAAATTTTGATTACTCTCAGAACATGTATACTGATATCAAAAATATTTTTAACAGTGTTGGATCCTGATTCACAGTACTACATGTCCATGCTTTTTAGACAGCACTTGTGCACATAACGTTAACACTCGCAAGCATGCACATGCTTGCACACTCACACACACACAAGGCCACGCACACACATGCACACACACACAACCCAGCATGCACTTAAGACTTACACTGAGTCCTTGGGCAAAGACTCTTTCAGTGAGAAACTCTGAAAGCATCCTCAGCACTGCAGCCCCCTGTGGAGAGAAGCACACTTTGCTTTGCACTTTGCAGGGAAATAAAGGAAGTCTCTTCTACACTGGGACTAAACTCCACAGGCTGGAGAGTATAGTACCTTGCTGTAGGAGATGGCATCAAACAGCTCACTGATCTGTGCTGGCTTGTTGATCTCATCCTCCCGGGAGGACAGAGGGTGAGAAGAGGCCAGGGCATCCACTGCAAACACCCTGTGTACATCGCCCAGAACGATCAGGTCTTTCTGTGGAGGGACAGTGCACATACTCACTGCACACTCACTGTGTCATGGCATCTTTTAACACTTATGCTTCTTCAAGAAAGAAATCAGATATATTTCATGACATTTCACAAGACATTCAAAAATCAAAATAAAAAAACTGCTCATGTTGCAATTAACCTTTTAAGTGTAACCCAATTGTTTATTTTAAGCGGTATCAGTCAAAATCATTTATTAGTTACAGATGTATTATTTAGTAGCAGTGGTAGCAACAATGTGTTGTATACCAACCATGCCAAATGAATAAATGTAAATGTAAAATGTAAATGTATACGTACAATATTCCAGGTGGGTTCTGCAAAATCTGCCCCAAGATACTCCACATAGGAGGCAAAGCCTTCATTCAGCCAGACCTCATTCCACCACTTCAGCGTCACTAAGTTTCCAAACCACTGACAGGGAAAAATTGTACATCGAGTGAAAAAACATAAACAATAAAGACAGAAAAGAATGTCATTCGTTACATCTGGCATACCATGTGAGCCAGTTCATGTGCGATAATGGCGGCAGTTTTTTCTTTGTTTGCATTGGAGGAGATGACCGGATCATAGAGCAAATGTGTCTCTCTGTAGGTCACAAGCCCCCAGTTCTCCATAGCTCCAAAGTAGAAGTCAGGCAAAGCAATCTGGTCTAAAAGGGAGAATCTAAATTGAAACATATTGTTTTTATTATTTGATTTAATTCACTATTATTACTTTTGTGAAAGAGTATGAGCCATTTTCACTTTGTAAGTGTGTGACGAGTCACACCTGATTTGGAAAGAGGGTAGGAGACATTGTAGTAGCTTTCGAAGAACTTCAGGACTGGTCCCGTCACGTTGAGAGCGTATTGTCCATGCCCGTCAGCGATGGCTTTTCTCCGAGCCCAGATTCGAATCTGGGTTAACAGAAATAAAAATCCCGCAATAGTGCGCTGCATCATCAAAAAAGCCAGAAACTGCAGCGGTAACTAGTGTCATTGAGGTAAAACGCATGGTCAGTTTAAATATGGTCAGAAATACCAATGCATGTAGTTACTGTGAACAGATTGTTTACCATCATTGTTACTAGAATGAATTCGCCAATCAAACCGCAATCATAAGCAGTGACTTGCACTGGCTATCTTGCAAGACGCAATACGCATTGTAATTTGCACGCTATATTCTTCAGTACTGTACTATGGCAGCTAGCCAATCACAAATATATGTATAGCGAATTTGTGTTGCCATGGAAACAGAATGATTGACAGGAGACGTGGCGGTTAGGAAATTACAGCACGCGCTGTGTTCGAAGAAGCGAGCGGTTGAGCCATCAGAAACGGTTAGTTGTGTCCGCTCAATGTTTTATAGCTAAGCTAACGAGTTATCAGTCTGGTCTTGTAATTAAAGAACACGAGCAAGCTTATGTGTTGTACGTTAGTAATAATCACAGCTAACTAAAGACTATTGTACTGTTTAATGATTTTTGACACACGGCATGTGCCAGAAAGTGTCATGCTAGCAAGATTGTTCGCCAATTGTGGCCTGTAACGTATTGCCAAGTTTGTAGATAGTTAGATATCTTTGATTTTAAAATGTAGATTTTTCAATTAACCGTTTCGATTAAATGGTTCAGAAGTCATTCTTAAATCCTTTATAACGCCGACGCCCTTGCGCCACCGTAGTTTTCCTGTTACCTCAGGGCAGTGAAGACAGGCTACGACTGACCTGGTAACGGTAGTAACCGCTGTAGCTACTGACATGGAGATCTGTAGCGCTTTTTGTGTAATTCATTCATCGCTTTCTAGCAGGGTAGCTACATACTGGATATTTCATCAACGTCATGGGTTTATGCTTTCTGTTATCAGCCCTTACCTAGATTTAGACTAGACGTTTTTAGTTATCATGTACCGTCTGTGTAAATTTAAATGCATAAGGAAGTTAGCTTAGATATGATTGTATTATAGCTTTTAGTGATAATGATTAATTTAATTAATGGTAATGTTACAAGATGGATTTGAGTTTTCTAGATGTGTGTGAAGGAATAAGGACATAGACAAAGTGGCAATCAAATAACTAGAGAATGTAATTCCAGGGAATTACGAGTGCATGAAAATGCAAACAGTCTAATTTTACATAGATAAAAGTATATAGGCCTACATCAAACAGATGTAGGTGGTCAGAACAGCTGCCACAAGATTCTAAGTGCTTAATGGCTACAAAAATAAAAAATACATAGCATAAGTGTCCTTTGTAAGACCTACGCAACACAGTTTGAATGAAGTTTCTACGTTAAACGGTTGAAGCTGTATTAAACGCACCAAATTGGTTAGAAGAAGAATAAGAAAAATTCGGATAACAATAGAGTGCATTTTCATGCACTCTAATTATCAGACATACAGTTGGTCCCTATCTAGTAATGTGTGTTTCTTGTTTGCTTATAAATTCCTACCCTGGATGAAGGCACTGTTCATCCAACGAGCAATTAACTTTATAGTATTAGGGGCATCCAACAAGTTTTTAGGAACATAGAGTGATTGTCCTGCACAAAAAGAAATGCTACAGGTATTGAACTAACCCTTCCCCGACAGGACAGAACATCAAAAGATATGGGTAGGTCACCAAGCTGACCTTATTTAAGTGGATGTTTAAAATATCAAGTGCAAAAACATAAATACCGAAACATTGTCCTCCTTTGCCCCGATAAATGCATAGTCACTGACAATAAGTGCCAGTAGGTAGGATGACATTCTCTTAGTCGGTTCAAATTTGGTCTGGGTAACTTCACTGCCGTTGATGGTGGTGTTTACAGTCTCTGCAGAAGAACAGAGAGGAGAGGTTAAGGAAGTAACTTCAAAGCTATGTTCAATATTTTACAATAAGGATCAAAAATGTTTTTTGGTTTCTTTTGTGTTTTAATGTAAAGTTTACTTTTGTGACTGTGACAAGGGCCTGTGAGAGCATGTTGAGGTTCAGGTGTTATTTTCAGCATTGTTGGAGTCTGCACTGACCAATGTCCATGCCGTTGGAGAGGGCCACAGTCCCACGGTCGTGGATGAGAGTGATGTTGAAGATGGCTTTCATGGCAGGCTCATCAAAACAGGGGAAGGACTTCCTGGCGTGTGTTGGATGCATTTGTGATGTGGCAACAATTCTGAAAAAATGGAAGGAGCTTGATCTCCTTTGCACTGACGGTACAATAATCAGCGAAACAGAAGATTCAGAAACAGAATCAGAAACAGAAGATTCATTCTGAAGTCCGTTACATCATTACATGATCGCATTTCAAAAATGTCTAATTTTAAGGTAGGTGGTGGGGTGCACTAGACCACAGCTGTAAAAGCACACATTTACATGCATCATTGTCATCAGTCATGCATTGGCTAGAACGTTTACTCTATGCTATGTGATCAGTTATGAATGATGTGAATGTTATGTGTTTGACACTGAGAAGGACAGCTTGTCAGTTTAGCTAAGATCAGAAGAATGTTCACTGTACATCAGATTGCAGAGTGCAACATTATGGAGATGTGTACCTGCTGTCAGTATAATAATTGTTATCTTATATCTGTAATGGATATATGTGTAAAGATGATAAACATGCCAAGGTAGTAAGCATTTACTTTGTGGAAAGTGAGTCAGCTTATCAGAGGTTAAACAAATCCTGTGACCATGATAATGAGGTATAAACCTGTTTTCCTGTGAGAAAGACATAAATATAAATGAGCTGTTGTGTTTCACAGACTCTAAGATATTAATATTGAAAACAAAAGGCTGAGCTTTGAACATGCATAAAAGATTTTAGAAACAACTCAAATACACTTACTTCTTGACTCCATCTTCATCATATTCACTCCTGTAAAAACCAGTGAGGTCATCGGCCAGTTCGCCTCGGAATTCAGTGAACAGCTCGTAGGTCTTTCCAGCTGTTAGTTTGCCATTGAGCTGAACCACAAGAAACTGGGTCTCCACCTGCAGCCAGGTCTTCTTTATGGATGGTGGGGCAGGGCCATCCCCTGCACTCAGTTTTGCGTGGTGCTCACCGAACGTGGTCAGGTTGAGCTTGTTAGAGTGAATGAGGATCAGGTCTGTTTCCTTCACACATCTGAAGACCACGCTGGAGTTCCCTGTGAAGATGTACATGCCATGTTCGTCCTCCTGAAGTCGAGGCCACAGGAACACATTGTAGGTCTCGGGCTGCAGGGTATCAGGGAGCCGGTACTTATCCCACGGCTCGTTGGAGGGAGTAGGAGTGGTGGTCGGGGGCTTGACCGTGGTTGTCTGTCCGTCTTCTGTGGACACGTTCTTGGATTTCTCTTGAGCATAGACGACTGACAAGGCGATGATGGTGGCTACAGCACCTGCACCCACAACTATACCTACTATCCCCAAAGTCTTGCTGATGTAGAAGCCTTTGCCCATGGTTTTGAGTGGTCACGGCACAGAGTAAGAAGGGCGATCTGGTGTCTGGAGGGCTTTTTATTTAAACTCTGTGTCAACTCTCCTCCCACCAGGTTAATAGCTCATCTATTAACATGAATCTAGCGGACAGTGGGACAGTGCTCACTGCTATCTGAGAGGGTCATAGAAACCTAGATGATAAGAAAAAACAATGGAATTTTTTATTTCTTTATTACTATTAAACATTAGCCATCCAAATTCAACAGTCATCATGTCTAGACCTTGATATTTTGTGTTTTATCCCAATAAACTTTGCAAAGGGAAAATAATATAAATATGTAATTCAGTGGCTTTAACTGACATAAACTGAATCTTTCTCATGTTAGTAAATAAATGTGACATGAGTATTTAAGCACCCTGTTTAGATCATACTAGAAGCTCGTTTTTCATGTAAAGTGTTACAACGTAATGTGCCATAGTTTGGATATCTCTGACATTTAAGGTAAAAATTAAGCATAATCTAATGAATAACTGCCACTTTGTATTTTGTATCTGTTTGCAGGTTGTGTTGTGATGATTCTTTGCCTTAACAGTGCCTTGCATGTCTTAAACAGTCATCACTTAGCAAAATGATACATAATGTCCTATGAATAATAATCCTCCTCACCCTCATCAGTAGCTTGCACAGTTCTTTCTTAAAAACAAGGACATCCACATCCAAACTCCATATTTTCAAATGTGTACATAAAATTATTTGAATGATTAAGTCAGTGTTTGAAAAATCCACAGTTTATTAAGTAGAAATGCAGTGTTCTCATACTTATCAACAATGAGAATGAGTGGAATTTCTGCTGCAAGGAAATGAATTGAACATTTTGTAAATGTATGTCATGAAAAAACAATAAATTGTGTTGTACAGATTATTTACTTCCCTGTTTGGGGGAAAAATACAATAGGTGGCGATCATGACATTTTTCACCTCGTGCAGAAAATACTTATATGCCTATGATGTCTCGTAAGAATGAAGAGTTTTTCTTGAATTGAAATTTATGATTTTTTTTCATGCTTCATGTTTTTGTTCTTAGAAGAGCATGTTAGAGGCACTTTGGTTGCAGTTTAGAAATATCCCAACAGCAATGGGAAAATAATAGAAAACTCAATACAATAAATAAAGACACAAATAAGAGAAACCATGATGGCCAATCTGAATTTAAATTATTTGAAATGTATTTTGTAAGTGGTACATATTTCCATTTTCTGAAGTCTGCTTATTTTAATTCATTTTGGAACCACACCAGCACTTTCTCCTGGTTGCTTGCCAGCCATTTGATGTTGGCTTGTGTTCTCTCTATGGACTGCTCCACTGCCAGAGTACCTGAGCCAAACCCAACCTGGGCATTGTCCTCCTTGAACTGTTGTAGCTGTTTAATGACAAGAAATGACCAATTATTAAACAGAAATCCACTATAGGGTTACTATAAAAATTTCATTACCTATTTGAAGACTTTATTTTAATGTGAGGAAAGAAGACACACTTGTATCTGTCCTTTCAGATACGAATATAATATGGCTACCTTCTGGTGAGTAGCTGCAGAAGAGTAATGAAGTCTCAAGACCAAGTCTAAATCCTGAAAATTGCCTCCAAACCGTTAAACTAAATATTTGTCTCAGTCTTAGGCCCTGTCCACACATACACGGGTATTTTTAAAAACGTAGCTTTTTCAGTGCGTTTTGGCCTTTCGTCCACACGCAAACAGCGTTTTAGGTCACTGAAAACGGATCTTTTGCAAAACGCCTTCCAGGGTGAAGATTTTCAGAAACTCCGTTTTCAGTGTTCACGTGTAGACAGGGAAAACGGAGTTTTTGGCCTGTGAAGTCAGAGTTTGCGCCGTAATAACTTTTTTTCAGGCTTCTGATTGGCCAACATGGCTTTACGGTTAGGGTTATATCGTCGCCTGTTGGTTTGGCATGCTCTTGACAGCGTGTGTTTGCGTTTTCGTGTGGATGGACATTTTTTTAAGAACGAAGGAGGGAAAACCCCCGTTTTTAAAAATACCCGTGTACGTGTGGACATGGCCTTAGACTTGGAACATTAACCTGGTCTTAGCACACAGATTGTTGTATCCCATTAACAAAGTTTGTTTTAGTTACCACAAGTGTTGTTTGCAAGGGAAATGCAGGCTATTACGTTGTTTTGTTTTAGTTTAGTCATAATGTATTTATGGTTAAATGCTGTTATCTAGTTGTTTGATGATACTTGTAATTTTGCTGTGTGTTCAGTGCATATGAATAATATTAGTTATCTAGAGGAAAAAAAAACACTGGGAAAGTGTTTGGCATGGTTGGATTGGTTAGTTTGGCATTTTTCGATGTTAGATCATATTGATATTTAAGACTATAATGATAACAGAAAGGTGAGCTTACAATGAGTAGTTATCAATTTTTCATTTTTTTTTTTTTTTACTGACTGTACTTTAAGACAAGCAAATAACTTAATGCAACTACACTTGCGTTTACATGGCATAAACTACCATCAGAACATAAACTAGGAAAATTATTTCTTGGATGTTGCTCTTCTGGAGTCATAAATAATACTGGGTATCACAACATTAACTTGCTCATGATACATACAGATCATACAGCCATTACATTTTTGTCTATTTATTTGGGGGAGGTAGCAGAGTAAGTTGCTAAGGTCATATTGAGAGGCATGTATTTCTAATTAGATGTTAGTGTTTTATACTCTTAATACAGCAACACATTTACCTGTTTCAGCTCAAAATCTGTCGAGAACCTCTTGGTCACGCCATTGATAAGGTTTGAGAATGAGAAAGACCCACCGCCATACCTAGAATGTGAGACAGAAAAGAAGATTATACCCCACATTCAGGTGCAATTACCAGTCTGCCAGTGTGCAGGAACATTAAACATATACCACTATTAATATGTAGTGGTAAAAGGTCTACACCACATTCACTGTATGAGGCACACTTCATTCAACTCACTGTGTGAATATGTATTCCCATCTTGCTCTGACAAAATCCCAGGCCAAAGACTGGCCCACCACATTGCTAGCAATGTACACAATTGTAGAGGTGGCATCTTGCTTCCGAATTTTCTTTGCATCCAGGGTGTATTCCAGGTACCTAGAATGATCCCCCCATAAAACAAAGCAGATTAAATATCTAAGCGTCATACATCTTCCCTTTCGTGTGTTGAAATTTTGTCATTTAGACACGAGAATGTACAGTAGAACAGGGCTTTTGTCAAGGATTGGAGAAAATTAGTCCAAAGATAGATTCTAAAGTTGTTTGTGGTTTTACAAGTTGTGTCAGTAATCCCTGCTAATTAGGCGACCCCACCCAAACTCACCTGTTGAGCAGCCAGGGCTGCTTGGTGCAGGCCAGGGCAGACCTCAGCTTGTCTGCCTCTGTGGCGATGGAGGCAGCGAGGAACATCTTCAAGCCAAAGTCCCACTCGGCCGCGCCTCCGGCAGCAATGGCGCTGCAGTACACCGTCGTCCTCAGATTGGGATGGATCCTGGGAAACGCAGTGCCAAAAAATGTACCAACGTTGTCTCTTTATTATTATATCTGATTTATTTGCTAAGCAGACACCCTTGTCCAGAGAGACCTACACTGCTGGCGTAACATCCCCTTACACAGCAGTATATTTACTGAATCACTCCTGGTTAAGTACTTGGTCCAGAGGGCAGACATTGGGTTATGAGCCCTGCTCCTGACCGTGGCACTTTAATCTGTTAAAGTGACCGGTGACTCAGAATCAGCAGGAAGAGGAACTCACGGGTTATTGGCTGGGTTCTGCATCCACTGCTTGTACCAGCCTGTGGTCAAATCCAGGCAGCTCTTCACTCCACTGCTACAGGCCATCCTGATGGCATTGACCTGGTTATACCTGGCGAAAAGAGGAAAGCCTGTGGGACTGGGCTCTAGCACAGATTTACATTTACATTCACCAAAGAACTATCACGTCGAGAATGCTCTTACTGGTCAGTGTGCCCAGACGGGACCTTAGTCCAGTTGTTAGTAATATTTTTGAAATGCTCAAATAGAGGCTCAACTTGTTTCCTGACGTAATCCTGCAAAAACAAACGAGAAGCAATAACAAACGTGTCATTTTTATATTTTCCATGTATACAAAATGGCATTACATAAAATGGGATGATGTTGTCATTGGAAGAACTGCAATCCTCTGTTTTCCTACTAACCTGCATTGGTCCATAGACCTCACTGCGATCGAACATGAGGAAGAAATAGTCCAGGTTATCGAGAGCCGACTCCCACGGCATGTACTCGGTTTCATTGGAAAGGTACTTGGTTGTTCTCAGAGCCAGTGTTGTGTCAACAATGGTTGCCCTTTAAAAGGATACATTATGCATGATCAAAAAGATCAAATAAGATACATAGTCTTAAGAGGCAAAAGCAGTCTTAGGTTATGCTATTTGAGGAACTGCTTCAGACTGGCAGTAGAAGTATGTTCTCAAACGAGTGTGAAGTTCTCACCTGGCAAGATTAAAAGCATCATCTATCAGCTGTGCCCTGTTGATGACGGGAATGACCTGCATAAAAAGAGAGATTCTGATGTGAGCCTGGAGTAGGCAGCAGCAGATATTAACTGATCTGTCCCATTAGCTCTTGTACTAGCGAGGGCCTACTGGTGTAATAGTGGGTGACAGACTGTGATACTGTAACACAGGTGTACCTGGTGGTTGCTGCTCAGCTGAGTGAGGAGGCGTTCCCAATTGCCCATGTCGTAGTTAACCCTGTAGTACCCGGTGACATTGAGGTTGGCCACAATCCACTCAGCCCCAGTAGTTTTCATTTCATTGACAGTAGCTGTAAAAATAAGAATCAAATGGGCAAAACATGAAAGTAACAATGGGCCTATTTTTCTGATCGATACAGATGAAATGTCATGGTCTGAGGGAACAGACAGCAGGTCTGCCCTGTTTCTGCTGATTTCAAACCCTTTGTACCAGCCAGATCACTGTGCTTGGGGCAACTGACTGTCTCCTCCCAACAGGGTTAGTCCTCTCAGCTACAATGCCTGTCTATACTGGTCCCCCAGTGGAGGAATGGACTTCCCAGTACAGCAGAATCACTGGCCATCTTCTGACACAGACTGAAGACCCACCTCTTCAGACTGCATCTCATTTCTACCTCAGTCCTCACCCCCTAACACCTACTACTTTTATTACTTGCTGCTTATTTACATGTAGCATATCGATGTGGATACTGTGATGGAGTGACTGTGTGATATATGGCAGTGTGTTTACTTGACCTTCCTTAGTTTTCTAGGCTGTCAAGTTTCAGAGTAGCACAGCTTAAATTGGGGTGATGCTTGAGTGGTGTTGTGTTCACACTCACTGATCTGGAAATGCTGTTAGCCTGGTCTGATGCTGTTGCTTGTTCAACTCAGATGGATACACTTCTGTTGTGCTAGAAGTGGCTTTGGAAAAGAGCATCTGCTAAATGAGTGTAATGTAATGATTTCTGCTGCCGTACCTGTTTTTTCCAGCAGCCACGTCTGGTTCTGCTCCACTCCTGTCTTCATCCATTTGATGGGTACATACCATTCATAACTTTAGCCAAAGAGAGTCACAGTTAGTGACACGTCATGTACTACGATTCTGCTCTGACCAAAACTGCTCTTTGAATGATCAGATTGCTTCAGCATCCTAATAAAAGAACATGGTGATCACCATTACCAGGCCTTTGCGATCACCATTACAGAACATTACAATCACCATTACAAGAACATTGCGATCACCATTACAGAAATATTGAGATCACCATTACAGGAATATTGTGATGGACAGTACAGGAATATTGTGATCAGCATTACAGGAACATTGTGTTCAGCATTACAGGAATATTGTGATGGATATTACAGGAACATTCTGATCAGCATTACAGGAATATTGGGATCAGCATTACAGGAATATTGGGATCAGCATTGTCAGTATCAACAGCATAAATAACTGATTAGAAAAAGTCAGATTGCCAGGGCTGAGACGTACTTGAATTCAGATGGCCTGTCCACCACAGACTCTGGGTCCAGCAGGAAGTGCCGCTGGGACAGCAGGCCTGTGCTGGTGTTGATGGTGACCACTGGGAAGCCCATCTGCAGAACCCAGCGGTTCATGATGTCATGCACGCGATGCGGCAGAGATGTGCCAGTTGCTTCCACTGCCTAATGATGAAAACACAGGCCCCGATGAACTCCCACAATGCTTTGCAATGGACAAGCTATATATTTGTCATTGATACAGGCAGAGATTTTGACAAATATTTTTGATTAAATTTGAGGTGGTACAGTGGATCCTACTGACAAACAATACTCTCTCGTTACCAGATAATGACACTGTTTAACAACAGTGTAGTATTGGAGTATACCCAAATGATTGGTTTACTGCAATGTTTTTACCCTGTAGCTTTGCTGTAGCTTACTTTTTGTAGATGATCCCAGAGGTCTGTGTACACCGTATTTTTGAATTTAAACTCATTCAGGTATGTCTGCAAAGAAAATAGGTCATTTTAGGGAGGACTTACACTAAGCAATGCAACAGTCTTGTCCATCAGTACAAGTGACAAACTTATAACACCAAAAGCCCCAGCACCATATTTAGGAGATGCCTCTAGGACTCAGAGGCCTCAACATGGAGGAAGCAATTCTCTCCTTCCCACACACACACACACACACGCACACGCACACGCACACACGCACACACACAACCCAGCATGCACTTAAGACTTACACTGAGTCCTTGGGCAAAGACTCTTTCAGTGAGAAACTCTGAAAGCATCCTCAGCACTGCAGCCCCCTGTGGAGAGAAGCACACTTTGCTTTGCACTTTGCAGGGAAATAAAGGAAGTCTCTTCTACACTGGGACTAAACTCCACAGGCTGGAGAGTATAGTACCTTGCTGTAGGAGATGGCATCAAACAGCTCACTGATCTGTGCTGGCTTGTTGATCTCATCCTCCCGGGAGGACAGAGGGTGAGAAGAGGCCAGGGCATCCACTGCAAACACCCTGTGTACATCGCCCAGAACGATCAGGTCTTTCTGTGGAGGGACAGTGCACAGTCATACGCAACAAGTGGGACCACTGAATAAGCCCAGCATGAGACATCACATCTCCTGCCATGAGTTAAATAATTGTTTTCAAATATTGTATTTGAAATTAAGAACAGAAGTAGGAATTCAGAACAGTAATAGGCTTTCATGAACACAAGCATGATTGTTACTAGAATTGTTATGACAATTTACATTGTACATTATATTAATTCAAATTGTACAGCATTGTGGTATACCTTGTGCATCAGTAAAATAGTGTATTTATTCATAATTAAATCAGTGCTATAAGGGGAGTACAGCTCTATAATTAGTAAGGAGTAAAAAATGAAAATAACACATACAACACCCCATGTGGGTTCTGCATGATCTGCCCCGAGATACTCCACATAGGAGGCAAAGCCTTCATTCAGCCACAGGTCGTTCCACCACTTCAGTGTCACCAGGTTTCCAAACCACTGATGGGAGGAAGTCACATGGTCAGCCAACAAGGACAGATTTAAAGACAGATGTGCCATTCATCATCATACTATGTCTCACATACCATGTGAGCCAGTTCATGTGCAATAATGGTTGCAATTCTCTCCTTGTTTCCATTGGAGGACATTTTAGGATCATAAAGAAGTGCTGTCTCTCTGTAGGTGATGAGACCCCAGTTCTCCATCGCGCCAGCATTGAAGTCAGGTAGAGCAATCTGGTCTAGAGGGGAGACAAACTATGTTTTAACATGTTTTCTGAAATTACATTACATTATTTAGCAGACACTCTTACCCAGAGCAACTTACATAGGTTAGTTATTTACAATGTTATCCATTTATACAGCTGGATATTTACTGAGGCAATTGTGGGTTAAGTTCCTTGCCCAAGGGTACAACAGCAGTGCCCCAGTGGGGAATCGAACCAGCAACCTTTCAATTACAAGTCCTGCTCCTTAACCACCATGCTACACTGCTGCCCCAATATGATGATTTCTCATCCAGTCTCCTCCCATTTTACTTGTACACATTTGAATTTAATACATGGTGAATCTGTTTAAAATCATACCTGATTTGGACAGAGGGTAGGTGGAATTGTAGTATTTTTCGAAGAACTTTAAGATTGGTCCAGTCACATTAAGGGCATACTGGCCTTGCCCTTCAGCAATGGCTTCTCTACGAGCCCAGATTCGAATCTAAAATAATAAAAAAGAAACAAGCTGAAATGGCACTATTCATGGCCTGTTGCTAATTCGGTTCGTCCTGTTGTTAGGGCCTTCTTGCCATCTCCCTGCCATCCCTGCATGTAATCTACTGGGAAAATAACACATTGGGCAAGAGGTGTCCCAATGTCATTTGACACTGTTGGTGGGGATGGATGTGACATTCATTTCTACATGCATGTTATGACATGATAAATGTGTGCAAAATTTGTTCAGCTGTATTTAACACACAGTGAGACTGTTTCCTCAGGGACTGATTAAATGTGGCCATTACAAGAAAAAATCACTGCTGAAACAACCACTCTTCACAGAACCCTCTTGAAGAGTAAATGTAAATGTAAGAGAAAAAAATTGTTGGATATAGCAAAATAATATTGAAACCATTACCAAAACATTGTCCTCCATTGCGTCAATCGATGCAAAATCGCTGACAATAAATGCCAACAGGTAAGTGGACATTTTCTCTGTTGGTGCAAATTTGGTCTGGGTGACTTCAACACCATCAATGGTGGTGTTTACAGTTTCTGTAGGAGAACAGTGAGGAGGAAAAGTAAGGAAATAACTTCAAAGATCTACTCTATTGTACCATAAAGATTGGTAATCTGTAGCACCTAAAAGGCACCTGTGAGTCTGAAAGGAAAAAAAATGCACATTTGATTGCATTTCATTAGACATACCACACACCTCAACATCAGTTCACTTTGCTGTATGTTGAGAATTGTAGGAGAATTGTTTTATTGCATGTAGCAGTCATTCAGTCACATAAATGGAACAAAGTAACCATGCTGTGAACGAGGATTACTTGCCAAATCCCACCTGAGATTCCAATGTATAATTTTCTGCCCACAAGTCACATGACTAATATTCTACCCAGAAATTGGATGTGTTGTAATGTCTGACTGTTGTATCTAACTGTATTATTAAATGTAACTGTTGTGTCTCAATGCAGTATTCAGCACTTTGGAAAAAGGAGATCTTCTGTGTCTGTCTGAAACAGGCAGGGGGGAGAGTGACTGTGAGAGCAGAGGTAGACTCGAACAGACTGATCCTGGATCACTTTCAGCTTTGTTGCACTGACCGATGTCCATGCCGTTGGAGAGGGCCACAGTCCCATGGTCGTGGATGAGAGTGATGTTGAAGATGGCTTTCATGGCAGGCTCATCAAAACAGGGGAAGGACTTCCTGGCGTCTGTGGGCTGCATTTGCGTCGTCGCAACAACTCTGAAAAACACACAATACTTTTTAGGTTCTGTAGTTAACCTGTTTAACACGTTTATGAGAAAAACAGAAACAGTGCACAGTATTTCTGGGTGTTTGCAAAAATCGTAATTAGCAGCAGTTGGAATATACGTATGAATGTATAATAATTATAAGTCAGTGGTAGACTAACATTTTAAAAATGTTAATTATTGATCCACTCCTCAAGTCTCAGACAAATATTGAGACCTGAATGTTCATTTACTGAAAAAAAAAACAGTAATGGTTACAAGATAAGTGATACTCTTAGTGAGTTCAAGTAAAGATCGGAATCCCTCTCCTGCAGAGGTCAAACTGACAGTATTGCTGTTTCTACAGGACACAGAAGCTTAGCACCTTCCTCACCTCTTCCTCTGTATTTTTGGTATCAAAAGACAAACCAAAAACATTTGAAAAGCTGCTAAGCAATACTAACTTACTTCTTGACTTGACCTACGTAATATTCACTTCTGTAGAAGCCCCCAAGGTCATCGGCCAACTCGCCTCGGAATTCAGTGAACAGCTCGTAGGTCTTTCCAGCTGTTAGTTTGCCGTTGAGCTGAACCACAAGAAACTGGGTCTCCACCTGCAGCCAGGTCTTCTTTATGGATGGTGGGGCAGGGCCATCCCCTGCACTCAGTTTTGCGTGGTGCTCACCGAACGTGGTCAGGTTGAGCTTGTTAGAGTGAATGAGGATCAGGTCTGTTTCCTTCACACATCTGAAGACCACGCTGGAGTTCCCTGTGAAGATGTACATGCCATGTTCGTCCTCCTGAAGTCGAGGCCACAGGAACACATTGTAGGTCTCGGGCTGCAGGGTATCAGGGAGCCGGTACTTATCCCACGGCTCGTTGGAGGGAGTAGGAGTGGTGGTCGGGGGCTTGACCGTGGTTGTCTGTCCGTCTTCTGTGGACACGTTCTTGGATTTCTCTTGAGCATAGACGACTGACAAGGCGATGATGGTGGCTACAGCACCTGCACCCACAACTATACCTACTATCCCCAAAGTCTTGCTGATGTAGAAGCCTTTGCCCATGGTTTTGAGTGGTCACGGCACAGAGTAAGAAGGGCGATCTGGTGTCTGGAGGGCTTTTTATTTAAACTCTGTGTCGACTCTCCTCCCACCAGGTTAATAGCTCATCTATTAACATGAATCTAGCGGACAGTGGGACAGTGCTCACTGCTATCTGAGAGGGTCATAGAAACCTAGATGATGAAGCAGAAATATGAACACTGGTGAGTTTTTCGTGTTTTCCTTTGCAAAGCATTGTCTGCTTTAGAGCTTTCTAAATTGATTAATTACCACATCCTGATAATTTTCAGTAAATTACATACTGTAATTGAAGGCGATTTTCCTTGAATTTCATTCACAGTTTTATGGAAGTCACATTAGTGCATACTCCATCATGGGAACTGAGCCAGCAGGCTGCTGCTGAAAGTATGCTGAATATCTTCATATGAGAGCAAATACCCTTAGAGCATATCAGGTTTCCTAAGTTTAAAATCCCCTTTAAAGTAAACAGGTTACATTTAATTTGTCTCACAATTAGCTTCATCATGTTATGCAATCACTAAGCCAAATGATTTTACACTTGACTTTACAACTTAAATCATAAAAACAGTATAGTGCCAGGAACAGTTAGGAATCACAGCATAAATGTTAAAGGATAACAGACAGCTTCTTTTATTGTCTTGTAGAGTCATACCTGCACCAAATGTACCCTGATGCACAGTTTGGAGACATTAATGGCAAATAAATACAGACCTGAGTTTTATAGGAGACGAGAGTCAGGATTGCTAGTATGCAGTATAAACCCCCAAAATGTGGGGGAAAATCTATGGTGTAAGGACTATAGCAGGAAAATGTATGGGGCTCAATGGAGGATGGGCAATTTTACAGAGATTGTGTGGCAGAAATGATTGTAAAATTAGTATGAGATCAGCTGATATTGGTAGATTTTACCAAATGTTTTTAAGGGACAGAATCTGACCATACTTTGAGCATATGTCAGCACTTGTTTGCACTGTCAATCCCTTCTCCTGGGGTATGTGTTTCTGCGCTGTTTTTCCCAACCTTATGATATGGCACAAAAATACTGCAGCTACCAGGGGAGGGGTGCTGTAAAGCCCCTATCAAAGGTATATTCATGGGCCACACAATTGTGCCAGTACAGTAAATCTGAGGACTTTCAGACATATAGAAACAATAGTTTGCACAAACAGGACTTAACGCAAACCACCCACGAGGAAATGTGTTTTTAACACATAGGGATACAGTTGTGATACCGGGCAAATAATATTTACAGGTATGAGTATACCTCATGAAAGCTGGTACATAATGTGCCCCCAATTTCTATAATTTTGGCACATCAGAGTGAATATACCTGGCTAATGAATTGGTTTGGAGAGCAAATGCTTATTTTGTAGTATTTTGAAGTAATTTATCTGTCTTAAGGTGAATGACAATTCCTGGACCAATTGAGGACGGCTGTAAAATGTCATGGTGTCTGAACTTCTCAGCAAGCAGAGTAAATTAAGACAGACTATATGTGACCCCAGGAATAAGATGGCAAGTGCTGTACAAGTGTGATGATAAAATCAGAAGTGATGACAAAACATTTTTACTTTTCCACGACAGCTTTTACACATGACACCTATGCCTGGGAGGGTTGATAAAAAGATAGCATTTTATGACTTATATATATGACACTCCTGAACCAGGTGACTTCATGTCAGAACTAATAAACTCAAGGTTTACAACTCCAGCCCAATAAAATCTCGCCTTTTGCATTGTTACAGTATCACATTATCAGCTTGCTATGATATCAGTTTCTTTGTTCTGATGTAAAATGATGTGACGTCTTTGTATAACAGGGACCACCACAAAGTCAGAAACTATAATGTAGGATCAGTAATTAAGTGCTATCATTTAGAATACAACATCACCCCAGAATTACAACAGGCAAAGAACAGATGTTTTCAGGTGTAAGAAGACTATTTTGATTATTCCCCATAAAATGAGACATCCACCAGACTTATAGCCAAAGTAGCATATACATGCCAAAGCTACAGTTTTTTTCCATCCTATATATTTTTCAAAGAAACCGTAAAAAGTGATAAGGCAGGAATGTGACCGTGATGCTGGGAGCAGACTGCCACAAAATTACTTTATGGGAGCTAACCTTCCACAGTGACTCTGCACATCTAATCTGATTCTTTTTGACCTTTGATATGCTAGAGGTATGTCCAAGAGATATCTGTGTGAGATCACACAGATGTTAAAATTGCCTTACGAGTTGCGTTTTACTCACAGATGAAACAGATGATGGGGATGTCAATGTAGCATTTGTGGTTCAGGATTGCAGCTCAAAGGTTTCAGAATTGATTCCCAGCTTTGGTGCTCCTGTTGTACCCTTGAACAGAGTACGTAGCTGGAATTGTTTCAGGAAATATCCAATTGTATATACAGAACCCCCTTCGCGACTACTAAGCAAATAGTTACATAGTGTAATATGAGCACCTCTTGTTGAAGACTCAGAGCATCTACAAGGAACAAGGAGTGTAGTGGTTTTGACTGTTGACGAAACTTAAGATGTCTTTTTAACACACACCAACGTTAGTGAAGTAAATTGTTCTGCTGATGTTTTTCCCTTGTTGGTCGCGCAGTCTATTAGTACATAAATCCACCTCGTACAGCACTAAAGGCTGTCAAGCTGCACAGTCTTGCAGATATTTAGCGTGTGGATCAGCTGATACAGTGGGCTTGGGGTGGGGAGTAGGATGATTATCCAGATGATATAATAATCTGTTCAGAACTTTGCACAACGTGATGCCACCAGCCACAAGCACTCCATCAGGATCATACCGCCTTCACTGATGCAGGTCTTTACCACACTGCCCATCAGTACATCTCTGAAACAGTCAACAGTAAATGAATAACTAAAGCTAATAGGTACCCAGAAATGGAACTATTCAATATAATGTCTTGCCAATAACACAAAAATGGATACTTTAACAGCACAGCAGAATGTTTCTGCAAGTCCGGTGAATTTAAAAAAAAAATGGCTGTCCAACCAAACACTTTCCCTCAGTTTACAGTTCAAATGCATATTTACTGGCTTTCACTTGGTAGCAAGTTTAACATTTAAGAGAAGCTGTGCTGTTATATTAAAACTTTAGCCCATTAGCCTATTTTAGGACATACACCCCTCAGAACAGACACAAATTATTTAACAAATACAAGGAACTGAGCCATTACACTGAGCTATAACATATGCATTCAGTTATGACAAGATACACACTCTCATTAAATAACCACAGGGGACTGTCCAGTTCATTCTGAATTCATCTCGCTGGGTTGAAATGTTGGAGGACACCTGGTGGGGACATTTGGAAGGAAGCTATTGGTGAACACATGCAAATTTCTCCGGGTAATCTTCCATTGATTCCTGGTAAAAACAAAGGCTTGGCAAACAGGAGGCATCAGTACATGCTTCCCCCCCCAATGTCATCACAAAACACAGGTGGAGGTGTGTTTCTGCTACTATAAAGATAAAGTAATCTAAGCCAAATAAAACAATAACTCATTAATAACTAAAGCCAAATACCTGCCTTTGCTATCAATCTCTCTGAAAGGATAAGCTCACAACCAATACCCCTTATCCGTTACAAAGGAAGAACAGAGGATACTTGGTAAAGGATGTAAAATCCTGATTAGCCATATACAGGTCAATCCCCGGAGCAGGGTTGGGCAACATTGCGGTAATCAAACTCAAAAGCCAAAAAAGCGCCCCCTTCCTGCATCAGGCCATGTGTACGTCAGACATGCCTCTCCTCCACCCACAACCCCACATGTGCGATTCTGAGGTAACCCTCTGGCCTGGCCCAATGGATTGTCATTTAAAGCCTTCACATATGTTCAACACCATTAACAATGTCCGTTTAAATTTCAAGGTGGTATTTGCCTTATAAGCATGTACTTTCTTGTGTGAAAGTTAAAATATCCAAAAGGCTGAAGGATGATATCAGCACCCATTCACTTAGGAATATCTGATATCTAACTGATTGCTGTATTGGCTGTTGCACAGAGTGCAGTTGTAACAGGCCCAAGGTTTACTGCATAAAGACCCAAACCATCTGGAGCGGGACTTCAGTGACAAAAGTTCAGACCAAACCAGTTACAAATGTAATAATTTATTATATTCCTTTTTATCATTAAAAAGCAGCAACAATAAAGCCAATAGCCACTCACAGTTCAGACATAGGCAAAGCAGTTACAGAGGCAATAGTTAACTACACAAATAAACCAAACCCTAAAATAACACCGCACAGTAGAGTACCCATATAGTGAAATATCACAGCAAATAAACACACAGTGACCCACTTTAGTAACTGGTCTGAGTGCCAACCGTTCAGGCTATGGCAAGAGGCCTGTATAAGTTATAACAGTAAGAAAAAACGGTGAAGAGCAACTCTTGAACACAACCAAATGCGTGTTATTTAAAGAGCCGCTTCACTATCAATCAATCACTCATTGTTCGGACGACCGTCAGTCTGTCTACAGCGACCGCACGCATACCTGTCATCAATTAACCGCTCAGTGATTCCCAAATGCAACGCACCCAACCCAGAAAGAAAGCCGACAGGTAGGGGATCATTTCAGCTTGAAATAATCACGATTACCTTAGCGAGTTTCAAAGGGATATCACTATGTATATAAACTTTTAAAAAAATATTCACACACCCGTTACACAGTTAGTAAGGGAGACAGGTAGAGAGGGAAACTGATGAACCAGGTTAAAGGTGGATAGGGCATGGGGAATATGTAGACAGTTAACTCTACTGGAACAGGATATATTTATAATGCAGTAAGACTCATCTGTCCATCCACAGTTTGCCTCTTGCAACTCATCACCATCAGAGCACCATCACTGCCAGCCTTAAACTCTGGCCTGTGTGCCGTGCACCTCTGTCTGTCCCCATGTCCATCACTGGCACAGTCAGCTGTATCACCATCAAAGCTCACCAGCACCACTGACCACAGCTCCTCACTGAAGGGCCACACAGAGCACAGCCTTTAGCAGCACCAGAAACAACGCAAAGCCTGGTTCCACACAGACACACCACTCTATTTACACAATCCGCCAGCGATTACCACAGTGCAGACGCAACAGTGACCCACTCCTGCTGTTTATCCTGGGAACAAACCCTTCCCAATGGCAACCTCTTCCTAACAAACAAGATTCTTTCAGTTCTCACTTCCCTCAGCAATCCCTCAGCAGGAAACTAATGAGCCTCCACTGTTATCCAGCATCCGGGGTTACACTGAGCTGTGAGAGATGCTAACAGGAGGTTATACAGGAAACCAGTGTCATGGTCCCAGAGTTTCTCCCTTCATGCTATCCTGGATTCCACTGCTCTTTCATCAGGACAGCTCTCTGCCTCTTCGGGCTTGGTGGAGGGATGGAGGAGTCACATGACACCAGTAGTGTGCATTCATTAGCCAGGACTGAGCATGCCCAGTGCACAAACCCACACTTCTTCAATCCAACAGAAAATACATGTTGCATCAATTCATCCTTAACATTGAAAGGTTAAATTCACAAACATAATAGCAAAAAATAACAATAAACACTGGTACATAACTAATTCAAAACTGTACAGAGTGCTACACTAAACTCTACTGCCACTATATGACGTTAGAGAGACAGGGCATATAGGCATGGCTGAATAATGTCTGCAGGGCGGTGTGAGAGCATGAGGAAGGAACTAGCCTCTTTTGCTGGGTTTCACTCAAAGCCATCTGTTGCTCTGATAGAAACCTCCATTTGGAAAAGGGATTTGGAGAAGATAGTTTCCCATGATTGGAAATGGACCCAACCACACAGAATAAACAGTGCATTAAACAGACAGAAACAGGAAACAGACGTCAGTAGCACATAATTCGTTTCCCTGAGACACGCAGTGGCTTAGCTCAGTGTTCAGCTCTCTGCTCAGAAGGGGGAGAGGCTGGGAACTTTGATGTTGATGTCTCCAATGTTGATGTTTCGAGGGATTTCCGGAAGGTTCATGTTCTTAACAGCTGATACAGCACGAGCTGGTCCTGCCGTTAGCCCTCCCTGTGAAACACACACACACACATACACACACACACACACACACAAATTAACTAATCACCTTTACAATAATGATTAGATGAAGATGAATGTAAGAATCCAGCACAGGTCAGAGAAAGCTCTGCTTTTGTGCCTCTGTGAGCATAGGAACATCACCAACTGCACATCTTCCAATTAAAAATGGAGGAAAAGAAATGTCAGGTCCAGATAGGTGTTCTCTCAGCTGAAGCAGAGGAGCAGAGCTGTATCTGAGAGGGAGACGGCATACACTGCATATCCCGGCCTGGGGAAGGCCACTGCGGACAGCACTGTGTAGGGAAACTGCACCCACCTCAGACTTCTCTATGCGGTTCTGAAGCTCCACCTGGGCCACAATCTCCTTCATGTTGGTTTCCAGCACCATCCCTCCCATCACGATCTCCTGCAGGATACAGTGGACCTGCGGAATATCACAGAGCAGGCCTGTAGCACTGCAACATGCTCTCATACTATTTTACTCACATTTTCAGTGCGTCTGCACTGAGGAAGGCAGATGCACCACGCCAACTCACCTACTGCAAAGAACACTGTAAATCCACTCAGCTTGCTTATAATACACACACGACAGATGCAAAGTGACCAAGACCAAAATTGGCAACAGTGTACAATAGTGGTAAGGAGCAGAGCCCATAACCAAAAGGTTGCTGGTTTGATTTCCTGCAGGGGCACTGCTGCTGTACCCTTTAGCAAGGCACTTAACCCAGAATTGCCTAAATAGCCAGCTGTATAAATGGACAAAATGTAAGTGTTTTAACCCGTGTAAGTTGCAAGTACATAACTTCATTTATAAGTTCATTCTCAAATCACTGTTTTAACAATGTACTCCTGATAGGTTCAGATTTGTGCTTTGTGAATGAACACCAGGTTTTAACACTGATATTTGCAGTTAGGTCAAGTTTAATCACTTCCATAGCAAGGTGTTATACAAAAAGCCAACATGGATAGTGTCAGTTTACTTCACACAAGTTATCTGTTTACATTTAAAAAAAAATTAAGCTATGCTCACCTAAAGAGTATGCATATATCTTTGTTCATGTTTTGTAAAAGTAAAAATAGGTTCTTACACTAAAATGTGACCATCAACTGGCATTACATGTTCTGGCACCAGTCTTTTCCTATGTCTCTAATGGCACACACTCGTGCAAGGGACTGAAAAGTGAGAGAAAACTTTACCTCTGTAATGAAAGATCACTGCGCTTTTCACATTGAAGGTTTCCGTTTTCGGCTGTGTAAGAGTCCAAGGTCACAGAGTCCAGTCCCAGCTCTGTTCCACTCACTAGAGTTTATACACTCTTATGCCAGGTGAAGCTAAGTTCAACGAACTCTGAAGAAACTCACTTATGTATAGTGTTGCAAGACACATAACACTGAATTTAACTAGAGTATGAAAATATTAAAGTTCAACATCATAATACTTGCAATCATCATATCAAGTTCTTATGAGAATTACAGCTTTCTTTGTAATATCAGTAATTGGTGTTGACAGTTGTGCAAATTTAAATTTTATGAAATGTTTATAAAACTATAAAAAATGCCATTTTATATTTAATACACAAATAACGCCCTGCTACATTCTGCATTACACAGCTCACAATACACAAATAACACACTGCTACATTCTGCATTACACAGCTCACAATACACAGATAACACACTGCTACATTCTGCATTACACCGCTCACAATACACAAATAACACACTGCTACACACAGCACTACCCATCTTAAAATACATAAACAACGCACAACACAATTTTCCCGCTGTCTAACTAGTTCATGTTATTTAAGACCCCTGCAGAAAAGGGGTGAACTGTTCTGGGAAATGAAAGCTCTGCATGGGATTGGAGTTTAGCTGGACATGGATTCAAACTCTAGAGAAGAATATCCACTTTCAACATGTCAAGGGGTGAACTGTTCTGGGAAATGAAAGCTCTGCATGGGATTGGAGTTTAGCTGGACATGGATTCAAACTCTAGAGAAGAATATCCACTTTCAACATGTCCCTGCAAGACTTCCTGCTTATGGTACTTTTCTGCTTAATCCACTGCTTGCTGTATAGCTGTATCAGGAATGGAAATGGCACTCCTGATACACAGCAGTTACAGAGTCATTTCCAGTTTTTGTAGGAGCAGCTTAGAGTACTAAGCGGAGTGGAAGCTTCCTGATGACAGTGCATTTCTTGTTTTTAGTAAAACTTTGAATGGGCCAAACTCCTACACATTAGGCAGGCTACAGCATCCATATTCCTGCTGTATCTCATTTCACTACATCTACAGCATCCATATTCCCGCTGTATCTCATTTCACTACATCTACAGCATCCATATTCCCGCTGTATCTCATTTCACTGCATCTACAGCATCCATATTCCCACTGTATCTCATTTCACTACATCTACAGCATCCATATTCCCGCTGTATCTCATTTCACTACATCTACAGCATCCATATTCCTGTTGTATCCCACCATTTCACTACATCTACAGCGTCCATATTCCTGCTGTATCCCATTTCACTATATCTACAGCATCCATATTCCTGCTCGACAATTTCTTTGTGTCTTATTAAGTGAAGAGCTTTCAAACACAACTGTTTGTTTTTATTTTGTTGTCCACTTTGAGACATCCTAATTCAAAATACCACCAAATAAATGCTACTAAAATTTGTCTAAATCTAGATTTAAGCACAGTGTTGTTTACAGTTAACTGGAGTAAACTCCATGGTCATGTATTTTCTGTCCAACTTCTTTATCCATGTGGAAGATAAGGTACAATTCACAAACATTTTCAAAACATTTATCTAGCATTTCCACAAACATGCACAAATAGGATGCTTATCAAGAATATGTTGTTATGGGATGGTTAGTATGCCTTCATATTCATGAAAAAAATGCTTAATGGGGATCTTCTATGAATGCAGTCCAACTAAAAACTGTCCCTGACAGTCATGTTGAAATAGTTACTGGCTTTTCAGAACACTGAAATTCAGATTAGGCTCTCATGAGGGGTGTTTTGCATTAAAATTGCAGAGTAAATGAGCGATTAGCACAGACTCCTAGCTCTTCTGTAAGAGCTCCTGTAAACACAGAATCACCTATTACAAAAAGCCTATATGGACTGTGTATCTTCTGAGGAAATTAAAGGCCGTATCTGTTCTTCAGCTAAATGATGTAAGTGGCTATCAGATGCTATTCTGAGCTGTCTCCCTGATTACCAGATGCATATAAAGATAAGGGCTTATGGCCCGTCTTTTATTATGTTCTCGAAAGTTCAGCAGTGTGATCTTTGGTCATTCAAGAATACAGCATTTGAGGTGAAACAGCATGCCTTTTTCTACATCCACAACATCATTTAAGAAACAAACTCTTCACATATGGTGGGAAAGTGCTGGAAAATTTGCTCTGTTTTCATGGGACTTAACTGATTTTTCCAGTTTACTCATAATGATTACACCATAAACTTTCCAAAGGTCACATTAAACCTCTAATCACTAATGTGAAGCTATACAAACAGCACCAACAGAGTCGAAACTGTAAAGACCAAACAAACGCCAAGAAAGCCCCTACTGCAGGTAAACAGTTTCACTTCCTCATGCACACAACACCGGGGACAGTGAGAGCCGGGACTTGCTCCACAGCTTCTCCAGTGCTACAGACTAGCTGCAGTAGTGCACTCATCATTTGTATTACAAACACATTGTGTGTTGGGCATCCTACAACAGAATGATAAATATTTACAGCTACTAATAACCATTCATTAACAGGAAGCAGAGATGTATTAGGTGCCATATAGTAGGGTCTGAACCCAAAGCCCTACTGGGTCAGAGTGTAATTTTCTAATCACACAGTAACAGAATCAGGAGGCAAGAATGAGCTCATTCTTACAAGGAGCAACCATAATGCGCCACCTTGGATTTGATCCTGTAACCTTCTTACAAGTCCTTTTCTCTCTAACTTCTATTGCAAACTTCCACCTACCTGCTGGCACCTTCCGTATGGCCTCCTGTTTCAATTAAACAATTTCAACACAGATGTAAAATGTTTGGCCATTTGCAAGCTCTACAGATTCCAGCGTGGCCACCAATTCAAGTTACTTCTCTCATGGCTTTGACTAAGTCTCCACATAATTCTTTGCATAAACAAAATCAGACAACACATGCAGGCATTACTTAAACAGGAAACATTTTAACCCCAGTTACCCTAACCTCTCTGTTTATACGTCTGCTGTAAAAGGCAAAGAAAAGGACTTTGAGTCAGAATGGAGTGTTCTTTTAAAATAGTACAGAAGACAAGGAAGACTGCTGCCACCTACTGCTGTCTGAGTTAAGTGTCATCTCCAACACTTGTGAAAAAGACTAAAAACTGCCTCCAGTCTCTGACACACAGCACACAGGGTTAGTTAATGCAAGAGCAAATTTCAAAACCAACCAACATTGGTAATTACCTTGTTTCTATCATGATTTTCAAAGGTGTTCAAGTTAAAGTTAAATCCTATGTGGCATTGCAGATGTTTTCTTAATCCATCTGTTTATCCATTCATATATTCATTTATATGTAAAAACTTATTTTATTTTTTAGGGGATGGTGACTGAGTGACCAGTTTGCCAAAGGTACTGCAGTTCTGCTTGTTTTATGCTTCTCGCTGAATGACAGGGTTATGCTGAACAAGTGTGGTCTGTGTTCTAAAGCTCCGTCATGTGGGTCTAAACTGTAACAGCTTTTTACACAGGACAAAACACTAACAGTTTTCTGGATTTTTGTGATTTTCCAAAATGTTCGCTTGTCATGTCAAACCTGAAAAATACAGTTTTCTCTACTTTTGCACATCATATTTTGGGTAATAATCATGACATCATCCAGCATGAATGCAAAAATGCCAACATCCATCACATAATACATTTTTGCACTTTCAGGACATGAGACTTTAGTATTAGGTATTTTTGAGATTTCCCAACAAATTAAGGTTTCTTCATCATGTCTCTAACAATAATTTTATCTTGATCACACTTCATGTGTGGGTAGTAGGTAAATATTTGATCCATTTGTCAGCACCATGTACTTCCATGTGAAGTCTTGCTTTGCTGTGTGACATGTAAATTGAACAAGTTTGATTCGGAGGGTCAATCATTGATTGTCTCAGTCCGATAAAATTTGAAACCTCACATGACTGACCATGAAGGTATGATGGGTGACAGCTGGGTCTTTGAGATATGTGAATGATTTATGGTGAATTTCAGATTTAAGGGCAATGTCTTGTGTGGGAAGAAGGCCTTGTTGGACCTTAGGCCAAAAGTAATTCCATTCCTTTCAAAGGGAGCAAAGAAAGTTTCTACTTTAAAACCCAAAGACCTAAGGACTCCAAACCTCATCTTCTAAGTCGGGTATGCCCAAGGTTACACTAATAATACACAAATATTTGATTGCAGTAAGTACCCCCTTATTTTGATCTTTTGCTCATCCAGCTTCCCCAGAGAGTTGTTTGAATTTGAAGTGCATAGGTCAAAATGTGGCTATTTGCCAGGAAGGTGTTCTTCCCCAGGCCCAGCCCTGTAGGAGTGAATCTATGTGTTTGAAAGAATATTAACAGAGGGATATTTTTTAGAGGGCCATCTTGGGCTTCACAATTCATCAGAATGAATGTAGAATGCTTCCAAAAGTCTTATATGTGGCCCTAAGATAATGACTCCTAACTGTTACCCCATACAGCTGAAAATTGACTTGGCACATCCTGGAGACACCCCAAAGTGATGCCTGAGTTTCATGTTTCATGTCCCTAGGTAAATATTTGCTCCATTTGGCAGGCAAGTGTGCTGTGTTGTTTCACTGTACGACTCAGACCACTGATGCTAAGAATTCCATTTTTTGGTGACCAATTCAAGCCTCAGCTGTGCTTGGACTTGGGTCAGACTCAACCAACCAGCCTGTTTTGCTGTTCATTCACAGGAGGGGCTCACTTCCTACCCTGTAGTTGTCCCATTACAAATGAACAGGGAATATGTTGTGATGGGGCTGTCTGACCACTGAAGTAAGATAATCCAGTGCTGAATGATTCCAGGGACAGGAGTCTTTCAAGAAATGAAAGTATTAACCCTAACCCTAACCCTCTTCTGTCACCATTCCACCGGCAAGAGAGGGTTTAGCTGGGGACCTGTAGTCATCAAAGTTGCTTTCACTGCATCTGTGTGGAAACCCCAATCACTGGTGATGGGCAAGTAAAACTTGATATTCCTGTTCAGAAAACCCCTCTGTCACTCAGTTAATTATGTCATGTTCAAAGAATAATCTTTCCAGTCTTTCAATTAGTTCAGCCTTTCTGTCATAGCTCTGCAAGTGATTCTACTCGCTAAATAGTCAGAGCATGGATTTGATCAATGCTGATGTAAAAAAATCTTTTACTGAAAGGTCGTGGCCAAAAGGTCATGGCTTGACTTCTGGAAACCTCTGGAAATTTGTATGTCATTGTTCAGATTTTTAGACTAATTCGGATTTTGTACATGCATGTAACTACATTTATTTCTTATCAATTAATAAAGATATTTATAAAATCTTTATATGTGTTGTGTTTTGTGTGCTTAAGAATGTTTGGGACAAGTTTGGGCTCAATCAACCCAAAGGAATTCAAACAGGGCTTCCAACTGTCATTCTGATTCCCCATAGCCTTACATGACTTTAATATCTCAAAAATAGTCAAATGTTAACATTTCATAAAACTTAATGTTATGTGTCATATGTTGGAGATCATATGTGCCAGGTTTAGGCTCAGTCCACCCAAAGGAATTCAAATGGGAATTCCAGCTGGCGTTTTGGACTCTCCATAGACATACATGATGCTTATATCTCAGAAACAAAACAAGTGACAGGGACTAGGTATGCCAAATTGGTGACCACAACTTGTGCTGTTTGCCTGTAATTAACTGCCATAATTTGAAAATTTCAAATTATTAACCACCACTTGTTTCCCTGACAAAAATTATTAAAATTGTTGAATTGAATTTGAAAAATTGAATTGTTAAATTCATGAACTCATATGTAGATCAAGTACTCACATTCCTGAACATGTAAGATTTTATTCCTGAATGTGTATGGTTTGTTGGTGTTTTCCTACATGAAGATATGAAGACAGTCACATATCTTCAGACAGTGAATTGGTCTCATGAATTGGTCTCATATATATATAAATGTATATATATATATATATATATATATATATATATATATATATATATATATATATATATATATATATATATATATATATACACATATATTTATTTAGCAGACGCTTTTATCCAGCGACGTACAAAAGTGCATACAGTAAGTATAGCGACAGTACGGGGACAGGATGTGTACAGTTCCACAGTGAGACAGTTCTCAGCTGAGAGCAAAGTCTGTCTGAGGACGCAGTACTAGCTCATTTATACAACTACAAGGTATAGGGCAGCTGACAAGATCCAACTTCAGACAGCACAATGAGTGCCAGAGTAAAGGCGGGAACAATAAAACAAAACACAAAAAGCACATAGCAATTTATAACAGCACTGATCTGGGGGGGCGATTGTGCGATAGGTCAGTCCAGATAGAGTCTGAAGAGATGTGTCTTCAGACCACGTCTGAAGGATTGGAGTGATGGAGCTGTCCGTAGCGGGACAGGGAGTTCGTTCCACCACTGGGGAGCGATGTAGGAGAAACGCCGTTGCCTAGCAGAGTGAGAACCTCCCGCTTTGTCTGTGCGAGGAGCGAGACGTCCAGTTGCTGCTGAGCGTAGGGGCCAGGCAGGTGTGTAGGGCTGGATGAGGTCTTGGTGGTAGGTAGGGGCTGTCCTGTTGACTGCAGAGAAGGTGAGGGCCAGTGTCTTGAATCTAATCCTGACTGCAACAGGGAGCCAGTGGAGGGATTTAAGCAAGGGAGTAACGTGGCAGAATTTGGGGAGGTTGAAGATTAGTCGGGCAGGCGCGTTCTGGATGAGCTGCAGAGGCTGGGTGGTGCAGGCTGGGAGGCCTGTGAGGAGAGTGTTACAGTCCAGGCGAGAGAGCACTGTGGCCTGGACAAGGAGCTGCATGGCGTATGTTATCAGGAACGGATGAATCTTCCTTTTACAAAGACTTAAAAGACTTGGAGAAATCCCCCAAAAATATTAAACACAACAACCACCTTGTACATTAAGGCTTGCAATATGTGTTACTAATTTTGATGTTATATGTAAAACTCATATGGTCCTTGTAAAATAATACAAGTTCTGATATCGGATAAGGATAGCTTGTTGTACTTCTAAAACTTCTATGTTTTTGTAAAGATTTTGATATATGAAATTCTGCTTTAGTGTACCATATTCAAATTTGATATTCCATATAGTTGTTTTCATGTTCTGAAAAATATGATCTCTTATCTGTAAATATATATATCACTAGACTCTCTGTCTTTACAAGTTTTGATTTATGTACTATTTATGTACTTAACTCTGCCAAAGTATTACAAGTCCAGATGTCTTACAACACAGGAATGTATATTCCTGACTTGGTATTGATCTTCTACAGCACCATCTGGTGGTTCAAATGGGTTTAGGAAACACCACAGACGCCACCTGGTGTTTAATTTCGATTATTACAACGCTGGTCAGGGTCCCTGTTCTGTCCCCGTTAGCTGAAATAAGATAATAATTACCATTAAAAAAAATCCCATAACCAGGCATGGGAAAAGCATGCCCATTGTCAGGGACAGAAAAGTGAAACCCTAGCATTCACTGCATGACAGTTTACCATGGCCCTTAGGGTCCAAGGGGGTAAAGTTAGCATCTGTTATGCCAAACACAATATTTATACCAGATTTCAAATTTGTTGCAATAAATTTATCACCCACTAGATGGAGGTCACCCTCCATGAATTTCTTTGGATATATTTTACAAGCTTCTCATACATGGTATTGACAACCAAAATATTGTGCATATTTTACATATATATATATATATATATATATATATATATATATATATATATATATATATATATATTTTTTTTTTTTTCCCCATACCATTCCAGTATGCAGGTTTATCTGTGGCAAATTTTGTCTGATATGGCAGGCTTGAACTTCAGACTGATAGTTGTATTTCCATGATTCTGAGATGGCAACATGCATGATAACTGTATTTTCATCACAGGTCTGTATTTTGTTTTTGTACCCCTTTGGCCGGTTTTGAACCAAACACACATGTGTTTTTTCATTTCTCAGTTTCTCCTCTTACAGTTAGGTGATACCCAGGAGGAATGTTGCTTTTTTCTGTGTTGTCCATTTCTTATTTCTCAGTAACTTGTACGTTAACACAAACTGTCAGTACCGGATACAGAATCCTGCCTCACAATATCAGTGGTTGACCCCAGGATTCTTGAGGTGCCTGATTCTGTATCACAGTAGTCAGTTTGTTCTTCTTAAGCTCTCTGTTGAGAACACTGTGAAAGAGAAGGGTTTGCTTGATCAGAGGATTTCCAGTTTTGCTTCCTTGCTCTCTCAGTCTCTGTCCATGGATAGTCCGTTGCTGATTTATTTGGAACAAGCTGTATTTACTTGTCTAAAATACAGATTGAAGGAATATTAGAAATATATTAGAATTCTAATTAGAAAACCTCAGTTTGAAACCCTATGCAGGTGCACATGAGTAGGGGGTTAAGGGTCACGTGACGTCAGGGTCACGGGTGCACGAAGGTGTGCACCTCAGGTATTTTAAATGTCTATGGCGGCAAGCACAGTCGATCGGGGAGTTAGAGTGAGTACCAGCGTGGTATATTGTGCCTATCTAGCTGTCTCTTATACAGAGTTGAAGTGCGACTGTATGTAGAAAGTCCGGGAAACGGTGTTGCATTTATTGTCGCGTTTATTTTCTTTTTTTTTTGTTGTTTTGGGTAGGACGGCGGAGCCGGTCCGACGGTCTACTACAGACTGGCCGGTCCCCACCGTTTTATTTCATTCTTTTGCGCAGCGATCTCCAAAAGCTCACCTTTTCTCTGCTCCACGTTTCCTTCTTCACTCTCAAAACCCACACTTTCTGAAATTCCTGTGCACGGCTATCTCTTCACCTACCTTTCCTCTGACCTGTATAAATCATACCTAGCCAGTTCAACTGCGAAGCACTTCGCCGCTGCGTCGTCTGCCCGGCGGGTCCAAACACTAAGAGTGAGTAGCCGGGTTGATTTACTGTTATGTACGGAATATTCATCCTGTTAATTGTCCTGTGACTGCCTGTAGTCACCTTTGGCAGGAGTCTGGTCGTAACAATAGGCTAGATCATTGGTAAGTGGAATAACTAGTCGGTAAGGAGTGCAAAAATGCATTGACAGGATGTGAGACAATATCAAAATAAAGAGTAAAAATGGGGAGGTGTGTGTGTGAGTATGACAGTGTGTGAAAGTGCTGCACCTGCACAGTAGGAAGTGATTTACTGACCTGACAAATTAATGCTAATTTAAATGCTTTATAATTTAAATATTTATAATTAATAAATTACATGTCTTCAGCACAGCTAGATTAAAATATGTAAATTAAACCATATATGTAACTAAAAAGATGAAATGACATGTGTATATTTTACCATGTTCATAAATAGTATTGAGGTCACCCCATCAGATGTTATGGAAACACTTCAACACCACATGTCAGCTCCATCACACAAAAAATCCTGAAGGTGTTGACATCTAACAGTGTTGACAAAATGGCATGCTTCTCCACCTCAGCCATGTGTTATAGACTGGAGCCAGGGTTATGGAATTATTGACAAATCTGACGGTGATGACAGAAATGTAGGACACAACTTTGATAAGCAGATTTTTAGGGAAAACATTGGTTAAAGTTCACTGTATACATCGTTTGGTATATTAAAGCCTGTTCTCTTACAGTTGATACATTTGAAATTTGAAAAAATTAACATTTTTTTGGAAGTGTGATACTTTGACCTCTTACTGAGGACAAGCTGATTTCCAAGTGCAGAAAATTTCATTCATAATCAAATCAAATTCATAAAAATATGAAAATAATTATACGGGTATACAAAGTTCCTTTAAATTGAACTTTCTTTGTATATAAATATAAAGAATTCTTTAAACTGTAGGACATATTTGTTTGTCCCAGCTTTCAAAAATCAGTGCTTTATAAGCTAGCAATAACTGGAAATAAAACTTTAGAATATGGGGTAAAAAGGTCCTTATTGCTAGCTCATTACTGTCTTATCGGTGACCAATTTGTAAAAATATCATTACCATGTTGCTAATTTCTTGACTTATGAACTCTTAATTGATTATATTATGCATGATTAACGATTAATAAAGGTTTATTTGCTAAAAATTGACTCATAACAAACATGCAAGACAGGGTTATGAAAAGGCCTCATAAGTCCTTAATTCTGCTTTATATTGCTCTAATAACTGCAAAGTTGATGATTAGTTCTTGGCTTACTAGCAGTTTATCAATTTAGTATTATGCACGCCTGAATTAAAGGGTTTCCCAGATTACAGCTGTTATGCAGATGGCTATGATAAGCTTTACCCTTTTGGTTTTTCTGTGTTTTCCAGAAAGGATTTGTGACTTTCTTGTGAGCCAACAAACAATAACCTCACAGTAACTGCTAAAAACTTCTTAGCTTGTGTCAGATCTGCCGGTGTGGTGCTGCAGCATTTGAGGACAGGCTGTGGGATGCAGAAGGGGACCATGCTGCAAATGTTCCCACTGTTGCACCTCTGTTTCATCCATGACTCTGCAATGGGCATGCCGGGGTGTCTGTGGATGAGAAGCGATCTCAGAGTCATCACTCTGCCCATCTTACTCAGCATCTCCTGTGAAATCAGAGCAGTTGTCACATATTCTGGTTTTACAATTAACCAAAAATGAACTCTGACAGTGTAACAATGTCGTAAATATATTCATGCGGGAGTGAACTGGTTTTATAATCCACAGTTCCATAACAGTCTATAAAAGTTCTTGTAAAATTTACAATTTTGCACACCAGCAATTCCAGCACTGATGAGCAGAGAGTATAAATCATTCAATTACGCCTCATTGTTATTCTCATTATAGACAGTATGTCCTCGCTGGAGCCTGTAAGCACTATCGACTCGTTAAATCCTTCATGAGAATAGAGAATTGTGTTCATTCTGTCATTAATACTTCACAGCATACTGTCAGTGTTGATTGTTTAAAATCTACATATGTGGAGTGTGATCCATGTATATGCCTTTCCCAGCCACCCTGTGCATCAGTCCCAGGAATATTCAAAACCTCCTTTCCATCAGCATACAGTAGCACATTCGGGCCATCAGATAGATCTTGATTGAAATCCATACATTTTTCAAAGCTACAGGTAATGATCTTGTTGCTGGTGGAGCAACAAGATCAATCATCAGATGTAGGGACTTCCTTTTTTGGGGCTTTAAGCCTTGAAGCCAGCATGAAATGATTTCAACTGATATCTGTGTTGACAGCAGAAAATGTGATATTTTAAAAACAAGTTATATATCAGTCATATTTCATTTTTTAATTTTTCTTAAAAATATTTTCCAACATAAAACCAATGTCACCTTAAAATAATTAATTTACATAAAATATCATTGGGAAGGAAACATTTGTAACATTTATAATTCAGTAATATGTGAGAATTGGTGAAGGGTTTGAATGATTTTGCAAAGCACTGTATACATGGCAAATATCTCAGGTCAGGATGCTGGGCATGTAGAAGAAAGTAAACAAATGCTCAGGATATTGAGTCAGTGTTCTGAGTATCTCAAGAAATATGTCTAGTCAAGATATTCCCATGCATTTGGCCTTTTCGCCAGGTGATTAAACTTACTTATTTGGAAAACATTTAAAAATGTTAACATAAAATCCTTGTAGACAGAATAATATCCGAGTCATATTCAGCTGACACATGAAAGCATAATAACTCAGAATAGAGCTGTGTAATGTTTTTGCAATTCCATTTCAAAGTTGGCCACAACTGTTCAAACAATTTGACTGAAAACGTATTTACATTTCATCACTTGGCAGGTACTGTAGAGTGACTTGCAATGCAAAGGCACAAAAGTCACATGACCAACAATTCAGCACTTGTAGTTCATTCACATTCAGTGACTGTAGTCATATTTTATAGCTCTGGTATGCTGCCTGGAGAGCAGCTTGTGTCACTGTAACATTTTCTCCATGTTAATAATTTTCTTTTCAGTGTCTTCTGTAAGTGCTCAGAGCATATGACTCACAGGTGAAAATCTATCTGAATAGTAACCTGGTAAATAGTGCCCTGAAAATATTTTTGCATAATGATTTCTTCATTTGCAGACTGCACACCACAACTGTCAGTAAAACTGTTGTAATTAAGGACTTGTGTTAGGTTAGGGTTAAGGGTTAGGTGAGGAAGTTTCCCCCTGTGAGGCCTGTCTGGGAAAGAAAGGTTGCCATTCAGTTTTCTACGGCCCTTAGGTGGGAAGAATTCGGTCATTTGTGTCCTTGTGCGTGTCCGTTCTTACCTTTTATTCAATCCTCCTGGAAATCTCGTGTTAAGTTTTCTTATCCAGTGGTTTTCTGTTTTTCATCTTTCCTCCTATGTCCAATTGTTGTTTATTTGTAGGCCCGATATTTCTAGTACCCCCGAGTCCATGGTGAATGAAGTGAGCCACTAGGTGTGTGTCGTGTCTCTTAGGTTTTTGATATTATATATGTGTTGTGCTAGCCTGGTTCTAACTGTGTTCCCTGTTTTGCCCACGTATTTTATGTCACAGTGCTTACACCTTATGACATATATGCAGTTGTTTGTGTTTGCTTTGAGTCTTTGTTTGATGAGGTATGTTGTGTTTGTGGTGTCATTCTTGATCTTTGTGAGTTGTTTCTAAAATATCAGGCCGTGTGTGGGTGCTGTGTTGATTCCCGGGAGTTTGCTTCTTATTACGTGTTTCCTGAGGTTTTTGGATTTTTTTGTATGCAGAGATGATTTTGTACTCCTGGAGCATGTGTGTCCTTCCCAATATCTCTGCAATGTTGGTTTTGATCCTTTGTATGAATTGTTTGAAATCCACTAGGCTATGTGTCCATGTTCCCCATATGTCATCTAAGTATCTGAAGTAATGTGCTGGTAGTTTGTGGCATTTTTCAAAAACAGTCACCTCCCAGTGTGCCATGTAAATGTTGGCATAGGCTGGTGCAAATTTTTTGCCCATGCCCATGCCACTGGTCTGTAAAAAGAACTCAAAATCATTCTTGGTGAGGCTAATCTCCAGTAGTTGTAGGAGGAATGTGTCCGGTCAGCTGTCATCCGGGTACTTCTCCCTCCAGGTCCTGACTGCTGTCATTCCTGTCATATTGATGTTTATGTACAGGCTGTCTATGTCTATGGTGAATAGTATTGCTTCTTGTGGTATTTTAGGTTGTTTTTATTTTGTTGACAAAGTTGTATGTGTCTTTGATATAACTGTTGTGTTTTGTTGATAATGGGGTGAGAAAATAATCTATGTATTCGGCAATCCTGCAGGATTCACTGTTGCAGTCTGAAACAATGGGTCTGCCTGATGGGACTTCAAATGGTATGCTCCAGGATTGTGGTGACTTGTGTATTTTGGGGAGTAGGTAGAACAAGATGGGTCTAGGGTTCTCCTCCCCCCTGAAATATAAACTTTTTTGTGAAGTGCCCATGGTCCAAGAGCGCCTTTATGATGTTACAGATTTCCTGGGCTGTGTCCGGGTACATGGGCCTTTCTAATTTTCTGTAGTGTGTTGTGCTGTTGAGTTGTCTGTAGGCCTCGTGTAGATATTATGCTCTGTCCATTATTACTATGGCACTTCCTTTGTCTGCCGGTTTGATTACAATTTGTTTGTTTTTTTGCCAGTTGTTGCAGTGCCTGGCTCTCTTCTTTACTAAGGTTGTTTGTGTCCGTGTGGTTTTGGGGATTCAGTGCCTTAATCAGGGTGTTGTTTGCTGTGATGAGCCAGTTGATGTCCACTGGCATTTGGTCTGGTCCTGGCTCCCAGTTAGATTGTGGTGTGAAGGGTGGTTTTGGTGCATTATCTGTTCCATCAAAGAAGGCTGCCAGTTTGAGTTTTCTGTGGAAGTCTTGCAGCTCTCCTCTGAGAGTTTCTTTTTGGTTTTTGCGGATTCCTAATGTCACTATGAATGATAGGCCTCTGTTTACTAGGTCCCATTGGTCCTGTGTCATTGTGAAGTTGTTGGCCAGGAGTGTAACATTTTTGTTCCCCTTCCCGTGTGTGCTTGGGCTTGTGGGGATGCTTCAGCCAGTGTTCTAGCATCTTTTTGGCTGTGTTGTCTGTCCAGTGGATGTCGTCCCCGGTTGTTGGGAAGTGTTCCCCTGGAAGCTTCTGAATGTGTGGCATGTTTCTTATGTGTTTGTTTATTTTATCCAGGTTGGTTTTCTGGAGTGGTTTCAGGTTTTCCAAGTAGCTGATGAGTGGTATCCAAAGTTCTGCTGCTGGAAATGTGGATTTTGTGGCCCTCAGCATGGTCTGCAGTTGTTTGATGCCTGTCTTTTTCGGGTGCTGGTCCTTGTTGTTGATCCCAAAGGACACAATGACTCTCTGCACTTTGGGGTTTGTTCCAGTCTTTCCCAGGATGGCTACCACATGGTGAAAGTTTGCTTCAGGGTGACTGTCCATCTGCAGGTCTCCTCTCGTGAAGGACAGGATTCTCGCCAGGATGGAATCCCCCAAGATGACGTTTGGAGCGGAGATGGTGATTTGCCACTCATGGGTCTTTCTGCAGGACCTGGGGTGTCTTGAGGGGTGGAAGTTGGTTGTTGTGGTAGAAGGGTGGTTGTTAGAGTTAGGGTTAGTGTTAGGGGTTAAAGTTAGGGTTAGGGTCACACACACACTCCTCCTCACAGGTTTTATTTGGCATGTGCTGCAGCTTTATTATGCAGATTGGGGCAGCCTCTGTCCCAGGTGTGCTTAAAAGGGTCAACTACTGACTGGAAGAGGAGGGGGAAGAGAAATCTTGGCATCTAAATGGCAAGACGGGGACATTGGTTTCTATGGCCCTGTTCACACCTGGCATTAACATGCGTCTTGGGTGATCCAATCACAAGTGGACAGCTCTAAGTACGTCAGTTCACACCTGGCATTAGAATGCGTCTCCACATGCGTCTCGATTGACCACTTGTGATCGGATCTCACTTCCCCGCTCTATATGCAAATAAACACATACATCATTTCCAATTGAAAGTGTAAGTTTACGCATCATTTAAAGGTCTGTTTGAACAAATCTTGTTATGACTGTCACTATGAAATAATGTGTGTTGTATCTGTAAATGAAAACCTAGTTGACTAGCAAGATAGATTCCGTTCATCACTGAAATTAAATACCCTTAACCCAGCTGCAGTTGATCTTTTGTTAAATTCTCTTTATCGTTGGAAAAAGCAGAAATGCTAGATTAGAACATTTTGAACTTCACCGTATTTGTCTGAGACCTTGCCAGCATGGTTGAATTAAACAGATATTATGTTTCCAAAGTTTCTTAAGTTATTCACTGAATGAAAATGTTTCATAATGTAGTTTAATATCAAAGGGAGTTTGCTGGTTTGCTAGTATTGTGAATACATTTATGAATTACTTTTCTAAAACCGAAGCATGCTTGTTATGGAAGAACGTATTCGGAGAAAGAAGTGTATGCATCACCTAAGGGGCGACCTGTTCAGAGTTAAGAGTCTACGTAACCTGATATTCATGATATCGTAAATTTTGTTATGACTCCCACAATAGTCTACTAACATTTATTTATAAAACTACAACACTTCATGTATTATTCATAATACCATTTTTCCATGTAATATATTGCATTACACCTTTGGGACTTGGAAGCATTTGAGGTAGCTTGTGAACACTAGTTGTTGTTGTTGTTGCTGCCAGTTGTCGCACTTTAAAACCCTTTTGCACGTAACTTCTTTTTCATGGTATGTAGCGCGCGTGTTACATTACATGGTTCGTTATGTTTTCATTCATGTTATTAAGATTATCATAGTTTTCAGTTAGCCTTTGCTATATTTTTTAATGTTAAATCGCTGGTTCCTCAAAGCTAAAATTAGCTAGAATTTTTCCAATCTCATGTTCTAATCGCACTGGTTTTCCCGTACGCGCTAAACAGCTAATCACACCTGTGTGACCGTACACATGAAAGGGTTAATATGATGCCGTTGGCACGCGAATGAGAACATACGTCCGCTACACAGAGGACGTCAGTTGAGTAGGTGGTCCTTCATTGTGGCCCAGGACACATTCGCATACACACTGATAAAAGAATGTGGCCATATGCGGCCCAGACCACCTCCGAATGTGGTCTGAGCGATCAGATCTCAATGCGTCCTCAATGTGTCTTGGGTGCATTCACACCTGTACTTAGAGCTGTCCACTTGTGATCGGATCACCCAAGACGCATGTTAATGCCAGGTGTGAACAGGGCCTTTGTTTTAACCGGCAATGCTGGTGTCCAGGGTTTTTCTAGGGTGCAACAGTATTGTAGGTCATTTGATATGATCTCTGTATCGCCTGGACTTGTAAAACTGCATTTTGGGAGTCGCCTGTTTTCTGTCAATTCTGTGAAGTGTGGTTTGGACCATCATCACCATGTCATCACTTTTAAATAAAAATAGACTAAACAGAACAGCTCCCCGCTGGGTCAGTAAGTTCACCTGTGCTGCCTGGGACTGGGGGGTCTGCCTTGTGACACTTTCGGCTTTGTTTCGATGTTTGTTTGGTTTTTCTACACCCTCAAAACACAGTCAGGTTACCCAAGCTGTTCCTTTCACAGCCATTTCCATCCTTTTATTTGGAGCCAGGGAAGGCTTGGGTTAGGGTTAGATTCAGTATTATATCATACATGTTTTCATTTGCATGTTAATATTTGGTGGGAGGGAGAACCTGATTATGTAGACGTTAGAATGGGAGGCCCATCACCTTTATTATATTATTGAAGCTATTCAACCTGCACTACGCTACACAGGCAATTAAACCATAGGCCCAAAACAATTAGTCTCATATACAAACCGTTTTCATAGCCAGTTAGACAATAATAAGGCCAGGCCCGTGAATTGACTTTTCAACTGAGTATTTGTAAAGACCTGCTTATATCTTTATGTATATATGTTATCTTTTGTTTTTCTCAGCCTGAATACCATGTGTTTTATTCATTAACGGGTCATTGCAGGAGCCACATATAGACCCCAGGTAGCCTCTTTCTTCAGTGTCCCAGTCTCAAACTGCCAGATGAGATGCCAGGGAGGTGGCTATGCTCCCTCTCCGGGGTCAGGATAAGATGCAGTTCTCCAAAGCCATCAGGGCCTGGAGCCATCATATCATCAACATAAGATAAGTTAGAAAGGAAGGTGGGGGGAGATCAGGGAATAAAGAGACTCCTCCTTGTGGTTCGCACATCTATAAGCTGAGAGAGCTGTATCTGTATATGTTCTAATAAAGCATTGATTGTTGATTCAAGATGGCTCCGTTCCTGACTCTCCTACTGGGAGGTCTGTCTTGTTTCACTTTTGGGTTTGTTTATGTTTCTATCCACACACAACACACAACCAGGTCACGCTAGCTACATCTTTTACAGCCAAGGGAGTTCCATTTTCACAACAACAATCACATTATGAAAGATCTGCAACATCACATCTCATACAACATGAGATGCTACTGGGACAGGAAAAATTGTGGAATTTGTCTTTTTATATAAACCTATTAAATTCAGCAGTGCATCTTAGTATGTATGAGACAGTTTAGGGCTTGTAAATGCTTATTAAGTATGCTCCCTATTAAGCTCCCTTTATTATTTTTTCTCTTATTAGTCTGGCTTTCATTTCAGACTTGGTGGAAAAAAGTGCATACTAGCATATTTGTTTACAGTTTTTGAAGAGTTGGAGAGTGAGAGGTGAGAGAATTTCCTCCCCTGCCATTTTTTGCATCCAGTGTCCTTTACTGTAGGGAGGCATAGAAGGTCCTCCCTCTCTCCTACCATTGCAATTAACCTCTGCTATGGTCAAATGGCCTGTAATATGCTGGTGAAGTTCAATATTATGGCTGAAAAATTATCCTGGGAGCTCAACCTGGGGATAATGCATCCCACATTTCCCCTATTCTGTACATTCTCAAATAACATTACGTTCAGATTTTTATTCAAAACAACCATCCACAATGAAGTTATGTATTTGTAAATACTTGAGGAATGCAACAGTCTGTAGTAAAGCAGTGTCAAATCTTACAAGATTAATTGGCATTTTTTAAGGAAAATGATTTTAAAAAGCCAAATTAACAAACCTGAATGACTGCTTTAGGTCTGAGAGTTATGTTCATGGGGTCAGAGCAGCAAATTTAAGCCTACAAGTGGAGCAGACCCATAGAAGCAAGGGGAAAATGCCACATACTGTAATACAACTGATTTTAAATGGACATGTGACATGTTTTACCTGAATGCCATGTGTTTAAGTGAGGCTAGATGGGACAGAGGACAGAACTCGGACCTCAGGGTCATTCTGATTACCTGTGCTGTTTGGGCCGCAGCTCAGCACAGGTACTGCAGAGCTGAATTACTGGACTGAGCAGCATTCCAGCCATCTCTGTCCATGTGGTGACTCTTAATAGACTGTAAATGATAGATTCAGATCTCACATTAAACAATGTTACAATAAGCACTTTCACTTTTATTTCTTGGTATTAAAGATTTGAAGATATATTCTGATAACGAGAACATGTCTTAAACTGGGGTTACACATATGCAGCTGTTGTCTGCAGTCAGTGCCCCACACACTGTTGTAGTAACCTGCTGTTGCCAGCAGTTGCTCCCCATTCAAACTGTAAAATAAGTATCAGCCATCAGTGAAAGTGTTTATCAAAAGTTACCTGCAGACCCTGACTGACTATACCATCAGAGCTTTACATTATAGTTTTTTTAATCATTCAAAACCTTAACTAAAGGAGATTAGATCATGTTTTTAACTTTCTTAATATTAAAGCTGAAATGGAGTGGTACAGTTTGTGGCAAGAGGGTCTAACAACTCACCCAGCACTGGGGCTGCTCTCCATGGCAATGGGCACAGTCAGAAGGAAAATGGCTTCTGTAAGTTTATCAAATTTGTCATTTTCCATATAATAAGTTTGTTTTAGTGACCTCATCATTAGTTGGGCTATTACACTGTCCCTTAAGGAACTATGACAGGGTACAGTTTGCACCCCTCCTACAAGAACCTCTGCAGCATTCACAACATGCTTGCAAATCTTTCCAAAAATATCCCAATGTAATTTCACACTGTTACCTGAAATGGTATACATCCTTCTTTAAACTCTTTACCATTTGAACCACAATTTCAACAACCTCAATGGTGACCAAAAACTACAGCTTATAAGAGCCAGCTCCTTTCAAAACAGGTGGGGGAGACTGAGGAGTCCTGAACAGACCGAGGAGGGCAGGAGAATCTCCGTTCACACAGGCTTCAGGGGTCAGAGGGGGAACACTGTTGCCGAAATGCCTCAGACCCAGGCTCCACCTGAAGCCACTCATTAAGCAGGGAAGCAGACCTCCATAAGTTATTCAAAGTTTACAGTTTTAAGTAAGTCTGCTCCATGCCTCAATGTCTTTAGCTGCAGTGAACATCAATGAAAGAAATAGAAAATTAAATACAGTGCGAATGGGGCTGAGGGCTGGCTGGACATGAAGTGGGGACAGAGAAAAGCAACTTGCCCATACAACGTTATGGTGATGTAATGAAAAAATAAAAAAACACATTACCGTCATTACTAAAAAATAAATGGTAAATATTGTGGAGACATTGTTTTGCTGTAAACCTACTTCAGCATAAGGCTTAAAGAGTTATTTGTGCACATACATACAACTCATGGTATTATTAGGCTACATGTCCGGGCGTTATTGTCTGCAAGGCTGTATCGCCAGGGGCAGTGTGCGTGTTGCAGTTCCTCCGGCCGCCGCCTCCTGCGCCCCGCCTCCCGCTGCGCGGCCCGGCTCTGCGCGCATGCGCACTGCGCGCCTCCAGCCCGCCATTTTGTGCAGAGCCCACTCCGCCACGGAGGAGGAGAGGATTAAAACCACTGGGAGAGAAGGCTGCTTTACACACCGCCGCCGTTACACCCGGGTTTTCGCCTCAAGACAGCCAGAAAATAAACGGAATTCAGCAGGTAAAGTCGGGATACTTTTGAGGGAAAAGAGGGGGATTTTTGCAGGAGCTTTATTCGGCCTCTAGGTGTCATGATGGCGCTCCCGGTCCGGGTGGCTGGCGGGGGGTGTTTGTCTCCCTCTATCGTTATTGAAAATTTAGCGAGGAAAAACATTAATAACAGAAGTTCAGGATAATGATCGCGTATTTAGTGGTTTAAAGTCATCATTGGTCGGAATTTAGCAATGCAAGGAATTGTACAGCTTTAGTTGTTTTGGATGTTTGTTTAGGCCAGGCGTCCATTTTCTTTCTGTTCTTTGTTTCCTCTTTGAGAAAGAGAAAATCCGCTGTTCGCTGTCACAACACCATTGAGATTTTTTTTAAAAAACAAACATTAGGTAACATTTTATAAGTAATACCTAGAAATTTAGCCACTGCTCGCTGTAGTTTCCGTTTGGTATCGGATATTCCCTCTGCCGACTGTATGTTGTTTTATCACTAAATTGTGATTTAATCGCATCAGTCCTTTTCTGTGAATAAATTTTATCCAAAACACCATCAGCGTCTAAAAAACATGGGCTATTAGTCCCCGATACTGAGTCGCCGGAGCAGCCGAGCGCTTTTAGCATAACAGTGTTGCTAGCTGCATTTAAGACCGAAAGTCAACCAGGAAGTTAGGCAGCTAACATTAGCCGTCGCTGCTAAATCCGTTTTTATTTGGTTTGCTTGCTGGCTTCGTTCACCGGTGCAACTGATTAGAAAGTTGAAACATCGCTGATTTTGTCTCTAAAAGGTGGTAAAGTAGGTAAGGGTTTCCCTTGCTGTTTTTCTGCCGCCTCTCCCCCGCTACCGAAGTCTATGCAGCGAATCTGGCGAGTCGCTGAAATGCATCTCCCTTTAACCTCACCCCCACTCTCGCACTCCCTAAACAGACTACAGAGCTCCCTCTACCTTATAATCCTACAAATTATCTCTCAACGGTAGCTGGGACATTATTGAATTTGCTTATCGTTCAATGGCTATATAACCAGGAAGACAGCATGCCCGGTGTAGATAGTTACCTGGCATTAGGTAGCAAGTGCTTGGTTGAGTTGGTGGTATTTGAGATTTTGCTCGCAGTACATTCGGGAAGGATTTTAGGATTTCTGAAATACCTCCGTGAAGTGTAAGTGCACCATTTTTAAGCGTTAAACCATGAGACAGAGCATGTAAGTCACCTTTTCTTTAACAGTCTTATTTGTGAGAGTCGTCATTGTAGCCATGTACTAAAATCAGTTTTAATTTTTTTTCAGTAGGTTTAGTTGTAGGTAGTGGTCAGGAGAGTAAAGGCACAATTGATTTCACGCAAGCTGACAGTCAGACCGTGAAAATTTAGAAAGGTGAAGATTTGGTGCAGGTTAGCTTTGATGAAAGTGCTTTAAATCAGTGTTTCTCAACCCTCTCCTGGAGTACCACTTGTCCTGCATGTTTTAGATCTCTCCCTGCTCCAACACAGCTGATTCAAATGATCAACTCGTTATGAACTCCTGAAGCTGCTTAACAAACTGATCATTTAAATCAGCTGTGTTGGAGCAGGGAGAGCTCTAAAACATGCAGGACAAGTGGTACTCCAGGAGAGATTTGAGAAACGCTGCTTTAAATGATCCCATTTACAACATGTTACAAGTGTCTTTTCAGACTTTTTTCCTCTCCTGTTGCACAGTCTGTTCTGCTGATTGTTGTTATACATTCTAATTGTGTTTTTGCATTTGGCCATCTTTGGCTGTTTATATGAGACTGTGTCGATTATGAAACATGGAGACCTCATACAATTGGCTGTGGCTGTGATTCATTGTTATTGGTCTCATCCAATCACTTAGGATGTAGGGGTTGCATTTTTAAGGCCCTTCAGGTAGCTGTTAATTATTCATGTTTGCAGTTCTCAGGCCGTGCACCCTATTAACTTTGCTCAGCCAGTCATTTTAAAATGAAATGAAATGATTATGTCACATGATATGAAGGCATATGAGGAGACTGATGGTAGGTAGGAGGTTTCACTGTCTGAGTGTGTTCCTGCATGTGTGTGGTGCCTCTGCAGGGCTTACAGATGGAAGGGGAGCCGACTGCATCGGTCATGGAGGAGGCAGGCGACGCCTTCAAGGCAAAGGACTGCAAGACATACCAGAGGCGGCGTGAGGGTGGGGGGGACGAGGAGGTGGGGACGGATCTGCTGGAAACGGAGGGGATGGAGGTGGTTCAGCCACAGGGGGGCGCTGGCGTGGTGGAAATGATGGTCATGGACTCCCTGGACCCCACGCTGCTGCAGATGAAGTCAGAGGTGATGGAGCAGCAGGAGGCAGGCGTGGTTGGTGTGGCCGGCTCCACCCACGATGCCACCGTCACCACGGTGGACGACTCCCAGATCATCACGCTGCAGGTGGTGAACATGGAGGAGCAGCAGCTGGGCCTGGGAGAGCTGCAGCTGGTGCAGGTGCCCGTCACCGCCGTGCCAGAGGAGCTGCAGGGCAGCTTCGTCGACAGCGCTGCCATGCCCAAGGACGGCGAGCCAGTGATCTGCCACACCCTGCCGCTACCTGAGGGCTTCCAGGTAAGGGGGAGAACGCAGAGTATTCCACTGTGAGAGCCATTTAGCTGTTAGGGTTCAGAAAAACATAAGTCCACAAGGGTGGAGAGAAGGCAAAAAACTGCTTTATATCATCAGTCATTTATGAGTCCATAAGGATGTCATTCACCATTCTGGTGATTCAGTTCCTACAGAGAGTGAGAGCAGGTCCAGTATATGGGCTGGCTCAGCATACGTATTTTCAGCTGAACTAAACTGCAGTCACTTTAGAAAAAATACTTTATAAAGGTCATTCAGCAGTCTGGCTGTTAACATATTTGGTATAAGGTGGGGGTGCTGAGAGCAGAGTGCTAATTGAGGTGCTCTGGGTCACAGCTGTCTGTCACAGCCCAGACCCTGCACTTGTCGTGCGCTCAATGTGTGGGGGAGAGGGGACTGTAAGTTCAGTGCACTGCTAGTGAGTTTTCACAGTTGGCTCATTTTGATGGGATTTTATTGGACTGTAGTTCGTTTGTATTGAGTTTGGTACATTTAGTCAGATGTAAGTTTTTTTTCTCTCTCCTGCGGACCAAAAAAACGTGCTGAAATTTATTTGAACAAGGTGAGAAATGTTACTCAGCCTCGGAGCATTATCTGATTTCTGATTTGCATATTGCTATTGCACAGTTGAATCAAGTAGAATAATAGTTTGCATTGTTGTATGGGTGTGGTATGGACCCATGTCTGCCTGAAATTTGGACAGTTTGAAACAAGCTGAACTGTTATGTAAACAATGTCATTGTAAACAATTGCAAACAAACTCAGTCAGCCAGCAAGCAAACACAGTCTCTACGCCCTAGTGCAGAAGATGTCGTAGTGAGGTGATCATAAAGAGGGGAAAAGCATGCAGTAAACGTGGGTGTAACAGCCGTAGAGTGGTGGCATCTGACGGGTGGGAATGCACACCTGTGTCCCAGGTGGTGAAGGTGGGGGCGAATGGGGAGGTGGAGACAGTGGAGCAGGACGAGCTGCAGCAGCAGGAGCAGCCCGAGCCACAGGCCGAGGACCCCTCCTGGGCCAAAGACCCCGACTACCACCCCCCTGTGAAGAGAACGAAGAAGATGAAGAAGAGCAAGCTGCGCTACGACACGGAGGAGGGCAAGGACATGGACGTGTCTGTGTACGACTTCGAGGAGGAGCAGCAGGAGGGGCTGCTGTCAGAGGTCAACGCAGAGAAGGTGGTGGGAAACATGAAGCCCCCCAAACCCACCAAGATCAAGAAGAAAGGTAACGTTCACACAGAGTTCCCCTGGCATTCTCTAATGTATTTGGAAATCTGAGATATGTGGGGTTATCAACAATTCTGGAACAGAGAAAGATTCCACTGCTGCGGTTTCAGAAATGAGAGCATGTGGTGTGTAGACTACAAATTCATAATCATAAATTAGAGTATTTACAAAGTGGTGATTATATTAATGTCATATCTCAGTAACTCAACAAGTGTGTATTTTCATCAGGTGTTCTGAAGCAGTCATTACGTGCATCATAGACTTGCATTGCTGCCAAGTCCAGATATCCTTGTTTTGCTATGTAGATACACTAAATTATGTGATTGTATGTAGTTAGTTTGAACAGCTTTGTGCAGAGGTCATAGCCTATTTGCAGAGCTTTTTGTCAGTTCCATCTAGTAGTAGCCCAGGTGCTGTCCGGACTGAAGCTGCTTTTGATGCTGGTTGAGCTGAGATTTCAGACCGAGGTTGTGATTGGAGGATTTACATGTTCAGGTTCTGCACCCTAAATTGCCAGTAGTGTGAATGGCGTGTAAGAAAAAGATATTCCCATCATCACAATAATACCAGAGCAACTTAACCTGTGGCCACACCTTGCTTTTTGTTAGAATGCGCTGCCAGTTACATCACAGAAATAACGCGAACACTGTGCATAATGCTATGCTGCAGTCACATCAGAGACAGATTGCAAGCTTAGAATTTCATATTTTAATTGTTCACTCTTAACATTCTGTTGAACTCATATGCTCTGCTGACTTCCAAATTCGATTTGTGTCTATTAATGAAGAATATAGAAAGTTATTATTTTGATTGCACAGGAGCATAAAATGTCATGAAACACTGGCAGGACCTGGATTTTCGGTTAGCGTAGGCACAGGAGGTGTAAGTTGTGTGTGCCCAGTCTGCTCTCCCACCCTGACCTCTGTCCCTCTCTCTAGAGGAGCGTTTCCCTGGTGTTTGTCAGGCAGGCTGAGCAGCTGCTGCAGTGCCACTGGTGGAGGTGTTTTGGCAGTGCCAGTCTGTGTTTTGGCAGTGCCAGTCTGTGTTTTGGCAGTGCCAGTCTGGGTTTGGCAGTGCCAGTCTGGGTTTGGCAGTGTCTGGGTTTAATGCAGGCCTCTCTGTGCGCTGCTCAGGTGTGAAGAAGACGTTCCAGTGCGAGCTGTGCAGCTACACCTGCCCACGCCGCTCCAACCTGGACCGCCACATGAAGAGCCACACGGACGAGAGGCCACACAAGTGCCACCTGTGCGGCAGGGCCTTCAGGACTGTCACCCTGCTGAGGAACCACCTGAACACACACACAGGTACAGAGAGGAACACACACACACACACACACACACACAGGTGCAGAGAGAAACACACACACACAGGTACAGAGAGAAACACACACACACACACACACACACACACACAGGTGCAGAGAGAAACACACACTCACACACAGGTACAGAGAGAAACACACACTCACATACACAGGTGCAGAGAGAAACACACTCACACACACAGGTACAGAGAGAAACACACACTCACACACACAGGTACAGAGAGAAACACACACACAGGTACAGAGAGAAACACACACACACACACACACACACAGGTACAGAGAGAAACACACACACTTTTACATTATATTACACACACTTTTACATTTACATTCTTTTACATTACATTATTGGCATTTAGTAGATGCTCTTATCCAGAGTGACTTACATAGGTTACAGTTCTTTACAATGTTGAAATCACAGAGGAATTCAGTGGGGCAGGTACAGCCCATCACTGAACTGGATTTCACATCTTGAACAGAAGAGACTCCTGTCTGTGTGCTCCTGTCCTCTGTAGGAACGCGGCCACACAAGTGCGCAGACTGTGACATGGCCTTTGTCACCAGCGGAGAGCTGGTCAGACATCGACGCTACAAGCACACCCACGAGAAGCCCTTCAAGTGCTCCATGTGCGACTACGCCAGTGTGGAGGTGGGGATCCTCTAACTGTACTGTATGTGCATGTGCATACACACTCTCACAGTGTCTCTACCTCACACACACAAACTCTGACAGTGTCTCTACCTCACACATGCACACTCTCGCAGTGTCTCTACCTCACACACACACACACACACACACACACACACACACACACACACACTCTCGCAGTGTCCTTCACTCTTTCATACTGACGCACACACACATATACACACAAATGGTGAACAACACCAGCTCAGGCAACATTCTTGCACACTGTTGTATGAAGTTCACATAAATAGTTTGTTATTACATTACATTATTGTCATTTAGCAGACACTCTTATCCAGAGCCGCTTACACAGGTTACAGTTTTATCCCTTTATACCGCTGGATATTTACTGAGCCAAGTACCTCACCCAACGGTACGGTTATAAGCCCTGCTCCATACCTATGCTATGCTGCTATCCATTATTATTATTATAGATCCTTGCCAAAGGGCCAGATGTCAGTTAATAAGTCATGCTCTGCACCTGTTGCATCCTGGTCTCTCTCCCCAGGTGAGTAAGCTTAAGCGGCACATCCGCTCGCACACCGGAGAGCGGCCCTTCCAGTGCAGCCTGTGCAGCTACGCCAGCAGAGACACCTACAAGCTGAAGAGACACATGAGGACACACTCAGGTGAGACCCCAGACAACAGGCGCATCCCCTTACTTCCTTTTTAAAGCTCATTCTTATGTGTGCAAGTGACATAATTTTATCCATTACTATATTTATACAGGCTACTTAGTAGCAGGATAGTGTGGTGCTTTGGGTTCTTTTAAGGGGTGTGTGCCTTTCTCATCCAGAGTGCTTTATTGGCGAGGACTCCAGAGCACTTCTGGGTTGTTACATCACATATTTACAGTACATTATTGTCGTTTAGCAGATGCTCCCGTCCAGAGCGTCATACAGTTGTATCCATTTATACAGCGGGATATTTACTAAGGTGAAGTACCTTGCCCAAGGGTACAGCAGCAGTGCCCCAGCTGGGGAATTGAATTAGAAATCTTTCAGTTATGAGCCCTGCTCCTTACCACTACACCACACTGCTGCCCTTGGTCCCACTCTGAACACTCAGCTGTAGGGACCATTGAGCGCAGGGGTGAGTAATGCCAGGCCTCTGATTCCATGAAGGATCACAGGTGTTTAATTGCTCTGTCTCCCTCTTGTCTCCAGGGGAGAAGCCGTACGAGTGCTACATCTGCCACGCCCGTTTCACCCAGAGCGGCACCATGAAGATGCACATCCTGCAGAAGCACACAGAGAACGTGGCCAAGTTCCACTGCCCGCACTGCGACACCGTCATCGCCCGCAAGAGCGACCTGGGTCTGCTGCACGCTTTCTGCTTTGTGTTTGCACCCACCCACACTGCCATCAGAGAGCATGATAAACTTTACTTTTTGATGTATAACTGATTAGTGATTTCAAACAGACATTTGGGTTAGTAATGGCAAAATCTCTGCGATGCTCTTCGTGGGAACAGTCCCACCGACAAGGCTCAGAGCAGAGCCTTGCTGGAGAGCCTGCACAGATTCCAGCCTTTAACTGGTTTAGTCTCTATGACCATAAATGGCTCTTCCTCCAACACCACTTCTCCAGCACAGTGTTGGTCTCCTGCCTGTGTGTGTATTAGGTGCTGGGGGTTGCTCCGTGTTAGGAGGTATTAATGACCCTCCTTCCTGTCACGCAGGTGTGCACCTGAGGAAGCAGCACTCTTACATCGAGCAGGGCAGGAAGTGCCGCTACTGCGAGGCCGTGTTCCACGAGCGCTACGCCCTCATCCAGCACCAGAAATCCCACAAGAACGAGAAACGCTTCAAGTGCGACCAGTGTGACTACGCCTGCCGGCAGGTCAGCTCTCTCACACGCATGCAGGGGTCCATATTACAGACGCCATTGCCTCAGCACATCTGTACCAACAGTCGAAACAGACTAGTTGACACCTGCAGTGCTGGTTAGCTACTTGAAAAAGATGCAGTAAATTAGCATCAAGTGTAGCTTGCTGGCTACATGGGTAAGGCCACAAAGTACAATCATCCTAGTGCATCTGGCCCCCCTTGCTCCTCATGTGTGTGTCTGAGAGTGAATCTGTCATCTTGACCTGTTTGATCTTAAAGGGATTGCAGGACACTGACTCTACTGCAGATACCAATAGCTTTCTGTAATCCCTGAATCTGGGCATTCCCTGAAATTCCCCTGTCAACTTTTGTTGTCTGGATCTACTCACAGAAGTGGATATGGCCATCTTGATTCATGTTACTTACATTACATTACATTACGTCATTTAGCAGACACTCTTACCCAGAGCGACTTCCAAATAAGTGCATCACAATGCTAAGAGTAGTTATCAAAAGTACTACAAGAGATCAGATACTGAGTTAAGTGCTAAACTAGTGTAGAGTGCTTTTTAAAATAGAAAATAGGGATAGATAGGATAGATAGAGAGGAAGGTAGACTAGAAATAAAGCATGAAGAGGTGAGCTTTCATGCTTTCTCTTGAAGGCACCCAGGGAGTCTGTTCCATGAATATAATACTTACTATTTTAAAATTTTAAATGAAATCACTTGACCTTAAAGGTCAGGTCATTGGCCAAAATGACATGAAGTTGAAACTGGCGAAGGCTTCTCAGTATGGAATGAGTGCTGTTAATGGATGGCTCTTTACTGAGTGTTAAATTTCCTTATATACAGTGTTACAGAAGAATCTTATTATGACTTCAGTCTGAAGCAGAATTATTTTCTAGTGGAATGGAATCTATGTTCGTGTGGACACTGGCTATTACTGGGTGTTACTCCCGAAGGTGCCAGGCACAGCAGGGGCTGATGTGGGTTTGTGTGGGGCAGCCTCTCAGTGTGCCCTGATGGCTAAGCAGAGTCTGGTTATCTGGGTAACATGGGTGAGTGGGTGCTGTGTGTGGGATGTGCTGGCCCTGTTGCTGGGATTCAGCAGTGAGGTGAAGCTTGGTGTCTTTGGCAGGAGCGGCACATGGTAATGCACAGGCGCACGCACACCGGGGAGAAGCCTTTCGCCTGCAGCCACTGTGAGAAAACCTTCCGGCAGAAGCAGCTGCTGGACATGCACTTCCGCCGCTACCACGACCCCAACTTCGTGCCCACCTCCTTCGTCTGCACCAAGTGCGGCAAGACCTTCACCCGCAGGGTATGTGTGACATTTACAGGCTGTGGGAGGGATTATTTAAATGAGGTCATAGCAGTGCGTCATGGGAATCTGACTGTTCCGATCTGTCTCCCTCAGAACACCATGGCCAGACACGCCGAGCACTGCAGTGGCCAGGACACAGAGGGAGAGAACGGAGCCGCGCCCAAGAAGACCAGAGTGGGGAGGAAGAGGAAGATGCGCAGCCGAAAGGATGAAGATGACGATGACAGCGGTATGCTGCTGTGAGGGCGAGTGACCGCCCCGCAGGACTCTGGTTCTGTGTCTTTGCCTGTGTCCGCTCACCCCATTAACCCCCCGTGTCCCTGTGCAGATGAACACGCCGAGCCGGAGCTGGATGATGTGGATGAGGAGGATGAGGAAGACCTGCTGGCTGCTGCTGAGATGGAGGTGGAGCAGGCACCCCCCAGCACACCTGTCCCCGCCCCCATGCCCCCACCTGTCAAGAGGAAACGTGGGAGACCTCCTGGCAAGGCCAACCAGCCCAAACAGCCACCGCGTAAGTCCTCCTGCCACCAGGGCGGCAGTCTCTCCCAGACTGCAGCTGGCAAGCCTCCGGGTGCTCCCCATGTTAGCAGCTGCTCATTGGAGGGTAACCATTAAAGCCTGCTCAGGGCAGGGTGGTGCTGGGTTTAGGTTGGGATAGGGCTTCTCTGAAGCTGGCTATGCTTAATGCTCAGTGCAGTAGCTGTGTGTGCAGAGCTGTTGGGTTAGGGTTGGCAGGGCTGTTGGGAGAGACTGAGTGATTGTGATGTGTTTCTACAGCAGCTGCCATCATCCGCGTGGAGGACGAGAACACGGGGGCTGTAGAGAACATAATCGTGAAGAAGGAGGCGGAGCCGCCTGGGCGTGAGGAGGGCAGGGCTGTGCAGCTTCCTGCGGTCGAGGCCACACCCAACGGTGACCTCACACCTGAGATGATCCTGAGCATGATGGACCGATGATGGGCACGCCTGCTCTTCCCGCCACCCAGTCCTCCCTGTTTGCTCAGTTTTTTATAACAAGCTTTTCCCCTCTCCTTTTTCATTAGTTTCTCATCCCTCAAATAAAAGGCCATGCAGATCATTGTGGGAAGGCTTTGCAGGTGTAGAGGCACATTTTTACAAGATTAACAAATGTAGTACTGATAGCTGGTCCCTGCTGTGTCCAGGGGAAGGTGCGCTCTCGAGTGGGTTATGGTGAGTAGGGGTTGTGGTGGACTGTCCTCTCCCAAATGTGTGAAGCTCTCCTTACACTTCTGTAATGTTTCTATGGCTCTAGGGGAATACAGCAGGGTTGTCAGGTTGGTTGCTGTCACTGTTGTAAAGGAAAGAGGAATGGTGTCTGCTCCCCCCCCCCTTTCAGAGGGGTCCCTGCTCTCGGTGTCCAGGGCGCCTTGCATTGCTGTGCTTCACCCAAGTCTGTCCACTTCCCCCATGAAGTTTGAAGCTGGAATGAGTCTTCGCCATCGCATACTTGCTCAGTGGTCAGAGAGGATAAGACAATGAGATTGTTGTTTTCAGCCTGCAATTATGTTGTACAAAGCAATCTTGGCTAGGTTTGCTTGTAAATATTTTTTTTTTTGTTTTAGGAACATTTGAATCTTTTTCTAGTTATTGGAGATTATGTAAATGCTGAAAGTTTTGGCATTTTAACAGTAGCTTTTGGACTTCAGCCAATTCAGTCTTACTCTCTGGTGGTTAAATGTGAAGAAATTCTATAAAGAAAATCATGTAGCAAACATGTGGCCTCTCTCCTGTTTTCCTTGTTCTTCTGTTCCTTATTTCTCATGCATACAGTTAAGCTGGTTGAACCCCCTCACCCCCCGCACACCCCACAGTGGTTGGAATGAGTCTAAGAGTTCAGCAAAGTAGGTGTGACCACAAGAGTCTTAGAGGGGAAGCAAGCTCATCTGTTTCAGAGTGCAGTGTGAGGGGAAAAGAATATATTGTTAATCTAGATTTTCTTCAATTATTGGAAGGTGTTGTATTTCACCAGCTCTGTCGTTATATGTCAGATTTTTTGCGAGTGAAACTCTGGGTCATAGGTTATCAAGAATATATTCAATGTGCAGAACAACTTTTGCACCTGAGGGTGGGGGTGTCTGAAGTTTCTTGCTGAAAGATGTCTGCTTCTGCTGAATGTTCTTGCTGATTCAGAATGAAGTTTCTTATTCCTATCATGTAGCTAATGGTATTCAGGTTTCTTTTTTTCCACCTCTTAAAATTCAAGGTTAATGCATTTTTGTACTTTGCTGTACCATGTGAAAGCCAACATTATAAAGACGTTTATTAGGACAGGGTGCAGAGAAGTTGGGGTGTAGAATGCAATGCTGTACAGCCATTAAAACAGGCAATGACCGAACCCAAAGCTGTGTCTGTTCTGTCCGTTTTTTAGAAAATAAACTCTTATTTTCCAAAATAAGCCAGAGGGGTGCATGTCTGATTAATACAGAATTTCTAACAGAGTAGCGATACAGCTATTTAAAAGGTCTGGCGACATTAACTTCACTGCCAGTGCTGTATTTGGTACACATCAGTGGTTTCTTTCTTTGAATGGTTGGATACACCTCTGTTCTCTTGAGGTGGAAGTCTCTGCACAAGAGCAACTGCTAACTGTATATAATGTGATATAAATGAGTACTCTAGCTTTTATGGGGAAATCCTAACATTAACCATTCACCTTGGTTGTGCAACATCCAGTTTTTTGGTGACAAAAGTTATTTTGCCCACTCCTTTCTGCTTCTCATTTTTAAACCTTCAAGTGTATGCTTGGTGTATTTTGGTAATAGCTGAAACTGGGTCATAATGGAAGCTTTGTTGAACTAATGCAATGCACCATATTCAAGGCTGTAAAGTAGCTTTTAGCAATCTACATTTCCAGCCTTCTGTGAGTTTTCATTTTCAGTCTATTGAAAGCCCTCGTCTCTCCCCTGTAAGTCTGTGTAACCTGAGCCGTGAGGCGTTGAGCCTGCAGCTTCTGAGAGTGGCCACCGCAGCCCAATCCCATAATTTCACTTCATTTTCCTCTCTGATTGCTGCCACAATTCTAGCGCCTTTGTGAAACTGTGGCTCCTGTGGTGCTCTTTGAACCACAGCCCGGAGGAGAGAGTCTGCACAGCTACACAGCTCATGCTGTTTTCTTTTTGATATAATGATGCAAAATGGCTACAGTTGCTGAGTTGAACGTGTTGTGGTAGCAGTGCCGAATCACTACACTACATTTGTTTAGTGGACGCTCTTATCCAGACTGACTTCCAGCGAAAGAGAACAAGAAACCTGAGCTCAGCTTAGCATATGGTTTAATATTTTCCATTCTGGGGACATGTTATCCCATACTCTATCCAATGGGCCAACAATTCACCATAAAAACAGACTAAATTGTCCAAAGTAGCAAACTTACTGGCTGACATTCTGCTGACTGCCACCCTCTGGTTAGAGTTTACAGAGGGTGTGTAAGCGACTGACCTTCTTCCTAAATTAAACAGAAATTCAAGGAATTTGTAGAGCTGAACTGTGATCAATGAAACTCTCCTCAATGCACATTTTGTGGAAGTGAATCTTTTCAAAGAGCTAGTTGATGTCACATCTAAATGAAACTGTTTTTGCAGTACTTGAAAGTGTGATTCAGACATTAGAAAAAAAACAGGATTTTTTCAGAAGATGCACCAAATATGCTTGAGGCACAAAATGCCGAATTTGATTCTCTACCTATATCAAAGCTGAAATAATTATGCATCACATTAAGCAAAATGCAATCTTCAAGGGGAAAGGCTTAGCCAGTTACTGGCTCCAAGGTTAAAACCAAATGAGATGAAAGCATCTATTAATGCAATTAAGACAAAGGAGGGACTTGTGGTCACTGACTCAAAGGCAATTAACACCATATTCAGAGATTTTACTCTAACCTCTGGACACTCAAAGCAATTCTCGATGTGAATGCGTGTAAGTCATTTCTCAAACATTTTGAGAAAGCTAAATTGCCAGTTTAAAGAATTATTACCGTATCATTACAGTAATGTTCTCCAAAACAGAAATTGTTGGATCTACAGTAGTGAGAAAAAGTTTGTCAATCCTTTGGAATCACCTGCATTCCTGTATTAACTGCTCCTAAAATGTGGTCTGATCTTCATCTAAGTCGTAATAATAGATAAACGCAAATCTGGTTAAAACAACACTCAAATAATTTAAAACTTCATGTCTTCATTGAACACATGGTTTAAACAATCACAGTCTAGGCTGGAAAATGTATATTAACCTCTAGGATATCCCAGGTGTGTGTTAGAGGTGCCCTGTCCCATAAAAAACCCACAAAGTTTGGTTACCAACAGTAACCTGGTCTTCACAACAGACGTCTGTTGAAGTGAAACATGCCATGATCAAAGAGATTCCAGAGGATGTCAGGAGAAGAATTGTTGAGGCTCATGTTTCTGTATTTAAAGATCAGATAAGCTCAGAGAAGAGATCAGATCAGAGAATTTTGAACAGGACGGAGGTGTTGATGCCTAAATTGTTTATCCAGTCTGGATGGGGAGACCAGTGGTCGGAATGTCTTCGCCAGGGGTGAACAACAGTATTTAGTCATTCACAAACGCTGTTTGTTTTAGCTGGGCACTGATATATCCAGGGTTTTTCTAGGGTGCACCATGATTGCAGGTCGTTTGATATGATCTCTGTATTGCTGGGACTTGTAAAACGGCGCTTTGGGAGTCTGTTTCCTGTTGGTTCTGTGAAGTGTGGTTTGGACCATCGCTGCCATGTTGTAGTTTTTAAATAAAAATAGACTAAACAGAACAGCCCCCCGCTGGGTCAGTAAGTTCACCTGTGCTGCCTGGGACTGGGGGGTCTGCCTCGTGACACTTTTGGCTTTGTTTCAATGTCTGTTTGGTTTTTCTACACCCTCAAAACACAGTCAGGTTACCCAAGCTGTTCCTTTCACAGCCGTTTCCATCCTTTTATTTGGAGCCAGGGAAGGCTCGGGTTAGGGTTAGATTCAGTATTATATCATACATGTTTTCATTTGCATGTTAATATTTGGTGGGAGGGAGAACCTGATTATGTAGACGTTAGAATGGGAGGCCCATCACCTTTATTATATTATTGAAGCTATTCAACCTGCACTACGCTACACAGGCAATTAAACCATAGGCCCAAAACAATTAGTCTCATATACAAACTGTTTTCATAGCCAGTTAGACAATAATAAGGCCAGGCCCGTGAATTGGACTTTTCAACTGAGTATTTGTAAAGACCTGCCTATATCTTTATGTATATATGTTATCTTTTGTTTTTCTCAGCCTGAATACCATGTGTTTTATTCATTAACGGGTCATTGCAGGAGCCACATATAGACCCCAGGTAGCCTCTTTCTTCAGTGTCCCAGTCTCAAACTGCCAAATGAGATGCCAGGGAGGTGGCTATGCTCCCTCTCCGGGGTCAGGATAAGATGCAGTTCTCCAAAGCCATCAGGGCCTGGAGCCATCATATCATCAACATAAGATAAGTTAGAAAGGAAGGTGGGGGGAGATCAGGGAATAAAGAGACTCCTCCTTGTGGTTCGCACATCTATAAGCTGAGAGAGCTGTATCTGTATATGTTCTAATAAAGCATTGATTGTTGATTCAAGATTGTCTCTGGCAATCATACAAATCATACAAATATTGTCTTTATTTACCTGTAATTTAAAGGTTGCTTTACTGCAATTATGTGAAGTATTTACCAGCTGTTGCAAACATCGTTTGAGCTGTGTTATTGGCACTATCTTGTCAGGCAAAGATAACAAGCTAGCTATCAAACTCATGACATAAGTCATGATAGAGATGGCTTTATTCACCAGATTCCAACTTCACACCCTTCAAATCACCAGAAAAACTGGTTTGACAAACATTCAATTGTGGCATCTTAGTAACTGTTGCTGTCTTGGGTCTTGTATGAGATAATATCCTTGTTTTGGTGCGTATGTCTCAAATACATCCCCACCTTTCTCTCTACCCTGATTTTATTGCTTGTTTTCAAAAAAGATATTTTCATGTTTTGCAGTTTCTGTCACGTTTCCTTGCTTTCTTTCTGCCAGCTCTTTTGTAATATTTGTGCAGGGCAGTGCTGAAGTCTGTTATCAGTGGAGAAATGTGTTTTATTCAGGGAGAAGCAGCTCAGTCGTCCGGCCACAGACGTGCATTATTCACACACCGAAAGCCCATGCATCGCTTCCCCTCCTGCTTTTCTCACACAGCTGCCTCAGTAGGTCACATCCATGTGGATCCTTACAGGGGTACACAGCTCCAGAGACCCAAAACACTGGCCTCAGAGAGCACTTCTGCTAAAGTGCTGGACGACGACAGCAGGAAAAACAAACCAGGCCTCTAAAGATCCGCTGCAGACCTGGCCTGGAATGTGTGGCTTGAAGACGATTGAAAATGGGCATCTGGTTTCCACACATTTACACTGCCACCTGCAGGGCGGTTTGCTTAAGGGGAATCTGCATCTCATTGTCTTAAACCCAAAGCAGGAGGATTTTTGTATGAGGGTTCCCCAGGGTTAAGTGCTGACTGTTTACTCTGTAGGATCCAGTTGGCTAAATTGTGGAAGGATTTCATCTTTTTCAATTCCTACTCATCCATATTAACCCCTCAGCATATCACTGATGGAGATCATGCCTTCCTGCGGGTGGATGTGTTCCAGTCAGCACCTCTTCCTTCATGCTGTATCAGAACTCCTCCTAATGTTAGGCAACCTTTACAGTGGTTTCTAGCTTTTCTATCAGGTGAAATGCCATACCAGGATTTTAAAACTACATTACTGTAAATTAGGGATTCAATATTACTTGTGAAATTGTAATTCCAAGGTTTTAATGCTTCGAATGATCTGTATATTACATTAAAATTGAAAAGAAGGTATGCATTAATGTATGTATGTTCAGTGCACGCTGTTAGCCTCCAGATGTGGCAGTGGTAAAGAAAGCTTTTTAAGAGTTCAGGAATTCTGGTGCTGCGCTGTGTGTACCTGTAAGATCACCCATGTGTTTGTATATACAGAGCTCAGGTAATGCAGCTTCACCACACTGGCTAATGAAGAGAAACACAGATTCCAACTGCATGTGTTCCTCTCAGGCACTATGGCTCAGGTTTAGGAACAAGTTACACTTTGTACTGGACCTGTTAGTGGACCTGGAAACTGGACTTTCACAGAGTAATGAAATGCACACACAAACTACGCCCCATTGGGCATGACACCTAAGAAATGTTCAGTTATTTACACAGAGGCATTATCCCCTTTTATTTCTACTACAGCTTTTTTATTCAACATCAATGTGTTGTTACCAACAGAATTATATCAATAGAGCAGCAGTGTGTTTAGTGGTAAAGAGCAGGGCTCGTAACTGAAAGGTTGCTGGTTTGATTCCATGCAGAGGTGCTGCTGCTGTACCCTTGGGCAAGGTACTTAACCTTAGTAAATATCCAACTGCATAAATGGATAAAACTGTAACCTGTGTAAGTTGCTCTTGATAAGAGACTCTGTGATCCAATGGCTGATGTATGGTAGTATACTTGCTTCCCTTTTCTAGTCAGGTTGCACAAGTTAATTTGTGGTAGGGCTTGAATGGTGTTATGTTCACACTCACTGGTCTGGGAGTGTCGTTAGCCTGGTCTGTTGCTCATTTAGCTTGAATGGATACACTTATGTTCTGTTTTGCTGGACGTCGGTCTGGATAAGAGCGTTTGCTACATGAATGAAATGTAATGTAAGAGCATCTGCTACATGACAATAATGCAATGGAATCAATGCAGATATTCTTATCCAAAGATAATTGTAGTGTTTGTGATCTTAATAGTACACGTTAGTCAAATCATTAATTAAACTGGATTCCAGCCAAAAACTGTGGCAGTCCTGAGCTCAGATCACAGCACCCCCATTCTCTCTACTAAATAGCATGTGTTGCCAGTTCCATACTCCTGCATGCCTAGTAGTTCATATGTAAAACTGTGTATTTTTCTGCTTTCACTTGGAGATGGTTTAACTGGAGATGGTTTAACTGTTGTGCACACATGGAAACTAGAAATCACCATCTGCAAAGCTAGCTCACGGCTCACAGCACTATCATCTTATAGAATGTCACCTCTTTACGAGTTTTTAACATATCAGAGAAAAGATTTGGTATTCGCAGTGTATAAGGAAAACACAATTACAATAGCAACAAAAACTGCTTACATGTGAGCAACACCATATTAAAGCCAAACTATTTCTCGCTGTGAAGACTTTACCAACTTAATGATTAATCATTGTCACTGATCACACTGCCCCCATGTGGAGTTGGTCTGGGCCAGACTGATTATCCCAGGACAGGGCAACCTGAAGTCTCTCTTGCTGATTAGTTCACCTGCTAATTACCTGAATAGTAGGTGTTCTAACTTCACATCCCACATACTGGCTTCAGATGGAAAGTTGAGAAAATACATCTAAGATGTAGTGAAAGTTCCTGTGGATCTGGATTGTTTTGAAATTTGGCTGCAGATTATGGGTTTCCTGGGCAAATACTCAGATGTGGAAATAAGACCCAGAATGTTTAAGACAAGTTGGATTAGAGTGGAGGCCCATGTTATACATTGCAGAAAAACAACTGGTTAAATTCATATTGATATGTTTGTTATGTTTAAGATCAGTGCAATGTTGACCATGTTGCTTGATGTTTATTTCTGTAGAAGCAAACAGGACTAGCATTTGCATGAAGCCTGAACCCAATGACTTAGTCAAAGAGATCACTTCAAAGCCAGATTTCACAGTGTTTCATCTGCATATCTGAACCAAGACTCTTCATCCTGCAGAAGGTGTACAGAGGAAGGCAAGGGATCCATGACCATCTTTGGTCCCCAGAATATGTTTCTGTCTGATCAGCAGAAGTTGGGAATATTAGTATGTACATTCCAAGACTGTTTTATGGGAAAATTCTCTTGATTTTATTCCGATTATCTGAAAGTTCCCTCAATGTTTGTTTGAGGGTTTAGAGAACATTCCCATAAAGTTGCCCAGAAGGAAATATGCATAAGTCCCTTTATGGTCACATAATAACATTTCTGAAGATTTTATCCAATCCAATCCTATCCAGTCTTATAAGGAACATTAACATCAACAAATTCAACAAACATTAACAAACTTAACATTAACAACATTAACAAGCTTGTTTATATTCATTTTGGTCTAAAATAGCAAGGAGGAGAGGGCAGAAAACATAAAATCCGTTATCTGCTTCTTAAAGTCTCTATATATATTGATTCAGTGCTTTACAACAAAACAGTTGCAATAGAGGCGGCTGCCGAGTAGCTCGGTGATTCAGGGCCTTGCCCTGAGCGCAAGCTGAGCCCCGATGCCCAGGTTCGCAGCCGCCGCATTATCTGCCAAACAGCGGAGCCCTCAGCAGCGGAGCACACTGACTTTGCCCCACCGGGAAAGGGGGCGGGAACGCTGGTAGGGGTTGCTCCCCTCACCACGCCCAGGCGCCATGCAACCCATCACGCGCCTGCCCTCCGGTCACTACGCACCCCCCTGCAGTGTGCTGTGCGAACTGCAGTGTGTTAAAAACTGGCTGCATGTGGCGGTTTTGGAGGATTGCAATAATCCAGCTCCTGCTGGAGGGCAGAGGTTATCGAGGGGATGAGCCGAGTAAACGATTGCTGATTCTGAGAAAAACATCTAACCATAACTCTAAATGTTGCATAGAGTGGGGAACAGGGCAATATAAAGGACCATCTCTAGATTAAGGTTAAACTGTTGCACCTCATTCTTTCAAGAGATTCAGTCTCACCTGTACAGTAATCAGTGGAAACCATGGAGTGGAATCTACATTTGGAAATATTAAGCTATTAAGAAGAAAAAATTAAGCAAAGAAACCGAGCCGCTACAAAATGATTTAACATGCCTGAAACTTTTACCAGCACTTAAAGATGTAAACACAGGTGTGGTCCTCAGACAAAAGAATGCCCTCTTGAAAACAAGCACACATGATTTCAGAGACTCAACATCCACCGGCATACAAAAGTTCAAAGCATGAAGCTAAGGCCAATTATGAAAGCAAAAAACAGCTCTGACTTTGTAATAAAGGCTCCATTTAAACTAATGTGTTTCCTAATCCAAATTATTATTTTAGCACAGCAATGTTGACCAGAGGGCTCCAAACATGAGTTCAGGATAATCTGTATTGTGATATTTTAAAATTAAAATTAAAATGACAAGTTTATGAAGATGAATGGCCAATAGAACTGAAAGAAGGTAAATCAATTAATTCTGAATGCACAATGGGAAACTATTATTAAAGTAATTAATGTTATGATTTGTAAAAATGCAATTTGACCAAATAGAATACTTGATTAATTGCAATCTGACTCTCACTCAAAATGCAGAGCTGAGTAACATTCTTTTTTGTATACTGTCACATGGTACCTTCCCAAGATTAATGTGTAAACAAATAGTTTGGTAGGTGCTTTGGTAATTTGTCTTCACTCCCCCAACACCCCCCCACACACACACACACAGACATGCACCAACTCTCTCTCTCTCTCTTGAAAATTTACATTCAAAAAATCCTTACTGACATAGTCACACAGTTGTACAGTGTTTCCAAAGCAATATATAAACATATACCATAGCAATCACTTGATTGTTTTTTTAATTGTTTGTGTTTTGTTTTTGTCTTAATTAGTTTCACAGGTGCATTTAACTGCTGATTAGGTGGTAGTTTCGGTCTCTCCCTCTCAACTATCTGCTCATTCAGCAGTTAACTGAGCAAGACACTTACCGGGTGTGTCTGCAAAGCAGGGACGGCCTTGTCAAATGAAGACAATGGAGTCTGTCTGTGGGAGGCCCTGTCACTTATTGTGATTGTTAATTAACTTCAGCAACAATGTGCATCTTCTCATTCAGTACATGTGGAACTGTGAGGTCAGGGAATGTTAGCATTGGATTGGAATGGCACAGCACTTCTGTTGGATATATTGTGTTGCACTTACTGGTTGGGCCAGGTGCAAACTTGTGGTCTTAGCACTGTGTTTGGCTCTAAATCTTGTTAGTATGTCGTTGCTGGTGTCATTGTGTGCGTAATGTTTCCTTCAGTTTTGATGGATACATTTTGTGCTCAACTTTGTAACTTTGGACATTGCTCTGGATGGGAAGGACTCCTGGATGACAATGTAAATGTAAATGTATTCCCCTTGTAAAATGCTCTGGATTACAGTGTCTGCTGAATGTCAGAAATATGAATGTACATATCCTATTGTTAAAAAGGTTCATAAAACAAGAGAATAATGGGTGAAACAGAAGAGGAAAGGAATCATAAATGCTGTGTATTTAGCATTAGGCAGATGCTTCCTGCCCACTGTCTCTCAGGCTGTGACACTCAGATACATACCATGCTGCCAGTGTGTTCCCCCCATTACCTTTTCAATCAAGTTTACCTATTTATTCAGTTATTTTATGAAATAATAACATCCTCCTTATAAATAAATGCCTCAAGGTTATAGTTTTTAAAACAACTGTCTAAGGAAGCTACCAGAGTTCTGGTATAATCAAGAAAATATAAAGAAGCTATATATAGAGAGAGAGCCCACAATCTAATTCTTTTCAGAGGGGTTTCAAGTGCGGGTAACAAGAATGCATACAGACAGCCTTTGTGTGAATTGCTCCCTCGAGTTAGGTGGGTGGAGACTTTTAAAGTCAGTGAAAACACATCTATCTTCTGGATGTTTATGCTTTTACCAAGAACTTGTTTCCTGCAGGTTTAAATGTACTGTGTGTTTTTGAGGACTTCACTGCAACATTCCCTAATACTGAGACTGATTACAAATATCCTGTTAACATGCCCAGAACATCCATTTTCAGCATCATGTCATAATCAAAAGAGAACCTTTGAGGAACATTAGTCCCTTGTTAGCTAGAGAAAGGACATTCCTGCCTAATATTGCAGCTAATTTTGAGGTGTATGAATTTTACACACTGCAGGGGCCATACCAGGTCAGCCACGTTTACTAAGTATGTAAATGAGAGTCTACTTTATTCATTTTAATTTACTAATTTACATTTTCTACAACTAATAAAATAACCTCTTTGTTGACTTTGTTATTTTGTTGTTATAGTCATTGCTATCATCATAGTCACGAGTACCCTGTCAATGATTATGCCAATGACAAAGTGTCATACTATAGAGATGATAAACAAAAACAAAACTTCAAAGCCTGCCGCTGGACCACACCTCGCAGCGATTACCTTTCGCTCAGGCCCACTCTGTATACACAATGTATATCGTTTGGAATGCAATCTGTTTCTTTTAAAATACAACACTAAAACATTGCATATTTTGCAAAATAACGTCACGTGATGATGCGTATGAAAAAATAAATAAATAAATACAACCTATTCTTTTTTCCACTACTAACGGTGCACGACCAGGATGCTTGCTCGAGCATGCTCGCTCGCTCCGGTCCTGACGTCAGTCGGCGAGAGACGAGCCCAGCGCGTGCAGTCCCTCCTTCTCCTCCATTGTGAGCAAAACTGAACGATGCGGTCGCCGGCAGCCAGCGTCACCGCCCAATAGAGACCCCCTGCACGAGTACCGAACACAACGACCCCCTTGAGAGAGACAGTAACAGGGGGCCAGAGACAAGCCCAGTTCAAACATCAGTTTGTGACATCCCGGTTTTCATGCTTTAGATAGTTGTCGAGACACAGAGCGAGAGAGGGGGAAAGAGAGCGACTGAGATAGAGGGGTAAGGAAGGATTCGAGGGAGATTGCTCGTTTTTCAACTCGCCTATTTTGGTGAGAAGGCAGAGCCGAGGTTCGCCTAGCGATGGGGTGCACACTAAGCGCCGAGGAGAGAGCGGCTCTGGACAGGAGCAAAGCGATCGAGAAAAACCTCAAGGAAGATGGGCTCGTTGCTGCAAAAGACGTAAAATTACTCCTCCTAGGTAAGATATCGTTTACTGAAAATAACACCCTGTCTTCAGTTATTTGTTGTTTTTGATGATCCACACTACCCATGAAACTGTCTCGGAATAATCATTTTCAAACTACAACAGTAACAGCATTGGCAGCGTTTTCACTCCGTTTCCTCTATGATCTCAACAGGGGCCGGGGAATCAGGCAAAAGCACCATCGTGAAACAGATGAAGTAAGTGTATTTAAGTGTGTTTTCCTCTTTAATGCCGGTTGAAAATCTCATCACTGTGAATTCGTAGTTGGTTAATTCTCAAGTCCGCCATATTTTCAAGGATGATAACGTTTAGTGGCGATTCGGACTCTGGTCTGTAGCTTGCGGGCAAAAAATGAGCGCTGGCGAGTGTTTTCTGTCAGGGCTCGGAAACTCCGGGCGTGCTGTTCGCGGTAATGGTCCTGAAATCCAACCCCAGATTTCTTGACTTACAGGTCCAGCGAGTGGTTGTGCGCGTATGCATCGTGAACCTGAAAGCCATTAAAATACATTTCTTAGTGCCATGCGTTTACCTCCCCGATCGGTGGCTTTTACCCTCAGTCTCTTAAAGTGTGATTCCAGGTTAGCGCATCATCATTTAAATGTACAGATCTGCTTCCAATACGGATTTTAGGGAATACACAAAACACACTCTGTGATTTAAACATTGTTTTACTACGGCGGTGTGTCCTTTAGATCAGCAGTTGTTCTGTTGGGAATTCGGTTGCAAAACGTGTATGAAGAATGACAAGGAATCTTGGAACCTATTTAAATAGATTTATGGTAATACGACTACGTCAATATGTGAGCCAGGGCTTAGTATGTGAACACTTTTTTGAGACAGTGCCGTGTACTGTCCGAACCCCCGCTAACATTACGACCATTTTATTTCACAAATCTATAGTCTAAATAAGACATCCTGGCTGCGCCTCAGCTCAGACCTGAAATTAATGTACCTTCTACGTTTTACTCCAAACCAGATCGAGTTTTTTGCTGCCATGAATTTTATTATTGTGAATATATGATGTTGCTGTCCAGTTAATAAATATTGTTCATGCATATAATGTCCCGATTGATGTGTTGAAAAATTACTGTCTGAACTGCAGTTGGTCAGAGAAAGGCGGAGATCAATTTCGTTGCATAGATTCTGGGTTTGATGGAGTTTCCAATGCTTTGATCGTCGTTAACAGCTAGTGTTTAATTAAGGGAGATGAACGGAACCTTTAGAAAGTATTTAAGCAACCTTTGATCGAGTGTTTGCGGCAGAGTTATCATTTTCAGGACTGTTCCTAAAATGCAGTTATATCATGATATTATAACTGAGCGTGATGTCGACAAATGCACAGTCTTCATTGAAGTAATGTTCCTGTTGTGTAGGAAAGGCGGGCTAAGCGCACTATTAATCGGTGAATCGGAGCATTTCAGGCGGTTCCGATGATGGACAGCGCCCTGTATACACCGTCGGTACTTTTCGAACACGCTCGGGTCTTCTCGTCCCTGGGATCCGAGACTGTAGCCTGCGGGTGTTTTGAGGAAAACCTGGAACGGATTTCCACAACGCCGTGTCTCCAGGGCATGTGCGGGACTGAGATTTATTTGAAAATAAAGCAGGAGGAAGCGAGATTTTGGAGGACATTGTGGTCTACAGTATCTACCAAAGTATGATTAAAAATAAATAAATAAACAAACAAACAAATAAATAAATACATAAATAATCACTTAAGTAATAACAAATGTAGGATATTCTACAAACATTCATTATTTTACAACCAAAAATTGCAATACGAGCACATCAAAGGAGAAGTGTAAATTATTTAATTATTATGCCTAAGTGCCAGAGCCTACATTACCATCAACAAATGAATGATTGGACAAATATTTACATTTGTTAATTAAAATCAGTCAGTCAGACAACAAACTAGTCATTGATCGATCACTTCCCTTCACCACATACAAAGCATTAGTTTGTGTGTAACTGCAAGCAGATTTATGGCCTTTGAACTGTATCCGGTCACAGACGTCATGCATCTTCAACTGCGGTGGTTCATAATTTTTTTGTAGAATGTTTTTTTCAACAGTGGAATTTAATGCAATATTATGTATATTCTTTACCTTGAAATGATAACATATGTGCATGGGTTGTAGTCAGATTTGTCACAGTGATCCAACTTGTCTATAAACCCAATGCAACATAACTTACCTAACATTTAGCAAGATGAACTTGTTAGTATCATATTACTTATATTACTGTTACTAACCCTAACCCTAAACTTGCAAACAGATGATTGAGCACATGGTTGCTTTATTTTCACGTAAATATATTTACAAGTTTTCAAGGATCCATGTTTTGTTGTTTTTCTATTGGAAATATTTTCTATGTTAAAATGAGGCTGCCATATTGAATTTTGCATGTGACCAGTGGGCACACACGGGACATCATCAGATATGGCACATCATTCCTCAGAAATGTCCACATTTTGTGAGCTCTCTGTTTTAATAGTAATTTTTCAGAACTGGCACCTACTAATACAATATTTTTTGATCATGATTTAGGACTATGTTACGGTTAAATGATTGACTTCCTCGCTGTGAGGATCAAAGGGTGACCTGAGCTGTGAGTGTGAATGTGAGTGGAGTTTCTCAATCAATCAATAAATCAATCAAAATGTATTTATTAAAGCACCTTTTTAAAGGTGAATTTCACAAAGCTTGGGATATAGGGTATTGTATAAAGGAAAACTAGAAAACTCTAGTAAAATAATAGAAAAAAAACAGGGTAGTAAATGGAAGTATCCATCAGTTCACGGCTGAGTTGACTGCTTAGTGGGTGGAGAGACGGGCTGTGACCTGTTACGGGCGGGGTCTTCCCTCCCTGCAGTGGCCAGGGTGAGGATGGCAGTCTTCTGCTGCCAATGAAGATACTGAAAGATTCGTCTGACCTCACTGCTCCTGTATGAGCTCCTGGGCTGCTGCAGTATAATAACTGGTGGTTCTAAAATGGGGTTGCATATAAGGGAAAAACAAAAATGCAAGAATGACTATAATGTCACTAGTCACATTTTCCATTTCCTGCTGTCACTCAGTACAACAGTATATGCATCGCATGCCCAAGTTCCATGAAAGCCTTCTCAGAGGCATCACACTGTCATGCTAGTGATGTCACCCCCGGCTGCCTCTCTGTGTATGCCGACTGTGTGCAGTCTGGCAGGAGTCATGGCAACACGTTTGCAAGCACATAGATGTATCCCCTAGAGAGGGTATTTAGGGGCAGGGTCACAGTCTATGAGCCATCTAGAGCTGGGTGATTTTGAGAAATTGAAATTCTTTGACAGAAAGACAGTCTTATCACAAGGATACAGACATGGTCACCTGTTCAACAATAAACTGATAAAACTCTGGCCACTGCCCAGCAGAAGGACTCACTGAGGAGCTGACCTCATGACCAAGGAGTTTCCATCCCTGAATAAGGTGAAAGTCCTGTGTTTTTCTTTTGCTTCTTTTACTAAAGGCTGGAATCCCTCAATAGAGGACGGAGGGAGTAAAGTGTTATTTTCTGTATTAAAACACTTCCACTTTTGCATTAGATTATGAGAGCATTGGTTATATTTAAAAAAACATTCAAATGCCAAACTTTCCAAATAACAGAGGGTCAAACTTTTTTGATACAAGCAGAGAAATAAACTAGAGAATGTAATTCCAGGGAATTACGAGTGCATGAAAATGCAAACAGTCTAATTTTACATAGATAAAAGTATATAGGCCTACATCAAACAGATGTAGGTGGTCAGAACAGCTGCCACAAGATTCTAAGTGCTTAATGGCTACAAAAATAAAAAATACATAGCATAAGTGTCCTTTGTAAGACCTACGCAACACAGTTTGAATGAAGTTTCTACGTTAAACGGTTGAAGCTGTATTAAACGCACCAAAGTGGTTAGAAGAAGAAAAAGAAGAATAAGAAAAATTCGGATAACAATAGAGTGCATTTTCATGCACTCTAATTAGCCAGACAATTTAGTTACAAAGTCATTTCTGGGACTGAAGCTATTGTATACAGAGGTGAAGAATGTTAAATAAGTTGAATTCTTTGTTCTGTCCTAAACACACATATTCTGTTATCTGTTTGACTCCGATGCTACTTGGTGTTCAGGTGGTTTGTAATGACATGCTAAGGTATGGCCACACAGTACATGTATACAGCTATATCTACAAATTTTACTGCCTCAATCAGGTCTTATTAAATGAAAACCAGATACACTTCCCTGATCCTGAGTCAGTGAGACCATCCATGCTGCCGATGAGACCAGCCGTGTTGCACTGATCCTGAGTCAGTAAGACCATCCATGCTGCCAGTGAGACCAGCCGTGGTGCACTGATCCTGAGTCAGTGAGACCCTCCATGCTGCCGGTGAGACCAGCCGCGGTGCACTGCTGTAGAAGTCGGTCATGCTGCCCTGTTATAAAGAAAGCATGAGCTGATTAAACAAAAGGAATTTTTGATTAAAGGAACAATTGATTTTGAAGAGGCTGTGTTTCACTGCTAAAAAAAATAAAGTTAAGTTTGGTCTTTCAGCGGATGCTCTTTTTCAGGGTGACTAATACAGAAATAATAAAGTGCAGGACAGATGTGCAGACAGTGCTACATCAGGGCCCAAACAGAGGGAGACTGTGCCCAGCTGACAGCGCTATGAAGGGAAGGGAAGTTGCAGAATGGAGTGGCCAGTGGCCGGAGTCTGATGATGAACTGCTGGCATGTGGGAGCTGGGAGCTGTTACCAGTAGCTGGTGGACAGAGATCAGGGACATGAGAGAATTTGAAGATTTTGTGGCCAGCCTTATCACTGAGTCGCAGGGGCCTGATGGCACAGGCAGGGAGGGCAGTGAGAGGCGGGTTGCAGTACGCCTGGCGGGAGTGAACCAGGGCTTGGACTGGGAGCTGGGCGAGTCTGTGGCAAGGAAGGAGTGAGGAAGGGGTGAGTTCTTCTGATTTTGTAGAGGAAGAACCTGCGGGATGCGGAGAAGCCCAGTCTTTGCCAGGTTGAGCCTAATGTGATGTTTAGACTGCCACAACGAGTTGTCAGCTACGCAAGATGAGACACATGACAAAACCTGTATGCTGGATGGGGGAAAGTAGAGAAAAGTTGGGTCTTTAGCATGACAGTGACACAAGAAACCATGGAAAGGAATAACGGAGCCAGGTGATCTTGTGCACTGTGAGAAAGAAAGAGGCACGAGATGCCCAGAGCTGCCAGGGCAGACAGGAGGATGTGATGATTCACTGCGTTAGACGTCACAGACGAGTCTAGAAGAATTAGGGCAGGAGAGTAAAAGAGAGAGAAAAGCTGTTTCAGGCTGGTTGGTATTTTGCAGGTCATTCTGAGAAAGAAAAGAAACAATTGAACAGCAAATTCAAGGGTTTTGGAGAGGTAAGGGTGGTAGTTCTGTACACGTCCATCAATGGTTTCTTGAACTTCATCAGAAGTTGTTCAGTTGGAAAAGCATTCAGTCTGAGTGCAGGCTGAGCCCTACGGCCCAGGTTCAAAGCTGGCAGTGGCATTCACAGACAACTGGGATCCCACAGCAGTGGAGCAAGTTGTCTTAATTCCACCAGGGAATTCTGGGATGGCTATGTTGGGTTTCCTCGTCTCACCACTCTTAGGCACACTACAACTTGTCAGCTGCCTGTGAGTTGACTCGGAAGACATCGGTGCGGTATCTCCTATCCTCCCATCAGAACCATCTTCACCGTGTGAAAACAGCAGCTGGCTGCCAGTGAGCGTGTCAGAGGCTTCATTCCTTATGCTGCTCACGTGCAGAGGGTGCAGTGGGATGATGTACAATTAGCATTTCCTCAGCAGGATTACATAAAGGGGGAAGCATGGAAAGGCAGTCTGAGGTCTCAGTGCCCATGAGGAGAGAGAATGCAGAGAACAGCGGAGGCCAGGGAGAGCATCGGTGGACTGGCGGCTGACTGGGCTTTGGGTTAGCCAAAGAAGGTGGAAATGGATGCAAGTTCCTCATCTAAGTGTGATGCAAAATCAGAGGAGGGAGATGGGGCGAGGTGGGGTGGGAATGGGACCAAAGGGGAGACAGCTGTTAAGAGAGAAGAGGAAAAGGCAGGGAGAAGAGTCTGGTAGGCAGACAGGTTTGTAGACCTTCTTTTCATTCACAGAGAGTTTGGCTGTGTAGGCACAGGGTGTGCCAGACAGTCATGGACTAGGGGAAGCTGGTCAAACAGCACAGTGCAGCTGAGTTACTGACAGTTACCGCATGATATTCAAAAGATGAAACAGAGAACATTAGACAAATGACAGCTGAGGAAATGATTTAGAGGAAAAGGGAAAAGTTCAAGGCAGAGGAGAACCAAAACCCCACCCGGGAGGGTGAATGGATGAGGGAGTTTGAGGAGGAGAGGGCAGGCTTTGGGGTGGGGTTATCTGGGGTGATCCACATCCCTGTGAGAGAGAGTGGAGGTGCAGGCGGAGCGGGGGAGGTGAGCAGGTGGAGGCTGCTGGGGGAGGGGGTTGAGGGGGGTGCACTGAGATGGGTGTGGAGCCACAGGGGAACAGAGAGCAATGGAGACATTGTACGTGTTCTAGCAAGCATAGCAAACAATGTAATACACTGCCATGCTGGGGCCGGAACAGAGTGGCCTCTTTCAGTGGCTCCCACGCAGATAAATGACATGTTGCATTACATTACTGTCCTTTGACAGACTTATCCAGAGCCACTTACACAGGTTACAGTTTTATCCATTTATACAGCTGGATATTTACTGAGGTGATTCTGGGTCAAGAACCTCACCCCGAGGGGTACAGCATCAGTGCCCCATTGGGGAATCAAACCAGTAAACTTTCGGTTACAAAGCCTGCTTCTTACCACCACACCACACTGCCTCGTGTTGTCAGTAAAGAATGCTACGATTCAGCTGCAGTGGCAAACGATGCACTGCAACACAGTGTAATCACCTTCTTAAAGTCTCCTGTAGACACTCAGTGAAGCTCACAGTAACCCAAGTCAGCCGCACAGAAAGAGTGTGTGTGTGTGTGCGTGTGTGTGTGTGTGTGTGTGTGTGGTGTGCGTGCACCGCACAGGCTGGTTTGTGTTATGCAGCTTGCATGTGTGAGAGTGGCTCTCTCCCAGTGTGATTGGTGCATATTATGCATGAGACGGCAGGGGTGTTTTTGAAGGATGTTGATGGTGGCGAGTTGTGACTGTGTTTACTCCCTGTTACGCTGTAACCTTTACCTGGTGCGGGAGCAAATTGGTCTCTGTGTGGACACCCTCCCTGGAGCCAAAGGCCTCTGGGGGCAACGCTGTCTGTAAATTAGTGCTCAAGGCACACTATGCTTGATTAATAGTTAATACCATCTGCAGATGGAAGTGCCCATGGCCTATCTGCAGCAGCAGATCAGATAATTCACATCTGCTAGGGAAACAGAAAACAAGGAGGGTGAGACCTGTTCAGCTCACCATGAATGAGTGTTGACATGTGTAATCACAGTTTTTTACTCACATGCTTAATGTGCTATCTACTAAGAATTTCTTTTTATGAACCATTTCATAAAGGCACAAAACATACTACTACCATCAACATGTCCTGGAGTGAATGCTCAGTCCTCTTCTCTTTGGTCCAGCTGGCTTCATGCAAAAAGAGGAGAGCCGTAAGCATTACAGTGAAAAGCTGGAAACACTTTTGCCCTATTGTAGCAGAAAGGTATTTATGCACATAATTCCTGTTTTGTACATAAAAGATAAATAATAATCTTGTAAATCCCTGTAAACAGAACTCTATAAAAAATACACAGAACGTCCACAATACAGCAATACACTCCAACGCAGGATAGAAACAAGTAAGACTAACCTCACAGGGCATCCATCCATTGGTTTCTGTCAGTCAGGCAAAATATTTCTTCCCATGGTGCATTTCTCTTGCAATGCAGCATGGGAGGAATCGTCTGATAGTCATGCTTGGTAGCCCCGCCTGCATTCACAGCCTCCATAAGGACGTGGTCATGTGACAGCTATCACAGAACTTAGGTTGCCATGTTGAGAATAACTCCCTACTTGGGTTCAGGAGTGGGGGTGTGGTGGAAGCACCTCTGCATACGAGAGGGTGCCACACACCACCCCCGCCAGAGCAGGGGAGCCCAGTGCTGTAAAGTTTGGCCCCACCAGCTTCCTCATCTTGAGGTACAATCCCATTGTAAATGGCATCGCAGAACGCTAATGGGCTTGCAGTGTTGTAAGGGCCACTGGTGGACTGCTGTGAAGATCTTTTCATTCTGATTGACGAGGCTGAGATTTACTTAACTAACTTCTCTATCAACTGCAGACATTTATGCTTGTTGTTTTGGAAAAATGTGCTTATGATTTCATGCGATAGAGTTCTGCATGTTGTGTTGACTGATCTGAGGCGTAGAGCACTCTCTCAGGAGACGTGTGTAAGCGATGGAGGAAAGCTGCAGTGGTCAGGGCAGCGGGGCGACCCAGGGGAGGCCGGGGGGGAGGCCGGGGGGGTACCCTCTGCTGCTTCTCCTTCATATTCATATCAGAATGTGTCAAAGTGGTGGGTCCTCCAGCCGTGCTGTAATGTGGAGCCCAGCTCTGAAGAGGGTGGAGAGATGCGGTATGATTCAGGGTGGCGTCGTCCTCTCCACAGGATCATCCATGAGGACGGCTTCTCTGGAGACGATGTGAAGCAGTACAAGCCCGTGGTCTACAGCAACACCATCCAGTCCCTGGCTGCCATCGTCCGAGCCATGGACACCCTGGGGCTGGAGTACGGGGACAAGGACAGGAAAGTGAGTCACGCTTCCTTACACAGCTCTCACACACACTTACACAGCTCTCACACACACTTACACACCTCTCACACACACTAACACACAGCTCTCACACACTTACACACCTCTCACACACACTTACACACCTCTCACACACACTTATGCAGCTCTCACACACACTTACAGACCTGTCACAACACACTAACACACAGCTGTCACACACACTTACACACCTCTCACACACACTTACACACCTCTCACACACACTCACACACCCGTCACACACACTTACACACCTCTCACGCACACTCACACACCTCTCACGCACACTCACACACCTCTCACACACACTTACACAGCTCTCACACACACTTACACAGCTCTCACACACACTCACACACCTCTCACGCACACTCACACAGCTCTCACACACACTTACACACCTCTCACACACTTACACACCTCTCACACATACTTACACACCCGTCACACACACTGACACACTTCTCACACACACTTACACACCTGTCACAACACACTAACACACAGCTGTCACACACACTTACACACCTTTCACACACACTTACACACAGCTGTCACACACACTTACACACCTCTCACACATACTTACACACCCGTCACACACACTGACACACTTCTCACACACACTTACACACCTGTCACAACACGCTAACACACAGCTGTCACACACACTTACACACCTTTCACACACACTTACACACAGCTGTCACACACACTTACACACCTCTCACACACACTTACACACCCCTCACACACCTACACACTTCTTGCACACACTTACACACCTCTCGCACACACTTACACACCTCTCACACACACTTACACACCCGTCACACACACTTACACACCTCTCACACACACTTACACACACCACTACACTCTAATACACAGCTCTCACACTCACACACCTCTCACACACACCTACACACCCATCACACACACTTACACACCTCTCACACATTTATACACAGCTCTCACACACTTACACACCTCTCACACAAACTTACATTCACACCACAACACCCTAACACACACAGGCTTCCAAAATAAAGACCAGATGCTGGCATTCATATGCTAATTCATATGTTGTTTCCAGCAATTTTGATAAATAATGCTAAGTGAAAAACACCATCCACCTCCAAGACAAACACTTCCCCATGTTCATCACAATTCAACTAAATCTGTATGCAGTGTGTCAGTAGTAAGCAAACACCTGAGAATCATTTCAGAACCTGAACATACATGGTATGCAGCCTCCCCTGCAGCCTTACGCCGGCGCAGTGCTGCTACTGATGTGTCCAGGACAGGAGCATTAGCGCATTAGCTACAGCCACACACACGCATGCAGCCACACATGTGCACACACACAGCAACGCTCTGATACACGCTAACATACACACACACACTACACTGATTGTCATGATGATGACGGTGGAACTAGCAATCTGGTGATAATGACGATGATGATGATGATGACGACGACGACGACAATGAATGGTTATGACAATGATGATGATGATGATGATGGTTATGACAGTAGTGATGGAGAGTGATTGTGGTACTGATAGTGATCTGGCCCCTCAGTTTTTGGATTTGCATTGTGCTTTCATGGCCAAAACCAGCAATGCTTGTGTCTAATGGCAGAACATTGTTTGCCTCGAGAGGTAGCTGAAAGCTGTAGGAGATCACAGGGCTCTGCAGGCTTTATCGAGGGGAAAGTAGAGTGGGGGGGGGGGTCAGAAGCCTCCTTTTTGTTCATCCCTGTTCAGCATGATGAGGATCATACATCTGAAAGGCCATTCGCATCTGGCTGTCATCCTGTGACATGAAGACCTGAAGAGACTTTGCTTCTTATTGATAGTAGAGGCCTGAGCCCATATTCACCTGAGATTCACTCATAAGAGTCCTTCTAAAAGCTTTTTTAAGACTGAAAAAGTCCTACCTCAGAACAGGCAATGGGAGTTGTTCATGAAGCTTCTTCTACTCTCTGCTGGGGGTAAGAGCAGTAGTGTTGTCATAGTGCTGCAGTTTATGAAGATGATCAAACATCTCATAAATGTGAATAAATGCAGCAGATTAGCACAGATGACGTCCACTCTTAGCAAACTTGAAAGCAACAAATGTAATTCCTTGAAACATTTAGTTAGTAATCACATTAATAAAATGTTTGCCATGATCATTTGGTTTTTTTCATTACAGTTAATATTTTCCTTATTCCTGATTTCCCCTGAGGATAAGAGGCAAGAGATCCTGCATTTGCCAGTGAGGGCTGGCAGCTTGCAGGTACTGTGCAGGACTGCACTGGCCGTTATTGTGCGTCTGGCATTTTCAGAGCCGTTTCTCTTTGGGATGCACTTTATTCATGAGGAGTCCTGCCTCCATAACACCACGTGTGACCTTATCAGCCCCATAAATGACATCATTGACATGTGAAATATTGTTAAAGTCGTTTATGGGAGCCATACACTGCCATATGTTGCTGTACACACTGAAATGCAACATGAATGTTCGACATGCAGCCAGCTGTTGCACTTGAGCTGTGCATCTGCAAGCGGTAGAGGAATGGTCATGGTTTTCAGAGGCGTCTCGTCACTGAGTAGGTGATATCCTAGTGGGATTAAATTCTTTTCAAATGAAAACTTCTCCTCATAACCAAGAAACAGTTTAAATGAATTTTATTAAAGGAGTAGGTGGTGACGCTCTTCTCGCAGAAGTAGTGACAATGTTTCTTTCTGCATGTTGTCAAATGGTTGCAAAACGTATCTCCTGTCCCGGCACATACATTCACTCAGCCTGTGAGTGGGTGAGAGGAGAACGACTCTCTGAGGGCTGTTAAACCAGGCTGGGCGTGGCACTCCACGATCACTCTCTGAGTGATCCCACAGTCAGGGCGGGATCAGGAATCTGTACTTTGGAGAAAAACTCAAAAATATTTCTCAGATCAATTATTCAACAGAGCAAGGGAGAATCAGTGTTCTGACAGAGACAGCCTTGCCTAGGACAGGCCCAGTAACCATGGCAACCGGGGCAGTCTGCTGTTGTGGAGGATTTTAGAGTAGAGGTGTGAGAGAGAGAAAGGAAGAGAGGGTAAAAGAGAAAGAGAGCGAGTGAGAGAGAGGGAGAGAGACAGAGAGAGAGGGAGTGAGAGGGAGAGGGAGAGGGAGGGAGAGAGAGAGAGAGAGAGAGAGAGAGGGAGAGGGAAAGGGAGAGAGAGAGAGAGAGGGAACGGCAACCTCATTAGAAGCCGGGTGTTTTCCTGAGATCTGGACCAATAATTGCTAGTTATAAAGACAGACACAAATTTGATCCAAATAATTACTAAAGCATCAGAGTAAGAAGTAGCAGGGGAAGGTATTTTGCAGTATTATGACTGCCTGAATGCTGGTTTTCATTACTGAAAGCAATGTCTTGAGTAAGTCAGATTCTTACGACAAAACATCACAATTAACAAAGGAAAATAATGGCCTGATTTGTAGACTTTAAGAAAGCATTTGATTCAATTTGGCTTGAAGGATTATTATTTAAACTTCAAGTGGTGTTGGGAGTAAAACATGAAACTACCACCACACTGCTGCTCCTTACCACTACACCACACTGCTGCTCCTTACCACTACACCACGCTGCTGCTCCTTACCACTACACCACACTGCTGTCCTGCTCCTTACCGCTACACCACACTGCTGCTCCTTACCACTACACCACACTGCTGATCCTTACCGCTACACCACACTGCTGTCCTGCTCCTTACCACTACACCACACTGCTGCCCTGCTCCTTACTGCTACACCACACTGCTGCTCCTTACCACTACACCACACTGCTGCTCCTTACCGCTACACCACACTGCTGTCCTGCTCCTTACCGCTACACCACACTGCTGCTCCTTACCGCTACACCACACTGCTGCTCCTTACCACTACACCACACTGCTGCTCCTTACCGCTACACCACACTGCTGCCCTGCTCCTTACCACTACACCACACTGCTGCTCCTTACCGCTACACCACACTGCTGCCCTGCTCCTTACTGCTACACCACACTGCTGCTCCTTACCACTACACCACACTGCTGCTCCTTACCGCTACACCACACTGCTGTCCTGCTCCTTACCGCTACACCACACTGCTGCTCCTTACCGCTACACCACACTGCTGCCCTGCTCCTTACTGCTACACCACACTGCTGCTCCTTACCGCTACACCACACTGCTGCTCCTTACCGCTACACCACACTGCTGCCCTGCTCCTTACCGCTACACCACACTGCTCCTTACCGCTACACCACACTACTGCTCCTTACCACTACACCACACTGCTGCTCCTTACCACTACACCACACTGCTGCCCTGCTCCTTACCGCTACACCACACTGCTGCTCCTTACCGCTACACCACACTACTGCTCCTTACCACTACACCACACTGCTGCTCCTTACCACTACACCACACTGCTGCCCTGCTCCTTACCGCTACACCACGCTGCTGCTCCTCACCGCTACACCACACTGCTGCTCCTTACCGCTACACCACACTGCTGCTCCTTACTGCTACACCACACTGCTGCTCCTTACCGCTACACCACACTGCTGTGTAGTGAAGAGAGAGATAATGAGAGAGAGAGGCAGAGAGAGATGAATTACATACACATTCCTCCAAAAACATACTACAGTTCATGACACTGTCAAACTCCAGTAAACTGCAATAAAACTGTTCTTATTATAATTATTAGTAGTAAAATAGTGATTATTATTTTTTACAGTTGTTATTGTTACCTGTTATCATTATTCTTCATTTTCTGTGTCACTCTTTATATAAAAGGGTTAGCAGCACAAGATCAAATAAAGCATGCAACTAAAGCATATCTGAATATTAATATAAGAGGAAAAGAGGGAGAGAGAGAATGAGAGGGAGAATGAGAAATAGAGAGAGTGAGTCAGTGAGAGAGAATGAGAATGAGGGAGAGAGATTCAAAGCCTAAGAAGTAAGAGGATATTCAATCAGTACTGTTCATTTTTTGTAGACTTTCTGTTTGGTGTTTAGGTATTCTGCAAATGAATGTTTGTTTCCCTTTGGCAACACAAATGCATATTTGTCATGCCAATGAAGCTGATTCAATTGAATTTACTTGAGAGAGATGGAAAGAGAGAGAGAAACAGTCAGCTGGTCCTGAAGATCACTGAGCAGGCCAACACCACCATCAGCCCGCTTCAGAAGAGCACCCCAATAACAATTCCAATTAGAGAAGAACAAATTATAATACACACCAAACATGCTTATCTGGAACATTGCATTACAATGCAGTAAATACTCCCAAGAGTAGTGGGTGTAGGCTGCGTTGTGTCTTACACTAGATGTTATGTGAGTCAGCGAGCGAGGTTCGAACCAAAGTTCTCACTGCTCACTGCCAACCCCTACAGCCAGCGTTGTTACCAGTTGAGCTAAAGGCAATTTGCCTGTACCCTACCAGCAACAAAGCTAATTAACCAGGTCTCAGGGAGTGACGTAACCGCTGCAACCACTCGGCTACCTGCTACCCGCTACCCCACAGGCTTTACGCAGGGCTCACACAAGCTACTCACTTCAGCTCTGCCACACAAGCAAAGGAAATATTTATTAAATACATCACATCTGTCCTGCCCAATTTCAGAAAGACACAAAGGAAATGTCAGTCCCACTAGAGGAGGGCCTCAGAGTCCCAGCAGTGTCTCAGTCTGAGAGACTCGCAGTGAGGACCCTGTAGTGTGCAAACCGTGACCTTTGTAATACAGCTTTAACTCGATTTTCACAGCGTGCAAAAAACAACACAAAATGCTGCACTGCTTATTCTGTTCTCGTTCTCAAATCTGTTTAGCATAAAATAAAAACAATGGTGTCAAATGAGACAGATACATCATGTAAATGTTTATCATTACAACAGCAGATACATTCATCACTGAAATTTAATCATTGCTGCATTTTAAAATAAAACTGTCATTGTCAAATATTGCTGTTGTACACGAAATCATTCCAACCAAAACAGAGTATGAAAGCGTCAATTGCTTATATTTAGATTATCCAAACTTTAATGAGTAACCACACCCTAACAGTAAGAATTCTGTGGTATTATGCATTATTTATCAGATATATCTAGTTGGGTTTTTGGATCAAAATCCTGCACATTGTACAAAGCAATAAGAATTCTGGGCTTATGTCAGGAATTTAAAATGCATACTACTGTATCAGTTGTCTCAGATGTAATGCTCTATCATGCAAAAATAAATCACAACCCTGAAACATCAGATATTTATAGCATAACGTCAGATATATAACAGATCATTTAAAATGATTTTCTGTAACTTACCTTAAATGAGTCATTAAGAAATGCAGTAGAGCTGTCCAACATACTTATTTCAATCAAAACATACTGTAGTATTGTATGAGAGTAATTTTCTCATATTTACATGTGTACATAAAAATAATTTACAACAGTGTGTTAGAAACTGCAATACAGGTTTACAGTCTTTTGTGTAATGGTGCAGTACATTTACATTTACATTTATTTTTTTGGCAGACGCTTTTATCCAAAGTGACTTACAAGTGAGGTACAATACAACACAAGCGAAAAACCATACAGAGTCAACAATATTAGAAGTACTGCATGACAAAGTTCCAAAGGTTGGCCAGGCGAGGTACCAACTAGCAGGTAAAACTAGCGAGTGTGTTAAACCATTAAAACCAAACCATTACGTTTAAACCATTACAACCAAACCATTACACCAAACCATTACGTTAAACTATTACAGCCAAACCATTACATTTAGTCATGTAGTAATTACCAATAGTGTTGCAGTGCATTCTGCCTGGTTTTGCATTTTGTTTGTCAGTATTTAGTGTCAGGAGTCAGTTTGGCCCTTTGCATTAAGGGTTTTTGAACAATAAAATATTACAAAAAATGAGTCTGATACTAAACTAGTAAATAAATGTAACTGAATTTAGTGGTTTTAACTGAGCTTTAGGTTCCTGTGAAAGAGAATGGTGTAAGTGGTGAGGATCAGAATTAGGTGAGAGGCTGTCTGCTCACAGCCTCCGTTGAACATGGGAGCCGTTCCAGATCTGATGGAAAGGCAGAAATGACCTGCAGTGTTGCCACTGTTGCACCGGCTGCTGGATTTCTGCACACGTGCATGATCCCCGGAGGGGCGACAGGGCCTCCTTAGTCCCTGGTGTGTAAGAATACTGTGAAGCCCGGCAGCTGAGCAGCTTCTCATCTGGAATAATGCATATTCCTGCGAGTCTTCCTTGCTGGAACAAGCGAGAAAACAGCTTCATCACAAACACAGTACTGTCACCCTGTTATGGTCTATGTGAGTTCAAAATATGAGGTCCATTGTGAGAACATGCAGTGCACTACTGTCAAACGAAAATTATAAACATGCAAATGCCGGGGACGGGAGTCTGAAAAGTGAAAATGAGGTGCAGGAAAGGAGGGGGAGGCAGAAGCACACCCCGCTCCTGAGCAGAGCCCCACCTTCTCCTACCTGCTGCACCTCTCATTAGAGGTGGAGAGGGTGGGGTTCCTGTGATTCTTTCATTACTGACATTGTTCTCTTTTGTAAATGTGTTAATGATAATGTTATGAGTATACATACGTAAATATGATGATGAGGTATTTCATCATCTACTAGGAAGCAGAGGAAAACTTGCAGTGAACCCTTCCATGAGTAGAAAATATTTGTAACCATACTTACATGGTTATTTCCTTTATTCCACTGAAGACTACATATTTTGCTCTTTGAGATAAAGTTTGAATCTTCAGCAATCTGCCCAGTGGTGAGTACATGTTGTGTGAAATACCCTGATGTAACTAAAACATAAAAGCATGTATTTAATCAGTATGCTGAGACGTCTTAGCAGTGCACAGTCTAATTTAGACTTAATGCAGAAGTTTAATGCAGAAGTAATTTCATGAATTTTCCGTTAAACTTGAATGTAAAAGTTGTGTTTAATTAATGGATTATTTTAATTTTATTTTGGGTGCTGTAGAGGAAGTCATAGTCACAGTGGGAAAAGGTGTCGGCCTCTGAATCAGGCAGAGGAGGTGGAGCTTATGGCCAGAAATAACCTGTGGCTCATCTCTTCTCTTTGGGTATATCATCATATTTTGTGGTGGCCTGTGAGGTGCATATCATGGTTGCATAGTTACAAAATCTAGCAGAATCTCTGTATGTTGGGGTTTGCATTCTCCTTGAGGGTGTGATGAGGTCACCACCCATTGAAATGCACGGCAGAGTATAAATCAACATTAACCTCACAGTGGCTCTGTAGATAACCAAAAAAAATCATTGTGTGAACGCTGATTTGATAATATCCATGTGACAATTACAAGAGTCTTTGAGATGTGTGGGCTAACTAGATAATCCATAACATAAATATTTCCTCTTTGTCAGAATACAGACAGCTAACTATGTAGCTATGAGAATTTCTCCAGACTGCTTTCATTTCTGGGGGAATCCAAATCTTAATGTAGTGGCCAGGTAAATGTGAAAGGATCTCCTTAAAAGAGAAGATGGAACTACAGGCAAGGACAGCAGTGATTACATTTCTGCATACAGTAGATGAGCTCATTTTCAAACCTCAAGCACAAAGTTCACACTAAACTCATTAAAGTATAGTCAAAAGTCGCTGATGTGAAGAATATATAAAGTGAAGCTTCTGCATCTTTGCTGTCCTTTGGTCACTGCACTCAGTGTCCACTGGCATGATCAGAGAGAAGAGATGCTAAAGATGTGGCATCAGTCTCCTGACATCCTGACAGCATTATTCTCCTTCCATCTGTCCCAAAATGTGTGTTTATCTTTAATCTCCCCCACACACACCCTCACAGCTGTTTTCTCCTCTCTGCTGAACACACTCTCCTCTGGCTCCAAGCTGATTTGTAAGCTTTTTAAGTGATAAAAAGTGCACCTATGAAGTCTTTCGCTCCTGAGGTTTTGTGAGTATCGGAAGTTATTTTCTCAGCTGGTTGAGTCTTTGATAACACAGGAGAAGAGAGGTCTAATGAAGGCACACTGCTCCCCCTGCTGGTGAATAACTGTAATGATTAGGGCAAACGAGAGATTTTCACTTTTTCACAGCTGATTTGGTACCTTTCTGAGAACTGAAATCTTTGCTCACAAAACAGTTACCACAGCTGTCTAAACTCTTGATAATTTTTGCAAAACTAATAATACATCTTCATTGCAATTTAAAACAAATGACAACACTAAACACAATTTTTACAAAGCACCTCAAAGAAAACTTTAGATCTAAGATCAGAATTGAAGACAATTAGGCCTGAGGTCACATTATGATATCACATATTCAGTTGCCATCATACTGGTGAGTTAGTGTATAGCTCAGAAAGTGCTGCTTGAATTGCTCACTCACTAAGAAGTACGTCATTATGTATGAAGTAATTGTTAACTACAGACAATGTGTTTTGTGGATGCCTTTTTTGATATTTATTGAATCATTTATTGAGGCAAAAACTGTAAACTCTGAGCTATGGACACTCCTGGAGTATGGACACAAGGAGAGGAACAAGAGCCAAACTGATTTGTGCAGGACAGTGTTTCTGTTATATTGCAGAAATACTCCACCATCCTTAAACCTAATACTTTCCCCACAGACAGTAACTTTCTAAACTTCATCCAAATCTGCCTACTATTTGTCTGATTCTTTTGCTAAAGAGAAGCTGCACGTTGACAGTGACGCTGTGGCAGTTTGCTTTATGTGCACAGTCTGAGGCGCTGTGTTTCGGCTGCACAGCACAGTGCAGGTGGTTGTGTTACTCTGTGATGTAATCCATGCCCCCCCACCCGCAGGCAGATGCTAAGATGGTGTGTGACGTGGTGAGCCGCATGGAGGACACGGAGCCCTACTCCCCCGAGCTGCTCTCCGCCATGACCCGCCTCTGGACCGACTCCGGCATCCAGGAGTGCTTCAGCCGCGCCCGCGAATACCAGCTCAACGACTCCGCCCAGTAGTGAGTACTGCCCCTTTGGGCGGAGCCAGGAATAAGTGTGGAATGTTAGCCGTGGTGTGTCTACAGTAGGAGTCAGGGTTATGCTAAACAACAAGTGTTTGTCATTTACTAAGCACCCGAAGCTTTACTGAAAATCACCATCATCCTGTCATGTGAATCAGAGCTTAAAATCATTACAGTGAGTGCTGTGTTTATGCAGCCCTTCCACCCAGGTAGTGGCACCAAAGTGGCAGCTAAAGTTGGCTTTGGTACATCCCAGCAGCTGTGAGCAAGAGCTGATGACTACTCCACATCATTTCACCTCAGGCCAGTTTGAGTTTCAAACCACAAGCAAACATTTCAAAGAAATGAAACCCTGGACACACACATTCAGAAGGGTTCAATCACGCTCATACACACTCACAAGGCTGTTGTGCGTCACTGTTTTTCTCACATTCAGATTTCAGATGAGTGCACGCTCAATATTCACCACCATCTGTTAGAAGGAAACAGACAGGACTTGCCCGGGTAGGTAGATGGGTTCCTGTAAACTTGTTCATGTCAGGTCAGTTCCTCAGGTCCTTTGCCACTGGCTGAGCCGGCTCCTCTGTGATAATACCCACTACATTACATTTCTGTCATTTTGCGGACGCTCTTATCCAGAGCCACTTACACAGATTACAGTTCTATCCATTTATACAGCTGGATATTTACTGAGAGAATTCTGGGTTAGGCACCTCACAGTGGGGTACAACAGCAGTGCGTGCAGTGTGTGTGTGTGTTTTGTATGTGTGGTTGTGGGTGTTTTGTGTGTGATGAAATTTTATTTTATTGATAAAAAAAGACTTTGATTACACATGAAATGATTTACTCCAAAAAGACAGTAATTTACTGTAGTGAACAATTACTTTATACATGTATGAGTTGATATGACAATTTTGCATGTTATGAACAAACACAGGGACATGAGTTTTAAACACCACTCCTCTTTTCTCTTTTGTGTTTTTGGGTAAGGATAATGTGCCAATTGCTGAGTGAACAATTTAGCAATTAGCACTTTCTGAGCTGACCACTTTGATAACCCACCTGACAAAATTATTTAAATCGAGCATGTGACATCATAATGTGACATCAAGCCAAACTGACTTGAATTTTGAACTTAAGCATTGGTGATTTTCTGTTGGCTGTGCATGTACATTTACACTTACATTTATTCATCTGGCAGATGCTTTTATCCAAAATGACTTACAAGTGAGGTACAATACAACACAAGCGAAAAACCATACAGAGTCAACAATATTAGAAGTACTGCATGACAAAGTTCCAAAGGTTGGCCGGGCGAGGTACCAACTAGCAGGCAAAACTAGCAAGTGTGTTAAGCCATTACAACCAAACCATTATGTTAAACCATTACAACCAATGTGCATGTGCATTTTTCTGAAATCAACCATTCATGAAAAAAAGTGTTCTGCTGATTTAGGTTTAGGTGAGGAGGTTGTGTGTTTCATTAATATGGTTTAGGCAAAAACTGTAATTGATGGATATACATTTTAGAGGCTTCCCCCTAACCCACCTCTCTCTTTCTCTCACTGTAGCTATCTCGACAGCCTTGACCGGATTGGTGCTCCAGACTACCAGCCAACGGAGCAGGACATTCTCAGAACCCGAGTGAAGACCACTGGAATCGTGGAAACCCACTTCACCTTCAAAAACTTACATTTCAGGTGAGCGACTGATGTTGCATCACAATGTGTGAGAGTATAGTTTTGCATGACAATATGTGAGTATAGTTTTGTGTGACAATGTGTGGGAGTGTAGTTTTGCATGACAGTGTGTGAGTATAGTTTTACATGACAATGTGAGAGTATGGTTTTGTGTGACAGTGTGCAAGTATAGTTTTGCGTGACAGTGTGTGAGTATAGTATTGTCAGACAGTGTTTGGTACTGTATATGAGAATATATCCCGTACTTAGACAATTTTTAGAAATAGCTCGGGAAGAATATGAAGTGCCAATGTAATTGTGTGAACTACTTCAAGTTTAACTGGCCACAACATAATCACATGGCATACAATCACATTTGGCACCTCCTCTAACTCGAACAAGGGTTAATTATAGATGAACCAATTTTAATAAAATGAGAGAATTTAAGCAAATTAAAGAGAAGAAAAGAATAAAATAATTTCAATTAGAATTTATTTTAAATTTTAAAAATTTAAACAAAATCTTGACTGGAACAATGAGTAAAATTTTGTGAGTAAGCAGTCTCTATTTTGGATATGTGAAAGCTTACAAAAAAGTTATTTTTTTAAAAGGACAACAAAATATGTAAGAAGACAGTTCAGAGAGATAAATAAAGTGGACTACAGGAGCTGATGAGATCTGGTCATAGGCAGAAATTAAAGGCACAGAATTTCAGAATCAGATTCAGAATCAGATTTATTGGCCAAGCATGTTAGCACACACAAGGAATTTGGTTCCGGCTGTTGGTGTCTCTCAGCAGTACTGACAATATACAGAATATACAGAGACAATATACAGCGACAATGTACATCTTATTTACAGACAAAATACATAATATACAAGCAATTTACAGATAATATAAAAGACAAAAAATATACATAAAGTGCAAGTGTGGTGGTGCAAGCAACAATAATGGCATAGCAGATGATACTGGTCAGCTATTTATGAGAGTGATGGCATGAGGACAGAAGCTGCTCCTGTGTCTGGTCGTTTTGGTGTACAGGGTTCTGTAGCGCCTGCCGGAGGGGAGGAGTTGAAAAAGGTTGTGTCCAGGGTGTGAGGAATCTGTAATGATTTTCCCTGCCCGTTTCCTGGTTCTTGAAGAGTACAGGTCCTGGAGGGTAGGCAGGGGAGCACCAATGATTTTTTCTGCTGTCCTTACTGTTCACTGCAGTCTGTTCCTGTCCTGATTTGTGGCTGCTCCGATTCACACTGACACCAGAGTTATTAATGCATGGAACAGCAGAAGTAGAGACCCTGACTGTTGAAGAATAGGTGCTACATCCACTCTAAACTGCAGGCAAAATCAGGAGCCCTGATGGACTGAACGGCTTTTTCTTCTCACTGCGTCATGACATTGTGTAACTCCTGTTGCTTGCTGCCAGGTTGTTTGATGTCGGAGGTCAGAGGTCAGAGAGAAAGAAGTGGATTCATTGCTTTGAGGATGTAACAGCCATCATCTTCTGTGTGGCCCTCAGTGGGTACGACCAGGTGCTGCATGAAGACGAGACCACGGTGAGGTCCGCTCTGTTCACAAAAAACATACCTGTATACAGCACATACACACTCATACCTGTATACAGCACATACACACCCATACCTGTATACAGCACATACACACTCATACCTGTATACAGCACATACACACCCATACCTGTATACAGCACATACACACCCATACCTGTATACAGCACATACACACTCATACCTGTATACAGCACATACACACTCATACCTGTATACAGCACATACACACCCATACCTGTATACAGCACATACACACTCATACCTGTATACAGCACATACACACCCATACCTGTATACAGCACATACACACCCATACCTGTATACAGCACATACACACTCATACCTGTATACAGCACATACACACCCATACCTGTATACAGCACATACACACTCATACCTGTATACAGCACATACACACTCATACCTGTATACAGCACATACACACCCATACCTGTATACAGCACATACACACTCATACCTGTATACAGCACATACACACCCATACCTGTATACAGCACATACACACCCATACCTGTATACAGCACATACACACTCATACCTGTATACAGCACATACACACCCATACCTGTATACAGCACATACACACCCATACCTGTATACAGCACATACACACTCATACCTGTATACAGCACATACACACCCATACCTGTATACAGCACATACACACCCATACCTGTATACAGCACCACATGCATACATACATGCAGCACATATTTCTTGCAATATATACATAAGCATCAAAGCACACAAAGCATGAACACACAGGCATACACACATACCATATGTAAACAAGCATACAGGTAGCACATGTGCGTGCACACCTCGGGCAGCATGTATGCACATTCACGTGTACAATTCATATACTCAACAACACATTATGTGTTTCTAATCAATTGCATTACGTTCCCGTTGATTCAAAGAAATTATGATTGGTTCAACTTGATCACGTGATTGTTGTTTAGTGGTTCCTGGTTCGTTGGCATGCACTCAGACTGGCATTATGGGTACTGAGGGGATCCATCCTAACTGTTTTCCCTGTAGGTTTATCTTCTGAAGGTAATCTTCCCTTTCTTTCTCTCTTTCTCCCTCTCCTCTCCCTCTCCTGCATTTGCTCCGGTCTCGCCTCTGCAGAATCGCATGCACGAGTCTCTCATGCTCTTCGATTCCATCTGTAACAACAAATTCTTCATTGACACTTCCATCATCCTCTTCCTCAACAAGAAAGACCTGTTTGCTGAAAAGATCAAGAAGTCTGCCCTGACCATCTGTTTCCCTGAATACACAGGCAAGAACCTATTTGTCTTTTTGTAGTTACTGCCTTAGTAGCAATGGTCACACAATGTGTTCCATCAGGAAGAGTTTGCCATCATACCTTGCCTAATAATGTCAACAATAAAGTTTGAGGTCAATATGTCTTACTTAAATTTCAAAAGGAAATTAATAATAATATACAATATTATTGAAAACGAACATAATGTAAAAGGTCACATGGCTTAGACGTTAGAGGGCGTATAATCAACACAGAGATTCACAATGTGCCACAACACAGAGATTCACAATGTACCACAACACAGAGATTCACAATGTATCACAACACACAGTGATTCACAAAGTCAATTACTGCACCACAACATTAGAGGAATGCCTTTATGTTTCTGTATTTTAACATTGTTGCAATGTAATGCAGCTCTGTCTGAAACTCCTGTTGATTGCATTTTGAACACATTTTGACTGATCTCTATGGCCAAGTCATGTTGAATGAGCCTGACACTTTTCACTGTTCTTTTGAGCTTTCATTATGTTATTTCTGTGGTCAAATTGTCAGACGCAGTATACTGTTCAGGGATAGACAGTAGTGGAGTTGACTTTGACACTGTGCTTGTGCTTGTCTGTCTGTCTCCTCCCGTGACCCCTCCTCTCTCCAGGCCCAAACACCTATGAGGATGCAGCTGCCTACATCCAGTCTCAATTTGAGAGTAAGAACCGCTCTCCCAACAAAGAGATCTACTGTCACATGACCTGCGCCACAGATACGGGCAACATCCAGGTGGTCTTTGACGCTGTGACCGACATCATCATCGCCAACAACCTGAGGGGTTGTGGCCTGTACTGATACAGTAAAACTCTGGAGATAATCAATAATTACTACTACTGAGAGAGCAAGCTGATTAATAATAATGACCATTTTAAAGGACACACACACATATAAAAAATGTCTCAACAACCTGCCAACAGAACTGATTTCTTATAGAAACCCAGCCCTTTTATCCTTTTGTAGGAAGCTGTCTTTTTAAAATGGCCCATTTTTTATTTACATAAAGAACACTAGTCTTCATTTAATTTTATAGTTAATTGTCTGCACATTTATTATATGAATATCAGCAAAGTGGTTACTCATTTCTCTGAGATATTACTGAGACATATCAGTGAGGATTATAACAGTAATAAGAACTGGCATTGATTAGTGAGAACATCACAGTGTAGATTTCTATAAGGGGACTGGGTTTCCATGGTAATCCTGTTTGTAAACAAAAAAGTGAAAACAAGTCATTTGCTTTGTTTTTACTGGTGGATCAGGGACTTCCCAGGTGCCGCCTGTCTGTCAGGCAGGTCTTGCTATTGGCTGCATCCAATTAGGGGTGGGCCTTGGCATTCTCATATGAGGCCTCTCAGCCAATGACATTTCAAAAAAGTGTCCTATCAGTGCCAACCTGAGAATGGCATGATTGGAATAAGCACTAAAAATATTACAGAAACAAGAACTTATGAATATTATCATGTACTATTGTAATTTTTTTATTGTCATTGGTTAATGACTATTTATTTATTTATCCTCATGTCACCTTTGTACTCACAGCACATCATGTACCTGCCATTATCCTTCACTTCTCTACTTCCTGTTTTTGTTCTGCTCAGGCTGGTTTACAGCCTCCAGCTGCTCACTCTGTCACATATTGCATGATCCTCCTACTTTTCAAAACAATGAAACAACAAACAATGAAAATCTCCAAACGGAAAATGCTGAGAAAAATAGTCTCCAATAAAAAAGAAGAAAATGAAGACAAAACCAAAAGGACAACATCAGTAAAACTAAAGACACTGAATGGGGTTGGGGGTGAGGCAAACACTGAGTGACATCCATCCAACCAGAAAGCATCTTCGGTGCTGGTCCCTAGGATGTGTTTTTCAGTAGAATGCTGCAGACCTGATTCTACGGGCAGAAGGAGAAAAAAATGAGACAAAAAATTTGTTTGTTATAGCACATTTTTACAATCAAGATGGTTACAAAACATCTTCCAGAGGGTGCATTTTCCAGAGGGAACCCAAGCCAACTGGGAAAAAACTGGAATATTATTCCTTGACCATGGGACCATGGTAAAAGACAATAATAATAATATACAGTAAGTATATTTATTTATATCCTACTTAATTGTTAGGCTGAAGAACACATTTTTCTCCTTCTGCAGATGTCTCCGTTGTTCCAACAGGCCCCTGAGGATAGTTCTGAACTGTCCCCCTAACTTTGCCTCTGTACCCCATGTAAGAACGTTTACTTATCTTGGAAGATTTTTTGGAAGAGTTTCCACTTTGGAGTGGACAGCTGTACATATTAACATGCTTTGTCTTGGTTTTGTAACTTGAACTAAAGCACCTACCAGGTGTGCATAGAAAAGCACAGGTCTCACTCACTGTCTAGAGAGATCTTTCTTCTCTTATGCTGAATAAAGACTCCTGTATATATTGAGATTTCAAATCAGACCTCTCTTCTTTTCTGACACTCCTTTCTGCTGTCCTGTCCTTTCAGCAACCACTTTTCTGGGTTCCAGTCTCCGCCATACTGAATGGTTGTTCTTTCATGTGGGGTGTTTGTGCTGAAAACTCAAACAAATGTAGTGCTTGCATTAAAGGCCACCGTTTCCATGACTACATCTTGGGCCATTTTGACTTTTGATTGTCACCATAGTGTCACTTCTGCAACCTGATGAATAAACACGCCTGCACCTCTTGACAGCAGAGTAAAATAGAAAGACAAGGAAGATGCAAAGAAGCAGAAACAGGAATTGTCTGAGGGGCTGATTGTTCACAGGCTTCAGCTAATCAGCATAACTGATACAGCCGGTCTCTCTGTATGAGCTTCGGCCTCTGTGCCTCACAGTTAGGACTGGGGGAATGCCTACTTTCTGCAGTTAGCTACAATGAAATTACCGAACTGGTGTTGCAGTTAAAACTGTGAACATAGCACGATTGTCTTGATGAAGTTTTATTCTGGTCTGGATTCTTTTTGATAATGGTGATACCAAAAAAGTATTTCCACTGAGATGCTTCATACCACTCCAAGTATTATCCAGATGTGGTTTAGTTACCCCCTCAAAACTGTTACACATGATTTCACAGCAGTTGTTAAAAATACATAGTATTCATATGAATATGAATGCAGCATCAGTGAATATTCTAAGATCATTTATTATATTTAACATACTTTATATTTAATGCAAAGCTTAGTTATTGCTTCTGTTTCTGTGGTTTTAATTGTGAAGCTCGGCACAAAGGTGCAGTGGTGTGCGGGGAGTTTATGTGTTCATGGCCGTGCAGCAGGAGTGCTCTGCACAGCAGCGACCAGCCATCACTCTGCCTCTCTGCCTCTGTATCACTCTGCCTCTGTATCACTCTGCCTCTGTATCACTCTGCCTCTGTATCACTCTGCCTCTCTGCCTCTGTATCACTCTGCCTCTGTATCACTCTGCCTCTCTGCCTCTCTAACACTCTGCCTCTCTAACACTCTGCCTCTCTAACACTCTGCCTCACTGCCTCTCTAATACTCTGCCTCTCTAACACTAACACTCTGTCTCTCTAACACTGTCTCTCTAACACTCTGCCTCTCTGCCTCTCTAACACTCTGCCTCACTGCCTCCCTAACACTCTGCCTCCCTAACACTCTGCCTCACTGCCTCCCTAACACTCTGCCTCCCTAACACTCTGCCTCTCTAACACTCTGCCTCACTGCCTCCCTAACACTCTGCCTCTCTAACACTCTGCCTCTCTGCCTCCCTAACACTCTGCCTCTCTAACACTCTGCCTCTCTAACACTCTGCCTCACTGCCTCCCTAACACTCTGCCTCTCTAACACTCTGCCTCTCTAACACTCTGCCTCTCTAACACTCTGCCTCTCTGCCTCCCTAACACTCTGCCTCTCTAACACTCTGCCTCTCTGCGCTGCGTTAGGGAAATGCTGACACCAGACCTGTGGCCCAGCTCACAGCTCATTTATTACTGTGTATGAAAATTCAAGGCAAGGCAATGCTCACCTGCTCTCCAGAGGCCAACCTGCAGACTGACATAATCACATATACTTCTCATAAAAGACTGTACACAAAATACAATGAAATAAAAAATATATGCAATATTTAGTAACATTCAGAAAATGACAAGGGCATCTGATAAACAATTCAATAGAATAATCATTCTATCACATCTAATATAAATGACACAATACAAGATATAAGAAGATATAAGATATGAATAATAATCACCATCTATATGTGATACCTGCAGTACTTATAATAAAACTCTTACAGGCATGATAAAATATTTTACACAAAAAAAACTAAAATGTGCAGAAACCATGAAGCCTCCAAGGCAGCCTCTTCAATATAGCTAACAAGGCTGTGCTTGCTAGCTAGTGTGCTAATTATGTTAACAAACTTATCCTGTTAAAATACTCCTTTATAAACTGGAACAATGACAATGTGATTGATATTACATTACGTGCATTTAGCAGGCGCTCTTATCCAGAGCCGGTTCCAGCACAAGAGAACAGAAGTGTATCCATTCAACTTGAATGAGCAACAGATACAAACTGTTAACTATGTACACATAGTCAAAATTTAAAACCCAACAAACATTTTTATCAGCATGTAACTTTCACCTATCTACCCTCCAGTAGGCAGTTTTCAGACTGGAGAATCCGTTTTCTGACAGGCAATTTTATGAGACATCTCTGTCGTTAAAAATCGAGACATTTTGTAATAATCTCGGGGAACTAAGAAAATTTCCTATATGCCATTTACTATTTAACTGTGGAAATTCTGGTAATTCAATATTTTTACATGCAAATAAAATGTACCCTAAAAGTCTAAAAACACACCCAGATTACACTTTCTCCAGGTAAAGTCTCACACACCCACTTTAGTTTGTCCAAGTGAAGTCTGCAGGGAAAGTGTGTCCCCAGTCCTCTGTTGGGGACACATAATGTCATCTGCAGTTTTCTAAACTCCTGTGACGGATTCCTTTACTGATGGAATCAAATCTACCATTCAGCCGGGGCAGCAGTGGCATGCATGACCTGAAGGAGGTGCTATGGATTCTGTGTTCCAACAATGACTCAAGACAATCCAGAGCCGTTTCCAGTTTTTATTCTTAAATTGAAACAAAAACCAAAAAAAATGAAACACCATACGCTCTCAGGCTCTTCTGATAGTCATGTGTGTCCACTTTCTCCAACTCCAACTGAAGTTAAATTTACTATGATGTCATAGAGAATTTCTGAATCTAGATTTCCCTCTGAGGATCTCCACTTCAGCAGCTGAGGAGGCTTTGTAGCATCGACTGGAGAACTTCACAGTGACAGCAGGGTGAGAAACTAATACCTCTCGTCCATTACCCTGTGGTGGTGTACCCAAGCAAATCCCTGCCCTTTTAGCATGACATGCATCTCTACCAGGACCGAGGAACATCTTTGGAAAATCATGACCCCATACAACACCAGAAAACCTGCAGCAAAACCTGCACTAGAGTGATGTAAGGGTAAAAGGCTTGGAAGCGTTTTTACTTTGTAAAGAGAGAGGACAAGGAGACAACTTACCCACCCCAACACACACACCCACCAACCCCAAAACACACCAACCTCAACACACAGCCATCTCTCCAAACAGACACCGTCCCACACTGAGAGCTGTGGCCCATCTTTGAGCCTGTATCTGGTAGGTTAGGCCCTGTAGGGTACAAGAAGGAGAGTGAAATTATTCCCTGTTTTGTACTGCACCTTCCTGCCCCTTTGGGCCTGAAATTGCGACAGAATCAGTTCAGCTGGAAATATAACAGAGTAAAAAAGACAAAGAATGATGTATGAAAAAGATAGATTTATTTAATGACAAAGTAAAATAAAACAAAAAATAAAATGGAAAACTAAAATGTCAATAAAAACTACTCATATAGGAAGACAGAGACCAGGGCCAGCAGCATGCTGTCCCACTGCTCGCTGCCAAAACAGTGAGGAGAAAACAGACATACAAAATGAGAACACAGAACAGCATCTCAGAAGAACAAAATAATCGATCTACAAAGTGAAGATTAGCCACAGCTTTACAACAGCATTTCCTTCCTTTTTCTTAAAATGCATTACAAAATTGATAATTAGAATAACAATAAAATTAATAATAATATTACTATATAAACAGCCCCATTCTTGGGCAAGTGTTGAGTGGTTTAAACAAATTCATTGGGACTCCTCTCAGCCAGCACCACCTCCACTGATCACAGGGAAACGACATGGGACAGACAACGAAAAAAAAAAAAAAAACAAAAAAAAAAAAACAACAAAGAAAACAGACCTCTCATAAAAGTTTGTTTCACTTTAAACTGAAATGTGGGAATCTTTATTTTCCTGACTTTGTTTATTATCATTGTGTGTAATCTCTCCAGCATCTCCCACCTAAAAAAATAAAACCAAAATTACAAAATAATCTTCACCCCCCAGCTATGTGCACTAGTGAGTGTCCATTCTGAGAATCTGAGGTCCTGTTAGGTGCTCCTCTGTAAGATAACTGTTACTTATCCTTACTATAATCCTTAGCTACATATCTAACTCCAGCTGGAAATCAGTTTCTGAAAGTGAAACCCAGGAATGGGCTTGTTGAATGTACCAAGCGCAGTCAGTAGATGGCTCCCAGACGGCTGAGAAGCGCTTGATCTGTCCAACAAACCCGCTGTCCCGGGCTGCGAGTTTCCTGTGTAACAGGGAATGGCCTGACAGGGCCATCCTTGGTGTGATCATGTCCTTCCCATCAGCCCTCAGCACATGGAGATGGTGACGTTTATGCCCAGGTTCCCGTTCTCAGCAAACAGCTGTGCGATGGAAGTGTCGAACACCAGGCAGTCACTGTTCATTATCGCCGTGGCGATGCCCTCGTGGATGGAGCGGGGCGTGGCCTCCCAGGTGAGCCGGCGGCGGTGGCCGTTGAGCTCCAGGCGGTAGGCGAAGTTCTCGGCCTGCTTGCGTGTGCCGATGAGCTGCACGATGGCGAAGAACTGCTGGTGGCCGTCGTACTTCTCCTGCTTCTCCAGCACCAGCATGAAGTGGAAGCCGAAGCAGGACTGCATCATCACCCAGTCCACGGCGCCCGGCAGGTTGATGTCTGTGGCCAGGAAGACGATGTCCTCGCCCTGCAGCGTGGTGATGGACTTGTGCTGGTGCATCAGGTGGGGCATGACGGCGTCCAGAGAGCCCTGCCACTTGCAGGAGGCGCCGGGGCAGGGGCAGGAGTACGGCCGGAACTCGCACAGCTCCTCGTGTTCGGTCTTCTCTGTGTGCGGCAGCGTCACCTCGCAGCCCGACGAGGCGTACTTGCAGGGGAACAGCACCGAGTTGGCCACCTTCTCCATGGCCAGGTTGCGTATGGAGCCCAGGGGGCCTCGGCAGGTGGGGCAGCAGGTGAGTTTGGGCCGGCAGTTGCTGCAGACGAGGTGGCCGCTCTGGCACTGCAGGATAGGGGGCAGCACATAGTCAAAGCACACAGGGCACTCGAACAGGCTGGCCAGGTCGCTGTTGGAGGCCGTGGTGCCGGACAGCGCCGGGACTCGCTGGGAGGGGGCGCACTTGGAGGTTCCTGTGGGCAGCGCTGCGGCGGTCTGGCGACTCATATCTGCACCATGGCAACCGTGAGGACAGACCGGAGACAGGGCCAGCAAATTAATACACAAATACATAAATCTGACACAGGATAATACGATACACTTTAAGAGCACTGTTCATATTAGCATAGCTGGGAGCTGTTGTAGCTACCTTAAAAGGTCTCAATTTGTTTTGACTGTATGTTGAACAGATTCAACTATTCAACTTACACTACAATGATCTGAGTAACATATAACAAACTAAATATCTTTCACTGGTTAAGTGATCCACCGCTTGAAAAAGTTTAAGAACCACTCCATTTAAAACCACAATTCTGCTGAGAGTGAACATTGAGGTTCAATAACCAATTGCTGGCGTACCCAAACAGACAATTACAAACTGACAAGTAACAATGAAACAATTAACTGGTTAGATTTACCTGACATGAAATAAGCTCAGTTATTGACAAATTAACAATTTGAAAGACAAAGGTTCTTAAACTATTAACAATTAAGAGTTTTGGGGAACAGGTGAGGGTTCTTCACAGTGATATACACTGAACTCCAAAAACTTCTTTACTGGTTACTAACATGCAGTTATGGAAGAATATGTACAGCTCTCTAACACACATAATAATTAGGCTAAATATGGGTATCTTGCCTTCGTCCATAGGATGATTTCCAATTATGGCTTCTCCTCTTGAAATCTGGGGTGCTCTCTACAATAAAGTGAGAGAGAGGAATGGTAAATACACTGCCCCAGACAAACACGTACATGTGCACCAGAGAAACAAAAGCTGCAGTCAATCTCATATACAGCATGACATGCATCTCTACCAGGAAGGAGGTGCATCTTTGGAAAATGATGACACCACACAACACCAGAAAACCTGCAGCAAAACCTGCACTAGAGTGATGTATGGATAAAAGGCTTGGAAGCATTTTACCTGCACACACACTTTGTAAAGAGAGAGGAGAAGGATAGAACAAGGCCAGAAGCAGCCCTACAGGGAGAGAAGGGGCCAGAAGCAGCCCTACAGGGAGAGGAGTCAGAGGCAGCCCTACAGGGAGAGAAGGGGCCAGAAGCAGCCCTACAGGGAGAGGAGTCAGAGGCAGCCCTACAGGGAGAGAAGGGGCCAGAAGCAGCCCTACAGGGAGAGGAGTCAGAGGCAGCCCTACAGGGAGAGAAGGGGCCAGAAGTAGCCCTACAGGGAGAGGAGTCAGAGGCAGCCCTACAGGGAGAGGAGTCAGAGGCAGCCCTACAGGGAGAGGAGTCAGAGGCAGCCCTACAGGCAGAGGAGGCCACAGGCAGCCCTACAGGGAGAGAAGGGGCCAGAAGCAGCCCTACAGGGAGAGGAGTCAGAGGCAGCCCTACAGGGAGAGGAGGGGCCAGAAGTAGCCCTACAGGGAGAGGAGTCAGAGGCAGCCCTACAGGGAGAGAAGGGGCCAGAAGTAGCCCCACAGGGAGAGGAGTCAGAGGCAGCTCTACCGGGAGAGGAGCAGGGAGGCAGCCCTACAGGCAGAGGAGGCCACAGGCAGCCCTACAGGAGAGAAGGCCAGAAGCAGCCCTACAGGGAGAGGAGTCAGAGGCAGCCCTACAGGGAGAGAAGGGGCCAGGAAGTAGCCCACAGGGAGAGGAGTCAGAGGCAGCCCTACAGGGAGAGAAGGGGCCAGAAGCAGCCCTACAGGGAGAAGGGGCCAGAGGCAGCCCTACAGGGAGAGAAGGGGCCAGAAGTAGCCCTACAGGCAGAGGAGGCCAGAGGCAGCCCTACAGGGAGAGAAGGGGCCAGAAGTAGCCCTACAGGCAGAGGAGGCCAGAGGCAGCCCACAGGGAGAGGAGTCAGAGGCAGCCCTACCGGGAGAGGAGTCAGAGGCAGCCCTACAGGCAGAGGAGGCCACAGGCAGCCCTACAGGGAGAGAAGGCCAGAAGCAGCCCTACAGGGAGGGGAGTCAGAGGCAGCCCTACCGGGAGAGGAGTCAGAGGCAGCCCTACAGGCAAAGGAGGCCACAGGCAGCCCTACAGGGAGAGAAGGGGCCAGAAGCAGCCCTACAGGGAGAGGAGTCAGAGGCAGCCCTACAGGGAGAGAAGGGGCCAGAAGCAGTCCTACAGGGAGAGGAGTCAGAGGCAGCCCTACAGGGAGAGAAGGGGCCAGAAGCAGCCCTACAGGGAGAGGAGTCAGAGGCAGCCCTACAGGGAGAGATGGGGCCAGAAGTAGCCCTACAGGCAGAGGAGGCCAGAGGCAGCCCTACAGGGAGAGGAGACAGAGGCAGCCCTACAGGAGAGAAGGGGCCAGAAGTAGCCCTACAGGCAGAGGAGGCCAGAGGCAGCCCTACAGGGAGAGGAGTCAGAGGCAGCCCTACCGGGAGAGGAGTCAGAGGCAGCCCTACAGGCAGAGGAGGCCACAGGCAGCCCTACAGGGAGAGAAGGCCAGAAGCAGCCCTACAGGGAGGGGAGTCAGAGGCAGCCCCTACCGGGAGAGGAGTCAGAGGCAGCCCTACAGGCAGAGGAGGCCACAGGCAGCCCTACAGGGAGAGAAGGGGCCAGAAGCAGCCCTACAGGGAGAGGAGTCAGAGGCAGCCCTACAGGGAGAGGTCTCTTCAATATAGCTTTTTCCACTATCCTGTTTACATGCCTGACTGCTGATCTGATCCTAAATTCTGTTTCCAGTACCATCCTTTTCAAAACTGGATAGGAAGCCTCTCCTCTACTGCACCATTGTCAGACAGCTGAGGTTTGAAGATGCAAAGGGTCGATCAGGTGCACCTCCACAAGGAAGAAAGTGACATGCATCGGCAGACTCTAATGTAATGGTTCTCTCGTGAGCTGTTAAAGGATTCTGGATCCTGTTCATGTGAGTCGCTTTTACTCACTGCTGTATACGCTGTCTGCCATCTTCCATCTTCCTCCTTCCCACTTGTTTGTGATAAGACCTTGGCCAACTTCTTCTAGTAATGCCCCTTTGACCCTGTGATCACAGGCCTCTGTATGATGAGACTGCTATTTTACACTATGGTTTTGCACTATAACATAGCCTTCAGAGGAATTTTTGTCAAAAACACTCTATAGGTATCATAGCCAGGTGCAGCCAACCTTTTTCTTAATTGATGAAGGGTGTGTTTCATTATACTCATGCCTATTATCAGGTCATCAGGCTTGTGCCCCACAATGGGGACACAAACTTTACAGCCACAAAATTCCATTTCAAGGTTGAGGACAACTTTAGGTGACATGACACATACTCAACCACCACATCCCACTATCACAACATCAACATCTTCATGGTTTTCCAGGACAATGAAGCCACTCTTAGTACGCTTCTTTTCAGCTGCCTCACTGAGTGCACATGCTGGATCCACTATCCAACACGGCACATGGGGTAACCTTGTTGCTAGTATGGTTAGGCATGTAAAACAAACTGTGACTCTGTCTCACAAAGTGCATGTTCAAGAACAGCATATTCTCAGGTTATAAGAGTCAGGTGGGAAATTGTGCCTTGCTGGGAGCATTACAGTCTCCCTCCGAGCACTGGTCACTTAGTTTCCCCCCCCCTTGGGACGGTGATGGTGTATTTGGCATGACGGTTTGGAGCACAAAGTGCAAATCAGCTGAAACATACATGTCATACAATGAGATGCAGCAGTGTGGCCCCTAAAACCACAGACCCTCCAAGCGTTTGCATTAAAGACTCCGCTGGTGTCTGCTATAGTGCAGCACAGCCCTGCTCGCACTGTGCTGCTGCACTCTGTACAAAACCTGCTTCAGCGCAGACATCACACAGCCTCGGATCAGACCCCCGCAACCGGACTGCTGACGAAGCTGCTACTTTGGATTGATGCTGAGGCTTCATTTGCATTTCATTACAAAGCAGCTGCCTTGTTTCTTTGCTGAGATGCACTGGGCATTTTCCTGTTCCCACTTAAATTCATCAATCCTCTCCCGAATGTGTTTTGGGTTCCACTCAAGTATTGGTCTACTTTCAAATGCCTACACGAGCTCAGGGCCCGGGCACTACCTAAACATCCATGCTACTTCCGAACCCATGTTCTCCATACATCTGCCCTGGCAATGCAGGGGTCCTTAACCAAGCCAGCAGCCTTATCGAGTCTAATCCAATAATCAACAAGACTCTCATTCAGTTTAGGAATGGTAGATAGGATGATGTGTCCCTGAAATATTGTAGTGGTATGTTGCGAAACAACCCCAGGATGTTGTGTGGTGTCAAGTGAAGGATTGTCTGTGAGATTTCACACTCATATTTATCTGGGTTACATCATGACCCCCAGAAAGTCATAAATGGCTACTGGACAAAACCGCCTACCCCAGTGGACTCCTGTGAGACCGGTTTGGCGGCAACAGACACACCAACCTGCTAACCTGTTTGGCTTATCATATCACTCCATTTCTGCGACGCCTCAATTCCCCCACTTAGCACAGAACGATCACTGAAATTACTGAATGTAACTAGCACAATGCGGCATCTGACCGCGACCGGTGTCACATGCCGGCCGCCAGATTAAACCAGGGTGGTGAGAAAGCTAAACTTTACACGGCCTTGCTTATTTCAGACGACACACAGTGCAGACAGACTTAACATTACCATTCATCCCCATGTTGTTTCGCGTGAAAAAGGAACATTTTAAAAAGAGTGCAACTCTCTTACACCTGCCTCCGATAAAGTTAACAACGTCTTCCCGCTGGAGACAGGAAAAGGAAGTACAGTAGACTAAAAATGTGCAAAAATGGCCTCGGTTTTGATCATTTTAATTTGCATCCTGTGCAATTATGCGTCAGTCAAGGCTTAACGTACTGCCTCCAACGACGTGGACAGCAGCTCTAACACAATCGAACAGTCACTCAAAACTAGGCATAAAAGCACCTGTAATTTCAGAGTTTACCATCAGAAAACCAGAGGTGTAGCCACAGTGTTAAAGGCTATTAGTTAACAGAAATAAATATTTTATATTTATTTTTATTTACTAAAACAAAAGTAACATGCTTCTTTGTAGAGTATTTTCATGTGCTGTAAAGGGCTCATACTGTACTTATGGAAAACTCTTTTCTTGAATGCAGGTCAGAACATGGATAACATATGCATGCCACAAGACTTTGTCCACTAAATAAACTGGTACTTTTAAGGCAGAACCAAAATACTAGCGCCAATGTCCTACACGTACAGTTTCTGACAAGTCAAAGACAGACAGACGTGAAACATAAATTGCTCACAGCGAAAACGACAATGAATCTAAGTCATTCTCACCCAACTATTACTACAACTGAGTGTTTACAGTTAATTATGCTTCTCGTGCGATTTAATTGCGGTTCATCCATCTGGTTATGCAGACCAGTGTGGCTAAGTTAAATGGAAAATGTAGCAAGGATGTAAAATGAAATAGGAGGTGCATATCTAACTAAATTCAGCATTTGCTTTCTCCCCAAATTGGTGAACTGGATGGATGTACAATCACAAGCTTGAAGCCCGACCAGGAATGTAAATTAATTACAGTAATCAGTTATTATCATAACATCAGATGTATGCTCAAGGAGGCAAACTTCCCTGGTAAAATCTGTTGTACCTTTCAGCATTATATAAACTGTAACGCTAAGGTTACACCTTACTTATCGCAACTGTCTCTGCAATGGTGACGCCACCATTAATACAGGTCAATTAAATATCCCTGATGAAAAACTGCAATGGTTACAATTATATTCTAGCAATTCTCAGCCTACATTTGTTTCTTTCGCATGAACTAACTTTAAAGAAGAAAATCAGCTTAAATTAAATTTTAACTACTTGCTGTTTCTTGTACTTAAAAATAATGTATATGTAGTGTTCACTCTTGATTTGGAACATAGGTATATGTGTATCAGTTTTGTCAGTAAGTATTATTAACATCATAATAAAACCTAGTGCTAATTGTAAAGCTGAAAACAAAAGCAGTTTCCCAAAATAATTAGCTACATTAGACCATTTACTATGACCTGCAAACAAGCTTAATGTTTCTCTTTTATTTAATAAGGCAAGCTGCTTACAACACCTTCACCCAAAGTCTGAGGAGCATTTCATGTGATGCTAATAATAATCACATATTTTTTATTATTAGTCTACATGTGTTTATTGTTATTCATTGTTTTCGCAGCACTTCATGGTCAATGGCACTTATTACACAAAGGTGCAGTATTCAGTTTATCGATTTAAGTTTCTTTGATTAACAGAAGTGCTACATTCAGGTTAGGTGAGGCAGGGTTATAATCTCGACGTTTCGTGTGGCAGCTACACGTTATTACGTTAATGCACCCAGGTTAGGGAGAAGTCATGATAGCTGGGTATTATCAGAATCAGAATCAGATTTATTGGCCAAGTATGTTAGCGCACACACAAGGAATTTAGTGCCAGCCGTTGGCGTCTCTCAAGCAATACAGACAACATACAGACAATGTACATGTTATTTACAGACAATACGCAATACACAAGCAATATACAGATCATATAAAAGACAAACAATATGCATAAGGTGCAAGTGTGTACTACTTATAGTCATGTCTGTAGACTTGAATGCCTGGAACCAGACACAGGAGCAGTTTCTTTCCTCATGCCATCACCCTCATAAACAGCTGACCAGTATTATCTGCTATGCCATATGCTATGCTAACAAGCTACTCTTGTGTCTTCAGATAGTTGTGACACCCTGCCTCAGATCTACAAATACTGCGTTGTACGAATACTTATGCATCACAATTTCATTCCCATACGTGGTGCACGTTGTTGATGTTTGCACTAGCACACACACACACACACTTGCACTTTATGTATATTGTCTTTTATATGATCTGCATATTGCTAAGTATATTGTGTATTGTGTGTAAATAGCATGTGCATTGTGTGTATGTGTTGTCTGTGTTGCTTGAGAGACACCAACGGCCGGAAGCAAAGGCCTTGTGTGGGCTAACATGCTTGGTCAATAAATCTGATTCTGATTTTGATTCTGATCTGATCTGACTCTGATCACAAAAACAGGGCGAGCAAAAACATTCCCAGGCTAGCAAAAGCACTAGCTCAGCAAGCGGCTAGGCCGCGATCCTCTCCCCCCCACGACACAAACAGGTTAGCCGGCGGCGATCTACGACAGCTACCGCTGCAATACGTCTCAACACAACTTCGTTGTGCAGCCTGAACACAGCAGGAGAGCTTAACACCGTTGACATTAACACTGAGAGCCCCCGCGACCGCAGAGTCTCCTGTCAGACGCGATCGCTGCGCTAGACACCGGCCTCCAAACACAAGCGGAATCGCTACCTGAAGAGTATACATTAAACGCTCACCGTCCCACAAACGTAACGAAACAGAGATGATTTTACCTCTAGACGCCCCCCTCCTTGTTTTTACACATATGCTCAGCTTTTCAGGGTGGATCGGTGTCTGTTTAGCCGGACAGGCAGCTATCAAACTAGCTAGCTTGCATGCTAACGCTAATGCTCCGACAGAAACAAAGGCGAAACTGCGGGTTTTCCGCACGCGTGTCCCCCGGCGATGCCATCCGGGATCGGCCGCTTACCTCGGAGTAAGGTTATTTCCTGTTCCCCTCGATTACCGTGCTACAAATCCGCCAGGTATTTTACCCCCACGGAGCCGTCGGTTTTCTTACGATTCGGCTTTCCACATTGACGCCGGCCCCTCGGGCGCGCACACGCCGTTGTTTAAATACTTTTCGCCGGAGCGCGCTTTCGTCCGAGCGGGGGCCGCGCGCTTTGGGAAAGGTGAAACCGGAACGCGCACGCTTTCGTGGAAAACCACCCGGCGCTATATCCATTAGATACCAACGCGGATATTGATCACTATGTCTTGTTGCAAGGTAAACGATGCTTATGTGGTTATATGCATATGGAAAAGATGGCTGTATTTCAGTGACGAGTGAAATACCCATTGGGATAGTAAACCAAATGACAAGACCAAAGGTGAGTTGTTTGTCCTCAGTAATTAGGAGAAAGGGGGGGGGGGACTGGGGAAAAGTCGAGCATTTCTTTCCTTCCTTTTCTTTCAGAGATAGTCTGCAGGGATCATTTTCTTTCTGGCTAATCGGTGCCCAGAAGACATCTTTAAACCACGTCCTTGCACCATAAACTGAGAGAAATATCACCGCCGCAGTCCTGAGGGCCGCAAAACATACACACATAGTCTGAGCAACTGAGTCTAACAGTGAACACCCGTTACATGGGCACACATTGACACAATCTTCAGTTTTGGTCTCATGATTTGGCCATAATTTACCCATAACAGCAGGCTAGAGCCCCCCTTGGTAACATAGATAGATAGATAGATAGATAGATAGACACTTTATTGTTGAGTTGAATCAGTTGATCATAAAGTTCTTTCATTTTTACATTTGTGATGTTTCTTTTGATAACGTCTTATCAAAAGAAAAAAACGACCGCTGATGTAATCACCCCGGATGACACCTCCTCAGATATAACCCATGATCTGCCTCACAACGAATGAGATAATAGCATTTACGGGTACACGTGCGCTTACGCACGCTCGCACGCGCACACGCGCACACATGACAGACCCTTTCGGGATGAAACGTGTGGCCTTCAATGACCGCTGACGAGAGAGCACGGTTAACGATGAGCTCAGGCCGCTAGCCTTTGACAACCGGGCCCTTAATGCCCACGGCGCTACCGCTTTTTAGCGTTAGCGCCCGCCCGGAGCCTGGGCGGAGCACCTCAGCTTCGAACGGACGCGTGTGCCTCGGACGAGCTGCTTCACCTGCTGTACCTCTTTATGAGGCGAGTGGCGCCCTCTGAGGTCCGGGCAGGAGCTACCTGTTGGTAGCTAAGCTAAGGTCCCTGGGCCTGTCATCGTGCGTTTAGGGCAAGGAGGGTTAGCCTTTGATAACCCGGGCCCTTAATGCCCACGTCGCGTTACCGCCGTTTTAGCGTTAGCGCCCGCCCGGAGCCTGGGCGGAGCACCTCAGCTTCGAACGGACGCGTGTGCCTCGGATGCAGGTACTTGCTCTTTATGAGGCGAGTGGCGCCCTCTGAGGTCTCGGCAGGAGCGCTACCTGTTGGTAGCTAAGCTAAGATCCCCGGGCCTGTCATCGTGCGTTTAGGGCAAGGAGGGTTAGCCTTTGACAACCCGGGCCCTAATGCCCACGTTTTGCTACCGGGCGCTTTAGCGTTAGCGCCCGCCCGGAGCCTGGGCGGAGCACCTCAGCTTCGAACGGACGCGTGTGCCTCGGATGCAGGTACTTGCTCTTTATGAGGCGAGTGGCGCCCTCCGGAGGTCCGGCAGGAGCGCTACCTGTTGGTAGCTAAGCTAAGGTCCCCGGGCCTGTCATCGTGCGTTTAGGGCAAGGACGGTTAGCCTTTGATAACCCGGGCCCTTAATGCCCACGCTATGCTACCGCCCGCTTTAGCGCAGCGCCCGCTCGGAGGCGCTGGGGCTGGTTACAGTTTTGCCCGTTCGCCGGCCGGGTGTCTATGTGTACCGAGGCGATTCTGGGCGGGGCACCTCAGGTTCGAACGGACGCGTGTGCCTCGGATGCAGGTACTTGCTCTTATGAGGCGAGTGGCGCCTGGAGGTCCGGCAGGAGCGCTACCTGTTGGTAGCTGGCTAAGATCCCCGGGGCCTGTCATCGTACGTTTAGGGCAAGGAGGGTTAGCCTTTGATAACCCGGGCCCTTAACGCCCACGTCGCGTTACCGCCGTTTTAGCGTTAGCGCCCGCCCGGAGCCGCTGGCGCGGGTTACAGTTTTGCCCGTTTACGCCGGCCGGGTGTCTATGTGTACCGAGGCGATTCTGGGCGGGGCACCTCAGGTTCGAACGGACGCGTGTGCCTCGGATGCAGGTACTTGCTCTTTATGAGGCGAGTGGCGCCCTCAGAGGTCCGGCAGGAGCGCTACCTGTTGGTAGCTAAGCTAAGATCCCCGGGGCCTGTCATCGTGCGTTTAGGGCAAGGAGGGTTAGCCTTTGATAACCCGGGCCCTTAATGCCCACGTCGCGTTACCGCCGTTTTAGCGTTAGCGCCCGCCCGGAGCCGCTGGCGCGGGTTACAGTTTTGCCCGTTACGCCGGCCGGGTGTCTATGTGTACCGAGGCGATTCTGGGCGGGGCACCCAGGTTCGAACGGACGCGTGTGCCTCGGATGCAGGTACTTGCCTTTATGAGGCGAGTGGCGCCCTCCAGAGGTCGGCAGGAGCGCTACCTGTTGGTAGCTAAGCTAAGGTCCCCGGGGCCTGTCATCGTGCGTTTAGGGCAAGGACGGTTAGCCTTTGATAACCCGGGCCCTTAATGCCCACGTTGCTTGTAACCGCCCGTTTAGCGCTAGCGCGCCCGCCCGCCGCCGCTGGCGCGGGTTACAGTTTTGCCCGCTTACGCCGGGGCCGGGTGTCTATGTGTACCGAGGCGATTCTGGGCGGGGCACCTCAGGTTCGAACGGACGCGTGTGCCTCGGATGCAGGTACTTGCTCTTTATGAGGCGAGTGGCGCCCTCTGGAGGTCCGGCAGGAGCGCTACCTGTTGGTAGCTAAGCTAAGGTCCCCGGGGCCTGTCATCGTGCGTTTAGGGCAAGGACGGTTAGCCTTGATAACCCGGGCCCTTAATGCCCCAATGCCCAGCGCCCGCCCGGAACCGCTGGCGCAGGTTACAGTTTTGCCCGCTTACGCCCGGCCGGGTGTCTGTGTACCGAGGCGATTCCGGCACCTCAGGTTCGAACGGACGCGTGTGCGGCTCGGATGCAGGTACTTGCTCTTTATGAGGCGAGTGGCGCCCTCTGGAGGTCTGGCAGGAGCGTACCTATGGTAGCTAAGCTAAGGTCCCCGGGCCTGCGATGCGTTTAGGGCAAGGGAGGGTTAGCCTCGATAACCCGGGCCCTTAATGCCCACGTCGCTACGCCGTTTTAGCGTTAGCGCCGCCCGGATGCAGGTTACAGTTTTGCCCGTTTACGCCGGCGGGTGTCTATGTGTACCGAGGCGATTCTGGGCGGGCACCTCAGGTTGGACGCGTGTGCCTCGGATGCAGGAGGCTCTTTATGAGGCGAGTGGCGCCCCTGGAGGCAGGAGCGCTACCTGTTGGTAGCTAAGCTAAGGTCCCCGGGGCCTGTCATCGTGCGTTTAGGGCAAGGACGGTTAGCCTTCGATAACCCGGGCCCTTAATGCCCACGTCGCGTTACCGCCGTTTTAGCGTTAGCGCCCGCCCGGAGCCGCTGGCGCGGGTTACAGTTTTGCCCGTTTACGCCGGCCGGGTGTCTATGTGTACCGAGGCGATTCTGGGCGGGGCACCTCAGGTTCGAACGGACGCGTGTGCCTCGGATGCAGGTACTTGCTCTTTATGAGGCGAGTGGCGCCCTCGGAGGTCCGGCAGGAGCTTACCTGTTGGTAGCTAAGCTAAGGTCCCGGGGCCTGTCATCGTGCGTTTAGGGCAAGGAGGGTTAGCCTTTGATAACCCGGGCCCTTAACGCCCACGTTGCGTTACCGCCGTTTTAGCGTTAGCGCCCGCCCGGAGCCGCTGGCGCGGGTTACAGTTTTGCCCGCTTACGCCTCGGCGGGTGTCTATGTGTACCGAGGCGATTCTGGGCGGGGCACCTCAGGTTCGAACGGACGCGTGTGCCTCGGATGCAGGTACTTGCTCTTTATGAGGCGAGTGGCGCCCTCGGAGGTCCGGCAGGAGCGCTACCTGTTGGTAGCTAAGCTAAGATCCCGGGGCCTGTCATCGTGCGTTTAGGGCAAGGAGGGGCCCTTAAAACGCCGTTTTAGCGTTAAACATTGACGGAAGTTTTAAGATTACGCCGGCCGGTGTCTATGTGTAAGCTAAGATTCCCGGCACCTCAGGTTCGAAGGGACGCTGTGCCTCGGATGCAGGTTTGCTTAGTGGCGTGCAACGGAAACATCGATCCCGGAAGATTGCGATTAGGCAAGGAGGAGAAAATATTAACGGTTATTAATTAAAGATTCCCAGGGCCTGCCTGTTAAGATGCACGTTTCGGGTTTTAGGGAGAGGGAAAAAATATTAACGGAAACATTGACGGAAGATTAAAGATTAAAGCAGGCTTCGCTAAGCTAAGATCCCGCGGGCCTGTCATCGTGCGTTTAGGGCAAGGAGGGGAAAATATTAACGGAAACATTGACGGAAGATTAAAGATTAAAGCGGGCTTCAAGCTAAGCTAAAGATCCCGGGCCTGTCATCGTGGCGTTTAGGGCAAGGAGGGAGAAAATATTAACGGAAACATTGACGGAAGATTAAAGATTAAAGCGGGCTTCAAGCTGCTAAGATCCGAAGATTAAAGGGCCTGTCATCGTGCGTTTTAGGCAAGGAGGAGAAAATATTAACGGAAACATTGACGGAAGATCAAAGATTAAAGCGGGCTTCAAGCTAAGCTAAGATCCCGGGGCCTGTCATCGTGCGTTTAGGCAAGGAGGAAAATATTAACGAAACATTGACGGAAGATCAAAAGATTAAAGCGGGCTTCAAGCTAAGCTAAGATCCTGGGCCTGTCATCGTGGCGTTTAGGCAAGCAGGGAAAATATTAACGGAAACATTGACGGAAGATCAAAGATTAAAGCGGGCTTCAAGCTAAGCTAAGATCCCCGGGCCTGTCATGAGGCGAGTGGGAGGAGAAAATATTAACGGAAACATTGACGGAAGATTAAAGATTAAAGCGGGCTTCAGCTAAGCTAAGATCCCGGGCCTGTCATCGTGCGTTTAGGGCAAGGAGGAGAAAATATTAACGGAAACATTGACGGAAGATTAAAGATTAAAGCGGGCTTCAAGCTAAGCTAAGATCCCCGGGGCCTGTCATCGTGCGTTTAGGGCAAGGAGGAGAAAATATTAACGGAAACATTGACGGAAGATTAAAGATTAATTAAAGCGGGCTTCAAGCTAAGCTAAGATCCCCGGGCCTGTCATCGTGCGTTTAGGGCAAGGAGGGGAAAATATTAACGGAAACATTGACGGAAGATTAAAGATTAAAGCGGGCTTCAAGCTAAGCTAAGATCCGCGGGGCCTGTCATCGTGCGTTTAGGGCAAGGAGGAGAAAATATTAACGGAAACATTGACGGAAGATTAAAGATTAAAGCGGGCTTCAAGCTAAGCTAAGATCCGCGGGGCCTGTCATCGCGGCGTTTAGGCAAGGAGGAGAAAATATTAACGGAAACATTGACGGAAGATTAAAGATTAAAGCGGGCTTCAAGCTAAGCTAAGATCCCCGGGGCCTGTCATCGTGCGTTTAGGGCAAGGAGGAGAAAATATTAACGGAAACATTGACGGAAAATTAAATACAGCGGGCTTCTGTCAAGCTACGCGGGTCTGACGACATTCCCGGCCGTCCCCGAACCTCCCACCTGCAGCGTTTTTATTTATTTAAAGCGCCAGAAATGGAAATGCGAATGTTACTTAGCAAGGGGGAGCCCCCGTCCAGACCGAGCGGAAGCCGTCGAGATTAAACGGTTACTGTGTCGTGAACAGCGCGTTTAAAATAAAAAACGTAAAATAAAAAAACGTAAGACTGTCCAGATTGAGGTCTTCGGTAAATTGTTCCGAAAACTGGGGCCGGAGGAACTCGTCGAAAGCCGCTTCGGGCGGTTCGGTCGGTCGCTGGGGCTCATGTGATCAGCTAACGGAACTGCATTTGAGCCGAGAGCTCCGGTAAAATGACAGCTTTCCTAAGATAATTATAATAATAATAATAATAATAATAATAATAGTAATAATAATAATGAGCGTTATTTATATAGCACTTTTCGTATCATGAAATGCAGCTCAAAGTGCGTTACGAGAGAAACAATGGAACGATAAACTCCTAAAAAGATAAAAGTAAGATATTAATAGTGAGAAAATGAATTGATAACGATAAAAAACGATGCTAACATGTGAAAGGAAGTAAATCTGACCGTTAATCTGTAGCTGGGTCTGACTGTAAGTCTGTAGCTGAGTCTGACCGTAAGTCTGTAGCTGAGTCTGGCCGTAAATCGGGACCTGAGTCTGACCGTAAATATGTAGCTGAGTCTGACTGTAAATCTGTACCTGAGTCTGACCGTGAATGTGTACCTGAGTCTGACTGTAACCCTAAACCTGAGTCTGACCGTAAATCTGCAGTTGAGTCTGACCGTAATCCTAAAACTGAGTCTGACCGTAAATCTGCAGCTGAGTCCGACCGTAAATCTGTACCTGAGTCTGACCGTAACCCGAAACCTGAGTCTGACTGTAATCCTAAACCTGAGTCTGACCGTAAATCTGTAGCTGAGTCTGACTGTAAATCTGTACCTGAGTTTGACCGTAACCCTGTAGCTGAGTCTGACTGTAAATCTGTACCTGAGTTTGACCGTAACCCTGAACCTGAGTCTGACCGTAACCTAAACCTGAGCATGGCTGTAAAATGTATCTGAGTCTGACCGTAACCCTGTAGCTGAGTCTGGCCGTAAATCTTTACCTGAGTCTGACCGTCAATCTGTACCTGAGTCTGACCGTAACCCTAAACCTGAGCATGGCCGTAAATCTGTACCTGAGTCTGACCGTAAATCTTTACCTGAGTCTGACCGTAAATCTGTGCCTGAGTTTGACCATAACCCTAAACCTGAGTCTGACCGTAAATCTGTACCTGAGTCTGACCGTAACCCTGTAGCTGAGTCTGACTGTAAATCTGTACCTGAGTTTGACCGTAACCCTGTAACTGAGTCTGACTATAAATCTGTACCTGAGTTTGACCATAACCCTAAACCTGAGTCTGACCGTAAATCTGTACCTGAGCATGGCTGTAAATGTACCTGAGTCTGACCGTAAATCTGTACCTGAGTCTGACCGTAAATATGTACCTGAGTCTGACCGTAACCCTGTAGCTGAGCATGGCTGTAAATCTGTACCTGAGTCTGACCGTAAATCTGTACCTGAGTCTGACCGTAAATCTGTACCTGAGTTTGACCGTAACCCTGAACCTGAGTATGACCATAAATCTGTACCTGAGTCTGACCGTCAATCTGTACCTAAGTTTGTCCGTAACCCTGTACCTGAGTCTGACCGTAACCCTAACCCTGAGCATGGCTGTAAATGTATCTGAGTCTGACCGTAACCCTGTAGCTGAGTCTGGCCGTAAATCTTTACCTGAGTCTGACCGTAAATCTTTACCTGAGTCTGACCGTAACCTAAACCTGAGCATGGCCGTAAACGTGTACCTGAGTCTGACCGTAAATCTGTACCTGAGTCTGACCGTAAATCTGTGCCTGAGTCTGACCGTAAATCTGTACTTGAGTCTGACCGTAAAATCTGTACCTGAGTCTGACCGCAACCCTGAACTTTATCCTGATCGTATCCCTGGAGCTGAGTCTGACCGTAACCCTAAACCTGAGTCTTACCATAACCCTGTAGGAAGTCTGACCGTAAATCTGTACCGGACTCTGACTGTAACCCTGAACCTGAGTCTGACCGTAAATCTATACTTGAGTCTGACCATAACCCTGAACCTGAGTCTGACTGCAACCCTGTACCTGAGTCTGACTGTAACACTAAACCTGAGTCTGACCGTAAATCTGTACCTGAGTCTGACCGTAAATCTGTACCTGAGTTTGACCATAACCCTAAACCTGAGTTTCACCGTAAATCTGTACCTGAGTCTGACCGTAACCCTGTAGCTGAGTCTGACTGTAAATCTGTACCTGAGTCTGACCGTAAATCTTTACCTGAGTCTGACCGTAACCCTAAACCTCAGCATGGACGTAAATCTGTACCTGAATCTGACCGCAACCCTGAACCTGAGTCTGACTGTAAATCTGTACCTGAGTTTGACCATAACCCTAAACCTGAGTCTGACCGTAAACCTGTAGCTGAGTCTGACCATAACCCTGAACATGAGTCTGACCATAACCCTGAACTCGATTCTGACCATAACCCTGAACTTAAGTCTTACCGTTAATATGTACCTGAGTCTGACTGTAACCCTAAACCTCAGTCTGACCGTAATCCTAAACCTGAGTCTGACTCTAAATCTGTACCTGAGTTTGACCGTAACCCTAAGATTGGGTCTGACCGTAAATCTGTACCTGAGTCTGACTGTAAATCTGTACCTGAGTTTGACCGTAACCCTGTAGCTGAGTCTGACTGTAAATCTGTACCTGAGTTTGACCGTAACCCTGAACCTGAGTCTGACCGTAACCCTAAACCTGAGCATGGCTGTAAATGTATCTGAGTCTGACCGTAACCCTGTAGCTGAGTCTGGCCGTAAATCTTTACCTGAGTCTGACCGTCAATCTGTACCTGAGTCTGACCGTAACCCTAAACCTGAGCATGGCCGTAAATCTGTACCTGAGTCTGACCGTAAATCTTTACCTGAGTCTGACCGTAAATCTGTGCCTGAGTTTGACCATAACCCTAAACCTGAGTCTGACCGTAAATCTGTACCTGAGTCTGACCGTAACCCTGTAGCTGAGTCTGACTGTAAATCTGTACCTGAGTTTGACCGTAACCCTGTAACTGAGTCTGACTATAAATCTGTACCTGAGTTTGACCATAACCCTAAACCTGAGTCTGACCGTAAATCTGTACCTGAGCATGGCTGTAAATGTACCTGAGTCTGACCGTAAATCTGTACCTGAGTCTGACCGTAAATCTGTACCTGAGCATGGCTGTAAATGTACCTGAGTCTGACCGTAAATCTGTACCTGAGTCTGACCGTAAATATGTACCTGAGTCTGACCGTAACCCTGTAGCTGAGTCTGACTATAAATCTGTACCTGAGTTTGACCATAACCCTAAACCTGAGTCTGACCGTAAATCTGTACCTGAGCATGGCTGTAAATGTACCTGAGTCTGACCGTAAATCTGTACCTGAGTCTGACCGTAAATATGTACCTGAGTCTGACCGTAACCCTGTAGCTGAGCATGGCTGTAAATCTGTACCTGAGTCTGACCGTAAATCTGTACCTGAGTCTGACCGTAAATCTGTACCTGAGTTTGACCATAACCCTAAACCTGAGTCTGACCGTAAATCTGTACCTGAGTTTGACCGTAACCCTGAACCTGAGTATGACCATAAATCTGTACCTGAGTCTGACCGTCAATCTGTACTCTAAGTTTGTCCGTAACCCTGTACCTGAGTCTGACCGTAACCCTAACCCTGAGCATGGCTGTAAATGTATCTGAGTCTGACCGTAACCCTGTAGCTGAGTCTGGCCGTAAATCTTTACCTGAGTCTGACCGTAAATCTTTACCTGAGTCTGACCGTAACCCTAAACCTGAGCATGGCCGTCAACGTGTACCTGAGTCTGACCGTAAATCTGTACCTGAGTCTGACCGTAAATCTGTGCCTGAGTCTGACCGTAAATCTGTACTTGAGTCTGACCGTAAATCTGTACCTGAGTCTGACCGCAACCCTGAACTTTATCCTGATCGTATCCCTGGAGCTGAGTCTGACCGTAACCCTAAACCTGAGTCTTACCATAACCCTGTAGGAAGTCTGACCGTAAATCTGTACCGGACTCTGACTGTAACCCTGAACCTGAGTCTGACCGTAAATCTATACTTGAGTCTGACCATAACCCTGAACCTGAGTCTGACTGCAACCCTGTACCTGAGTCTGACTGTAACACTAAACCTGAGTCTGACCGTAAATCTGTACCTGAGTCTGACCGTAAATCTGCAGCTCAGTCTGATTGTAACCCTAAACCTGAGTCTGACCATAACCCTGCACCTGAGTCTGACCGTAAATCTGTACCTGAGTCTCACCGTAAATCTGTACCTGAGTATGACCGTTAATCTGAACCTGAGTCTGACCGTAACTCTAAACCTGAGTCTGACCGTAACCCCAGCAAGACTGACCATAAATCTGTACCTGAGTCTGACCGTAACCCTGAACCTGAGTCTGACCGTAAATCTGTAGCTGAGTCTGACCGTGATCCTAAACCTGAGTCTGACTCTAAATCTGTACCTGAGTTTGACCGTAACCCTAAGATTGAGGCTGACCATAAATCTGCACCTGAGTCTGACTGTAAGTCTGTAGCTGAGTCTGACCGTAACCCTAAACCTGAGTCTGACCGTAAATCTGTACCTGAGCATGGCTGTAAATGTACCTGAGTCTGACCGTAAATCTGTACCTGAGTCTGACCGTAAATATGTACCTGAGTCTGACCGTAACCCTGTAGCTGAGCATGGCTGTAAATCTGTACCTGAGTCTGACCGTAAATCTGTACCTGAGTCTGACCGTAAATCTGTACCTGAGTTTGACCATAACCCTAAACCTGAGTCTGACCGTAAATCTGTACCTGAGTTTGACCGTAACCCTGAACCTGAGTATGACCATAAATCTGTACCTGAGTCTGACCGTCAATCTGTACCTAAGTTTGTCCGTAACCCTGTACCTGAGTCTGACCGTAACCCTAACCCTGAGCATGGCTGTAAATGTATCTGAGTCTGACCGTAACCCTGTAGCTGAGTCTGGCCGTAAATCTTTACCTGAGTCTGACCGTAAATCTTTACCTGAGTCTGACCGTAACCCTAAACCTGAGCATGGCCGTCAACGTGTACCTGAGTCTGACCGTAAATCTGTACCTGAGTCTGACCGTAAATCTGTGCCTGAGTCTGACCGTAAATCTGTACTTGAGTCTGACCGTAAATCTGTACCTGAGTCTGACCGCAACCCTGAACTTTATCCTGATCGTATCCCTGGAGCTGAGTCTGACCGTAACCCTAAACCTGAGTCTTACCATAACCCTGTAGGAAGTCTGACCGTAAATCTGTACGGACTCTGACTGTAACCCTGAACCTGAGTCTGACCGTAAATCTATACTTGAGTCTGACCATAACCCTGAACCTGAGTCTGACTGCAACCCTGTACCTGAGTCTGACTGTAACACTAAACCTGAGTCTGACCGTAAATCTGTACCTGAGTCTGACCGTAAATCTGCAGCTCAGTCTGATTGTAACCCTAAACCTGAGTCTGACCATAACCCTGCACCTGAGTCTGACCGTAAATCTGTACCTGAGTTTGACCATAACCCTAAACCTGAGTTTCACCGTAAATCTGTACCTGAGTCTGACCGTAACCCTGTAGCTGAGTCTGACTGTAAATCTGTACCTGAGTCTGACCGTAAATCTTTACCTGAGTCTGACCGTAACCCTAAACCTCAACATGGACGTAAATCTGTACCTGAATCTGACCGCAACCCTGAACCTGAGTCTGACTGTAACCCTGTACCTGAGTCTGACCGTAACCCTAAACCTGAGCATGGCTGTAAATCTGTACCTGAGTCTGACCGTAAATCTGTACCTGAGTCTGACCGTAAATCTGTACCTGAGTTTGACCATAACCCTAAACCTGAGTCTGACCGTAAATCTGTACCTGAGTTTGACCGTAACCCTGAACCTGAGTATGACCATAAATCTGTACCTGAGTCTGACCGTCAATCTGTACCTAAGTTTGTCCGTAACCCTGTACCTGAGTCTGACCGTAACCCTAACCCTGAGCATGGCTGTAAATGTATCTGAGTCTGACCGTAACCCTGTAGCTGAGTCTGGCCGTAAATCTTTACCTGAGTCTGACCGTAAATCTTTACCTGAGTCTGACCGTAACCCTAAACCTGAGCATGGCCGTAAACGTGTACCTGAGTCTGACCGTAAATCTGTACCTGAGTCTGACCGTAAATCTGTGCCTGAGTCTGACCGTAAATCTGTACTTGAGTCTGACCGTAAATCTGTACCTGAGTCTGACCGCAACCCTGAACTTTATCCTGATCGTATCCCTGGAGCTGAGTCTGACCGTAACCCTAAACCTGAGTCTTACCATAACCCTGTAGGAAGTCTGACCGTAAATCTGTACCGGACTCTGACTGTAACCCTGAACCTGAGTCTGACCGTAAATCTATACTTGAGTCTGACCATAACCCTGAACCTGAGTCTGACTGCAACCCTGTACCTGAGTCTGACTGTAACACTAAACCTGAGTCTGACCGTAAATCTGTACCTGAGTCTGACCGTAAATCTGCAGCTCAGTCTGATTGTAACCCTAAACCTGAGTCTGACCATAACCCTGCACCTGAGTCTGACCGTAAATCTGTACCTGAGTTTGACCATAACCCTAAACCTGAGTTTCACCGTAAATCTGTACCTGAGTCTGACCGTAACCCTGTAGCTGAGTCTGACTGTAAATCTGTACCTGAGTCTGACCGTAAATCTTTACCTGAGTCTGACCGTAACCCTAAACCTCAGCATGGACGTAAATCTGTACCTGAATCTGACCGCAACCCTGAACCTGAGTCTGACTGTAAATCTGTACCTGAGTTTGACCATAACCCTAAACCTGAGGCTGACCGTAAACCTGTAGCTGAGTCTGACCATAACCCTGAACCTGAGTCTGACCATAACCCTGAACTCGATTCTGACCGTAACCCTGAACTTAAGTCTGACCGTTAATATGTACCTGAGTCTGACTGTAACCCTAAACCTCAGTCTGACCGTAATCCCTAAACCTGAGTCTGACTCTAAATCTGTACCTGAGTTTGACCGTAACCCTAAGATTGGGTCTGACCGTAAATCTGTACCTGAGTCTGACTGTAAATCTGTACCTGAGTTTGACCGTAACCCTGTAGCTGAGTCTGACTGTAAATCTGTACCTGAGTTTGACCGTAACCCTGAACCTGAGTCTGACCGTAACCCTAAACCTGAGCATGGCTGTAAATGTATCTGAGTCTGACCGTAACCCTGTAGCTGAGTCTGGCCGTAAATCTTTACCTGAGTCTGACCGTCAATCTGTACCTGAGTCTGACCGTAACCCTAAACCTGAGCATGGCCGTAAATCTGTACCTGAGTCTGACCGTAAATCTTTACCTGAGTCTGACCGTAAATCTGTGCCTGAGTTTGACCATAACCCTAAACCTGAGTCTGACCGTAAATCTGTACCTGAGTCTGACCGTAACCCTGTAGCTGAGTCTGACTGTAAATCTGTACCTGAGTTTGACCGTAACCCTGTAACTGAGTCTGACTATAAATCTGTACCTGAGTTTGACCATAACCCTAAACCTGAGTCTGACCGTAAATCTGTACCTGAGCATGGCTGTAAATGTACCTGAGTCTGACCGTAAATCTGTACCTGAGTCTGACCGTAAATCTGTACCTGAGCATGGCTGTAAATGTACCTGAGTCTGACCGTAAATCTGTACCTGAGTCTGACCGTAAATATGTACCTGAGTCTGACCGTAACCCTGTAGCTGAGTCTGACTGTAAATCTGTACCTGAGTTTGACCGTAACCCTGTAGCTGAGTCTGACCATGAATCTGTACCTGAGTCTGACTGTAAGTCTGTACCTGAGTCTGACCGTAAATCTGTACCTGAGTCTGACCGTCAATCTGTACCTAAGTTTGTCCGTAACCCTGTACCTGAGTCTGACCGTAACCCTAAACCTGAGCATGGCTGTAAATCTGTACCTGAGTCTGACCGTAAATCTGTACCTGAGTCTGACCGTAAATCTGTACCTGAGTTTGACCATAACCCTAAACCTGAGTCTGACCGTAAATCTGTACCTGAGTTTGACCGTAACCCTGAACCTGAGTATGACCATAAATCTGTACCTGAGTCTGACCGTCAATCTGTACCTAAGTTTGTCCGTAACCCTGTACCTGAGTCTGACCGTAACCCTAAACCTGAGCATGGCTGTAAATCTGTACCTGAGTCTGACCGTAAATCTGTACCTGAGTCTGACCGTAAATCTGTACCTGAGTTTGACCATAACCCTAAACCTGAGTCTGACCATGAATCTGTACCTGAGTCTGACTGTAAATCTGTACCTGAGTCTGACCGCAACCCTGAACTTTGTCCTGACCGTATCCCTGGAGCAGAGTCTGACCGTAACCCTAAACCTGAGTCTGACCGCAACCCTGAACTTTATCCTGATCGTATCCCTGAGCTGAGTCTGACCGTAACCCTAAACCTGAGTCTTACCATAACCCTGTAGCAAGTCTGACCGTAAATCTGTACCAGAGTCTTACCGTAAATCTGTACCTGAGTTTGACCGTAAATCTGTACCTGCAACCCTGAACTTTATCCTGATCGTATCCCTGGAGCTGAGTCTGACCGTAACCCTAAACCTGAGTCTTACCATAACCCTGTAGGAAGTCTGACCGTAAATCTGTACCGGACTCTGACTGTAACCCTGAACCTGAGTCTGACCGTAAATCTATACTTGAGTCTGACCATAACCCTGAACCTGAGTCTGACTGCAACCCTGTACCTGAGTCTGACTGTAACACTAAACCTGAGTCTGACCGTAAATCTGTACCTGAGTCTGACCGTAAATCTGCAGCTCAGTCTGATTGTAACCCTAAACCTGAGTCTGACCATAACCCTGCACCTGAGTCTGACCGTAAATCTGTACCTGAGTTTGACCATAACCCTAAACCTGAGTTTCACGTAAATCTGTACCTGAGTCTGACCGTAACCCTGTAGCTGAGTCTGACTGTAAATCTGTACCTGAGTCTGACCGTAAATCTTTACCTGAGTCTGACCGTAACCCTAAACCTCAACATGGACGTAAATCTGTACCTGAATCTGACCGCAACCCTGAACCTGAGTCTGACTGTAACCCTGTACCTGAGTCTGACCGTAACCCTAAACCTGAGCATGGCTGTAAATCTGTACCTGAGTCTGACCGTAAATCTGTACCTGAGTCTGACCGTAAATCTGTACCTGAGTTTGACCATAACCCTAAACCTGAGTCTGACCGTAAATCTGTACCTGAGTTTGACCGTAACCCTGAACCTGAGTATGACCATAAATCTGTACCTGAGTCTGACCGTCAATCTGTACCTAAGTTTGTCCGTAACCCTGTACCTGAGTCTGACCGTAACCCTAACCCTGAGCATGGCTGTAAATGTATCTGAGTCTGACCGTAACCCTGTAGCTGAGTCTGGCCGTAAATCTTTACCTGAGTCTGACCGTAAATCTTTACCTGAGTCTGACCGTAACCCTAAACCTGAGCATGGCCGTAAACGTGTACCTGAGTCTGACCGTAAATCTGTACCTGAGTCTGACCGTAAATCTGTGCCTGAGTCTGACCGTAAATCTGTACTTGAGTCTGACCGTAAATCTGTACCTGAGTCTGACCGCAACCCTGAACTTTATCCTGATCGTATCCCTGGAGCTGAGTCTGACCGTAACCCTAAACCTGAGTCTTACCATAACCCTGTAGGAAGTCTGACCGTAAATCTGTACCGGACTCTGACTGTAACCCTGAACCTGAGTCTGACCGTAAATCTATACTTGAGTCTGACCATAACCCTGAACCTGAGTCTGACTGCAACCCTGTACCTGAGTCTGACTGTAACACTAAACCTGAGTCTGACCGTAAATCTGTACCTGAGTCTGACCGTAAATCTGCAGCTCAGTCTGATTGTAACCCTAAACCTGAGTCTGACCATAACCCTGCACCTGAGTCTGACCGTAAATCTGTACCTGAGTTTGACCATAACCCTAAACCTGAGTTTCACCGTAAATCTGTACCTGAGTCTGACCGTAACCCTGTAGCTGAGTCTGACTGTAAATCTGTACCTGAGTCTGACCGTAAATCTTTACCTGAGTCTGACCGTAACCCTAAACCTCAGCATGGACGTAAATCTGTACCTGAATCTGACCGCAACCCTGAACCTGAGTCTGACTGTAAATCTGTACCTGAGTTTGACCATAACCCTAAACCTGAGGCTGACCGTAAACCTGTAGCTGAGTCTGACCATAACCCTGAACCTGAGTCTGACCATAACCCTGAACTCGATTCTGACCGTAACCCTGAACTTAAGTCTGACCGTTAATATGTACCTGAGTCTGACTGTAACCCTAAACCTCAGTCTGACCGTAATCCTAAACCTGAGTCTGACTCTAAATCTGTACCTGAGTTTGACCGTAACCCTAAGATTGGGTCTGACCGTAAATCTGTACCTGAGTCTGACTGTAAATCTGTACCTGAGTTTGACCGTAACCCTGTAGCTGAGTCTGACTGTAAATCTGTACCTGAGTTTGACCGTAACCCTGAACCTGAGTCTGACCGTAACCCTAAACCTGAGCATGGCTGTAAATGTATCTGAGTCTGACCGTAACCCTGTAGCTGAGTCTGGCCGTAAATCTTTACCTGAGTCTGACCGTCAATCTGTACCTGAGTCTGACCGTAACCCTAAACCTGAGCATGGCCGTAAATCTGTACCTGAGTCTGACCGTAAATCTTTACCTGAGTCTGACCGTAAATCTGTGCCTGAGTTTGACCATAACCCTAAACCTGAGTCTGACCGTAAATCTGTACCTGAGTCTGACCGTAACCCTGTAGCTGAGTCTGACTGTAAATCTGTACCTGAGTTTGACCGTAACCCTGTAACTGAGTCTGACTATAAATCTGTACCTGAGTTTGACCATAACCCTAAACCTGAGTCTGACCGTAAATCTGTACCTGAGCATGGCTGTAAATGTACCTGAGTCTGACCGTAAATCTGTACCTGAGTCTGACCGTAAATCTGTACCTGAGCATGGCTGTAAATGTACCTGAGTCTGACCGTAAATCTGTACCTGAGTCTGACCGTAAATATGTACCTGAGTCTGACCGTAACCCTGTAGCTGAGTCTGACTGTAAATCTGTACCTGAGTTTGACCGTAACCCTGTAGCTGAGTCTGACCATGAATCTGTACCTGAGTCTGACTGTAAGTCTGTACCTGAGTCTGACCGTAAATCTGTACCTGAGTCTGACCGTCAATCTGTACCTAAGTTTGTCCGTAACCCTGTACCTGAGTCTGACCGTAACCCTAAACCTGAGCATGGCTGTAAATCTGTACCTGAGTCTGACCGTAAATCTGTACCTGAGTCTGACCGTAAATCTGTACCTGAGTTTGACCATAACCCTAAACCTGAGTCTGACCGTAAATCTGTACCTGAGTTTGACCGTAACCCTGAACCTGAGTATGACCATAAATCTGTACCTGAGTCTGACCGTCAATCTGTACCTAAGTTTGTCCGTAACCCTGAACCTGAGTCTGACTGTAAATCTGTACCTGAGTCTGACCGTAAATCTGTACCTGAGTCTGACCGTAAATCTGTACCTGAGTTTGACCATAACCCTAAACCTGAGTCTGACCATGAATCTGTACCTGAGTCTGACTGTAAATCTGTACCTGAGTCTGACCGCAACCCTGAACTTTGTCCTGACCGTATCCCTGGAGCAGAGTCTGACCGTAACCCTAAACCTGAGTCTGACCGCAACCCTGAACTTTATCCTGATCGTATCCCTGGAGCTGAGTCTGACCGTAACCCTAAACCTGAGTCTTACCATAACCCTGTAGCAAGTCTGACCGTAAATCTGTACCAGAGTCTTACCGTAAATCTGTACCTGAGTTTGACCGTAAATCTGTACCTGCAACCCTGAACTTTATCCTGATCGTATCCCTGGAGCTGAGTCTGACCGTAACCCTAAACCTGAGTCTGACCGTAACCCTGAACCTGAGTCTGACCGTAAATCTATACTTGAGTCTGTCCGTAACCCTGAACCTGAGTCTGACCGTAAATCTGTAGCTGAGTATGACCGTGAATCTGTCCCTGAGTCTGACCATAAATCTGTAGCTGAGTATGACCGTGAATCTGTACCTGAGTCTGACCGTAAATCTGCAGCTCAGTCTGATTGTAACCCTAAACCTGAGTCTGACCATGAATCTGGACCTGAGTCTGACCGTAAATCTGTGCCTAAGTCTCACCGTAAATCTGTACCTGAGTCTGACCGCAACCCTGAACTTTATCCTGACCGTATCCCTGGAGCTGAGTCTGACCGTAACCCTGTAGCAAGTCTGACCATAAATCTGTACCTGAGTCTGACCGCAACCCTGAACTTTGTCCTGACCGTATCCCTGGAGCTGAGTCTGACCGTAACCCTAAACCTGAGTCTGACCGCAACCCTGAACTTTATCCTGATCGTATCCCTGGAGCTGAGTCTGACCGTAACCCTAAACCTGAGTCTTACCATAACCCTGTAGCAAGTCTGACCGTAAATCTGTACCTGAGTCTGACCGTGACCCTGAACCTGAGTTTGACCGTAAATCTGTAGTTGAGTCTGACCGTAACCCTGAACCTGAGTCTGACCGAAAATCTGTACTTGAGTCTGACCGTAACCCTTAACCTGAGTCTGACCGTAAATCTGTAGCTGAGTATTACCGTAAATCTGTACCTGAGTTTGACCGTAAATCTGTACCTGATTCTGACCGCAACCCTGCACTTTATCCTGATCGTATCCCTGGAGCTGAGTCTGACTGTAACCCTAAACCTGAGTCTTACCATAACCCTGTAGCAAGTCTGACCGTAAATCTGTACCTGAGTCTGACCATAACCCTGAACCTCAGTCTGATCGTAAATCTGTAGCTGAGTCTGACCGTAATCCTAAACCTGAATCTGACTCTAAATCTGTACCTCAGTCTGACCGTAACCCTAAACCTGAGTCTTACCATAACCCTGTAGCAAGTCTGACCGTAAATCTGTACCTGAGTCTGACTGTAACCCTAAACCTGAGACTGACCGTAACCCTAAACCTGAGACTGACCGTAATCCAGAACCTGAGTCTGACCGCAACCCTCTACCTGAGTCTGCCTGTAATACTAAATCTGAGTCTGACTGCAATACGAAACCTGAGTCTGACCGTAAATCTGTACCTGAGTCTGACCGTAAATATGTAGCTGAGTCTGACTGTAACCCTAAACCTGAGTCTGACCGTAAATCTGCAGCTGAGTCTGACCGTAAATCTGTACCTGAGTCTGACTGTAACCCTAAACCTGAGTCTGACCGTAAATCTGCAGCTGAGTCTGACCGTAAATCTGTACCTGAGTCTGACCATAAATCTGTACCTGAGTCTGACCGTAAATTTGTACCTGAGTCTTAACATAACCCTAAACCCGATGCTGACCCTAACCCTGAACTTGAGTCTGACCGTAAATATGTACCTGAGTCTCACTGTAACCCTAAACCTGAGTCTGACTCTAAATCTGAACCTGAGTCTGACCGTAAATCTGGACCTGAGTCTGACCGTAAATCTGTACCTGAGTCTTACCGTAAATCTGTACCTGATTTTGACCGTAACCCTGAACCTGAGTCTCACCATAAATCTGTACTTGAGTCTGACCGTAACCCTTAACCTGAGTCTGACCGTAGATCTGTACCTGAGTCTGACCGTAACCCTGAAGCTGAGTCTGACCGCAACCCTCTGCCTGAGTCTGACTGTAACACTAAACCTGAGTCTGACCGTAAATCTGTACCTGAGTCTGACCATAAATCTGCAGCTCAGTCTGATTGTAACCCTAAACCTGAGTCTGACCATAACCCTGCACCTGAGTCTCACCGTAAATCTGTAGCTGAGTATGACCGCAACCCTGAAATTTATCCTGACCGTATCCCTGGAGCTGAGTCTGACCGTAACCCTAAACCTGAGTCTGACCGCAACCCTGAACTTTATCCTGATCGTATCCCTGGAGCTGAGTCTGACCGTAACCCTAAACCTGAGTCTTACCATAACCCTGTAGCAAGTCGGACCGTAAATCTGTACCTGAGTCTGACCGTAACCCTGAACCTGAGTCTGACCGAAAATCTGTACTTGAGTCTGACCGTAACCCTTAACCTGAGTCTGACCGTAAATCTGTAGCTGAGTCTTACCGTAAATCTGTACCTGAGTTTGACCGTAAATCTGTACCTGAGTCTGACCGCAACCCTGAACTTTATCCTGATCGTATCCCTGGAGCTGAGTCTGACTGTAACCCTAAACCTGAGTCTTACCATAACCCTGTAGCAAGTCTGAAAGTAAATCTGTACCTGAGTCTGACCGTAACCCTGAACCTCAGTCTGATCGTAAATCTGTAGCTGAGTCTGACCATAATCCTAAACCTGAATCTGACTCTAAATCTGTACCTCAGTCTGACCGTAACCCTAAACCTGAGTCTTACCATAACCCTGTAGCAAGTCTGACCGTAAATCTGTACCTGAGTCTGACTGTAACCCTAAACCTGAGACTGACCGTAACCCTAAACCTGAGACTGACCGTAACCCAGAACCTGAGTCTGACCGCAACCCTCTACCTGAGTCTGCCTGTAATACTAAATCTGAGTCTGACTGCAATACGAAACCTGAGTCTGACCGTAAATCTGTACCTGAGTCTGACCGTAAATATGTAGCTGAGTCTGACTGTAACCCTAAACCTGAGTCTGACCGTAAATCTGCAGCTGAGTCTGACCGTAAATCTGTACCTGAGTCTGACTGTAACCCTAAACCTGAGTCTGACCGTAAATCTGCAGCTGAGTCTGACCGTAAATCTGTACCTGAGTCTGACCATAAATCTGTACCTGAGTCTGACCGTAAATTTGTACCTGAGTCTTAACATAACCCTAAACCCGATGCTGACCCTAACCCTGAACTTGAGTCTGACCGTAAATATGTACCTGAGTCTCACTGTAACCCTAAACCTGAGTCTGACTCTAAATCTGAACCTGAGTCTGACCGTAAATCTGGACCTGAGTCTGACCGTAAATCTGTACCTGAGTCTTACCGTAAATCTGTACCTGATTTTGACCGTAACCCTGAACCTGAGTCTCACCATAAATCTGTACTTGAGTCTGCCGTAACCCTTAACCTGAGTCTGACCGTAGATCTGTACCTGAGTCTGACCGTAACCCTGAAGCTGAGTCTGACCGCAACCCTCTGCCTGAGTCTGACTGTAACACTAAACCTGAGTCTGACCGTAAATCTGTACCTGAGTCTGACCATAAATCTGCAGCTCAGTCTGATTGTAACCCTAAACCTGAGTCTGACCATAACCCTGCACCTGAGTCTCACCGTAAATCTGTAGCTGAGTATGACCGCAACCCTGAAATTTATCCTGACCGTATCCCTGGAGCTGAGTCTGACCGTAACCCTAAACCTGAGTCTGACCGCAACCCTGAACTTTATCCTGATCGTATCCCTGGAGCTGAGTCTGACCGTAACCCTAAACCTGAGTCTTACCATAACCCTGTAGCAAGTCGGACCGTAAATCTGTACCTGAGTCTGACCGTAACCCTGAACCTGAGTCTGACCGAAAATCTGTACTTGAGTCTGACCGTAACCCTTAACCTGAGTCTGACCGTAAATCTGTAGCTGAGTCTTACCGTAAATCTGTACCTGAGTTTGACCGTAAATCTGTACCTGAGTCTGACCGCAACCCTGAACTTTATCCTGATCGTATCCCTGGAGCTGAGTCTGACTGTAACCCTAAACCTGAGTCTTACCATAACCCTGTAGCAAGTCTGAAAGTAAATCTGTACCTGAGTCTGACCGTAACCCTGAACCTCAGTCTGATCGTAAATCTGTAGCTGAGTCTGACCATAATCCTAAACCTGAATCTGACTCTAAATCTGTACCTCAGTCTGACCGTAACCCTAAACCTGAGTCTTACCATAACCCTGTAGCAAGTCTGACCGTAAATCTGTACCTGAGTCTGACTGTAACCCTAAACCTGAGACTGACCGTAACCCTAGACCTGAGACTGACCGTAACCCAGAACCTGAGTCTGACCGCAACCCTCTACCTGAGTCTGACTGTAATACTAAACCTGAGTCTGACCGTAAATCTGTACCTGAGTCTTACCATAAATCTATAGCTGAGTATGACCGTGAATCTGTACGTGAGTCTGACCGTAAATCTGCAGCTCAGTCTGATTGTAACCCTAAACCTGAGTCTGACCATAACCCTGCACCTGAGTCTGACCGTAAATCTGTACCTGAGTCTCACCGTAAATCTGTACCTGAGTATGACCGTTAATCTGAACCTGAGTCTGACCGTAACTCTAAACCTGAGTCTGACCGTAACCCTGTAGCAAGACTGACCATAAATCTGTACCTGAGTCTGACCGTAACCCTGAACCTGAGTCTGACCGTAAATCTGTAGCTGAGTCTGACCGTGATCCTAAACCTGAGTCTGACTCTAAATCTGTACCTGAGTTTGACCGTAACCCTAAGATTGAGGCTGACCATAAATCTGCACCTGAGTCTGACTGTAAGTCTGTAGCTGAGTCTGACCGTAACCCTAAACCTGAGTCTGACCGTAACCCTAAACCTCAGTCTGACTGTGAATCTGTACCTGAGTCTGACCGTAAATCTGTACCAGAGTCTGACTGTAAATCTGTACCTGAGTCTGACCGTAATCCTAAAACTGAGTCTGACCGTGAATCTGGACCTGAATCTGACCGTAACCCTGTAGCTGATGCTGACCGTAAATCTGTACCTGGGTTTGACCGCAACCCTGAACTTTATCCTGATTGTATCCCTGGAGCTGAGTCTGACAGTAACCCTAAACCTGAGTCTGACCGTAACCCTAAACCTGAGTCTGACGTCTGACCGTAACCCTAAACCTCAGTCTGACTGTGAATCTGTACCTGAGTATGACCGTAAATCTAGACCTGAGTCTAACTGTAAATCTGTACATGAGTCTGACCGTAACGCTGAAGCTGAGTCTGACCGTAAATCTGTAGCTGAGTATGACCGTAAATCTGGACCTGAGTCTAACTGTAAATCTGTACCTGAGTCTGACCGTAAATCTGTAGCTGAGTCTGACCGTAACCCTGAACCTGAGACTGACCGTAAATCTGTACCTGAGTCTGACTGTAAATCTGTAGCTGAGTCTGACCGTAAATCTGTACCTGAGTCTGACCATAAATCTGTACCCGAGTCTCACAGTAAATCTGGACCAGAGTCTGACCGTAAATCTGTACCTGAGTATGACCGTAAATCTGCAACTGAGTCTGACTGTAAATCTGGACCTGAGTCTGACCGTGACTATAAACCTGAGTCTGACTGTAAATCTGTACATGAGTCTGACCGTAACCCTGAAGCTGAGTCTGACCGTCAATCTGTACCTGACTCTGACCGTAACCCTGTACCTGAGTCTGACCGTAAATCTGTACCTGAGTCTGACCGTAAATCTGTACATGAGTCTGACCGTAACGCTGAAGCTGAGTCTGACCGTAAATCTGTAGCTGAGTATGACCGTAAATCTGAACCTGAGTCTAACTGTAAATCTGTACCTGAGTCTGACCGTAAATCTGTAGCTGAGTCTGACCGTAACGCTGAACCTGAGACTGACCGTAAATCTGTACCTGAGTCTGACTGTAAATCTGTAGCTGAGACTGACCGTAAATCTGTACCTGAGTCTGACCATAAATCTGTACCCGAGTCTCACAGTAAATCTGGACCAGAGTCTGACCGTAAATCTGTACCTGAGTATGACCGTAAATCTGCAACTGAGTCTGACTGTAAATCTGGACCTGAGTCTGACCGTGACTATAAACCTGAGTCTGACTGTAAATCTGTACATGAGTCTGACCGTAACCCTGAAGCTGAGTCTGACCGTCAATCTGTACCTGACTCTGACCGTAACCCTGTACCTGAGTCTGACCGTAACCCTAAATCTGAGTCTGACCGTAACCCTGAACCTGAGTCTGACCATAACCCTAAACCTGAGCATGGCCGTAAATCTATACTTGAGTCTGACCGTAAATCTGTACTTGAGTCTGACCGTGAATCTGTAGCTGAGTCTGACTGTCAGTCTATAGCTAAATCTGACCGTAAATCTGTACCTGAGTCTGACCGCAACCCTGAACTTTATCCTGATCGTATCCCTGGAGCTGAGTCTGACCGTAACCCTAAACCTGAGTCTGACCGTAACCCTGTAGCAAGTCTGACCGTAAATCTGTACCTGAGTCTGACCATAACCCTGTACCTGAGTCTGACCGTAAATCTGTAGCTGAGTCTCACCGTAAATCTGTAGCTGAGTATGACCGTAAATCTGGACCTGAGTCTAACTGTAAATCTGTACCTGAGTCTGACCGTAAATCTGTACATGAGTCTGACCGTAACGCTGAAGCTGAGTCTGACCATAAATCTGTACCTGAGTCTGACCGTAAATCTGTACCTGAGTATGACCGTAAATCTGCAACTGAGTCTGACTGTAAATCTGGACCTGAGTCTGACCGTGACTATAAACCTGAGTCTGACTGTAAATCTGTACATGAGTCTGACCGTAACCCTGAAGCTGAGTCTGACCGTCAATCTGTACCTGACTCTGACCGTAACCCTGTACCTGAGTCTGACCGTAACCCTAAATCTGAGTCTGACCGTAACCCTGAACCTGAGTCTGACCATAACCCTAAACCTGAGCATGGCCGTAAATCTATACTTGAGTCTGACCGTAAATCTGTACTTGAGTCTGACCGTGAATCTGTAGCTGAGTCTGACTGTCAGTCTATAGCTAAATCTGACCGTAAATCTGTACCTGAGTCTGACCGCAACCCTGAACTTTATCCTGATCGTATCCCTGGAGCTGAGTCTGACCGTAACCCTAAACCTGAGTCTGACCGTAACCCTGTAGCAAGTCTGACCGTAAATCTGTACCTGAGTCTGACCATAACCCTGTACCTGAGTCTGACCGTAAATCTGTAGCTGAGTCTCACCGTAAATCTGTAGCTGAGTATGACCGTAAATCTGGACCTGAGTCTAACTGTAAATCTGTACCTGAGTCTGACCGTAAATCTGTACATGAGTCTGACCGTAACGCTGAAGCTGAGTCTGACTGTAAATCTGTACCAGAGTCTGACTGTAACCCTAAACCTGAGTCTGACCGTAACCCTGTACCTGAGTCTGACTGTAAATCTGTACCTGAGTCTGACAGTAACCCTGAGCCTGAGCCTGACCGTAAATCTGTACCTGAGTCTGACCGTAAATCGGGCCGTCGTGAAAAAGCGGCCCCAGGTTGGGGAGGGCTTCGGACGTTAACGGGGAGAGCCTCCGAGATTCGGGACCGATTCACCCTCCGCCCCGACAACTCCCGAGAAGGATTTAACGGTCCCGGGAAGTCGGCTTCCGTCCGTAGCGTTCTCCTTTAGCAGCGGCTAAAGCTACCGGTTGCTTGCACAAGTAACCGGATCCGCTTTGCAAACTTGCTCCCGAACCCGTAAAGGTGCAGGATTTTCAAACGGGTAGCGCCGTTCCGCATCAGCTACCGGTAGCGTGGCGTTAGCGAAACGCCTGACGTTGCCTGGGGAGCCCCCGAGCATCGATAAATCCCACCTGATCGGCGCGCGCGCGCCGGGGACGCGGTCAGCCCCGTTCGATCCGTTCGCCAGGGTTTTAGCGAGCGTTTCAGCGTCCGCTCGGGCCGAAGAAACCGGACGGTAGCTTTTGCGGTCGCGGGGGCTTTTTCTCGTCGTCGCACGGGCCCTCGATCGGTCTTTAGACGTTAAAAAAGCCGGGGGGGGAACGGACCCCTGTGTGCGCGTTTGACGAAAGCGGGGCCGGCTCCGTAACGTAACGTCTCAAAAAAAAACCCGCGGTAAATCCGTCTAGGCCTGGGGATTTGTAGCATCTACCGGCTACCGGTAAATCTAGGCCGGGGGATTTATAGCATCTACCGGCTACCGGTAAATCTAGGCCGGGATTTATAGCATCTACCGGCTACCGGTAAATCTAGGCCGGGGGATTTATAGCATCTACCGGCTACCGGTAAATCTAGGCCTGGGGATTTATAGCATCTACCGGCTACCGGTAAATCTAGGCCGGGGGATTTATAGCATCTACCGGCTACCGGTAAATCTAGGCCTGGGGATTTATAGCATCTACCGGCTACCGGTAAATCTAGGCCGGGGATTTATAGCATCTACCGGCTACCGGTAAATCTAGGCCTGGGGATTTATAGAATCTACCGGCAACCGGTAAATCTAAGCCTGGGGATTTATAGCATCTACCGGCTACCGGTAAATCTAGGCCTGGGGATTTATAGCATCTGCCGGCTACCGGTAAATCTAGGCCTGGGGATTTATAGCATCTACCGGCTACCGGTAAATCTAGGCCGGGGGATTTATAGCATCTACGGCTACCGGTAAATCTAGGCCTGGGGATTTATAGCATCTACCGGCTACCGGTAAATCTAGGCCTGGGGATTTATAGCATCTACCGGCTCTGCTAACACAACGTCGGAGTCGGGGTATTCTTTTCGCTCTTTCGTCAGTTTTGGTAGCTCCGAAAACTGTTAATATCCTCGTCGGTAGACGTACAAGGTGATCGATAAAGATCGGTTTGAAATTCCCTGAAGGCTTTATTGATATCGGTAGAAGCCGTAAAGCCGCGTGGCGGGCGGTTTTTACGCAAAGCGTTAACACGGGCTCACCTTTCCCCTCCTACTGCGGATGGGATGAAAGCCACAGGTTTCCGTCCGATGCTTTTGTGTGCGTGCAACGTGCGATAACGTGACGCGCGCTCCCTTTGTTCCTTACTGCTGCGGAGTATCTGCGATTTTGAAATCCGGTAATTTAAGTCTTAACTGCGTCCTGAGCGTCACGTCAGAACGGGACGGGGCTGCGTGCGGGCGCGTGACGTCATTTTTAGCGCAAGAGCCGCCGCGGCGTCGTTCCGGCCGAGCCGAACGCTCGCCGTCCCGCGCGGGGCGGAAATGAATCACGGATTGTTTGATAGCGGGAGGGTTTTGGCGGAGTACCTGCGGAAGGGTGGGAGGGACGGGGGGACGGCAGGGATACGCACGGGTTTCGTGTTTCGAGCAGGCCGGGGCGCGTCCGCGCGCCGCTTTCGGGGGAAACCGTAAACGCCCCTCTCCGCTCTCCGGTTTAAAATTAGGCTTTTACCTCCGTCCCGCGTGGGCGGGGGGGGGATCTTGCATCACAAAGGGCCCCGAAAGCCGGCGGGAGGGCGTGACCGACGGGCGCGCGAGAGGGAAAATAAACATCTGGAGTCTTGCCCGCGCTTGCGACGTCAGGCTTTCCCCAGTCGGCTCCAGCTGACAGACCCACGATGCACTGCAGGGTGTTGGGGAGTAGTGAACTACATGTAATCAACCCAGTAGCTTAGCTACATTTTGCAGTTAGCTTGCTGGTAGTTCAACTACATTCATATTTGCATGGTGATTCAAGTAGCTAAATTACTTTTTTGGTGTTTTTTGTGTAGTTAGCTACTGATGCTAACACCAGTTTTGGGTCATAACAAGCTGACATTCATATTTGCGTAGTGATTCAAGTAGCTAAATTACTTTTTTGGTGTTTTTTGTGTAGTTAGCTACTGAAGCTAACACCAGTTTTGGGTCATAAAAAGCTGACATTCATATTTGCATGGTGATTCAAGTAGCTAAATTACTCTTTTTGCCATTTTTTGTGTAGTTAGCTACTGAAGCTACAAACAATTTTGGGTCATAACAAGCTGACATTCATATTTGCATAGTGATTCAAGTGGTTAAATTGCTTTTTTTGCTGTTTTTTGTGTAGTTAGCTACTGATGCTAACACCAGTTTTGGGTCATAACAAGCTGACATTCATATTTGCATAGTGATTCAAGTGGCTAAATTACTTTTTTTGCCATTTTTTGTGTGGTTAGCTACTGAAGCTAACACCAGTTTTGGGTCATAACAAGCTAACATTCATATTTCATGGTGATTCAAGTAGCTAAATTACTTTTTTGCCATTTTTTGTGGAGTTAGCTACTGAAGCTAACACCAGTTTTGGGTCATAAAAAGCTGACATTCATATTTGCATGGTGATTCAAGTGGTTAAATCACTTTTTTGCCATTTTTTGTGTAGTTAGCTACTGAAGCTAACACCAGTTTTGGGTCATAACAAGCTAACATTCATATTTGCATAGTGATTCAAGTGGCTAAATTACTCTTTTTGCCATTTTTTGTGTAGTTAGCTACTGAAGCTAACACCAGTTTTGGGTCATAACAAGCTGACATTCATATTTGCATAGTGATTCAAGTAGCTAAATTACTCTTTTTGCCATTTTTTGCGTAGTTAGCTACTGAAGCTAACACCAGTTTTGGGTCATAAAAAGCTGACATTCATATTTGCATAGTGATTCAAGTGGTTAAATTGCTTTTTTTGCCATTTTTTGTGTAGTTAGCTACTGAAGCTAACACCAGTTTTGGGTCATAAAAAGCTGACATTCATATTTGCATAGTGATTCAAGTGGCTAAATTACTTTTTTTGCCATTTTTTGTGTGGTTAGCTACTGAAGCTAACACCAGTTTTGGGTCATAACAAGCTGACATTCATATTTCATGGTGATTCAAGTAGCTAAATTACTTTTTTGCCATTTTTTGTGGAGTTAGCTACTGAAGCTAACACCAGTTTTGGGTCATAAAAAGCTGACATTCATATTTGCATGGTGATTCAAGTGGTTAAATCACTTTTTTGCCGTTTTTTGTGTAGTTAGCTACTGAAGCTAACACCAGTTTTGAGTCATAACAAGCTAACATTCATATTTGCATAGTGATTCAAGTGGCTAAATTACTCTTTTTGCCATTTTTTGTGTAGTTAGCTACTGAAGCTAACACCAGTTTTGGGTCATAACAAGCTGACATTCATATTTGCGTAGTGATTCAAGTAGCTAAATTACTCTTTTTGCCATTTTTTGTGTAGTTAGCTACTGAAGCTAACACCAGTTTTGGGTCATAAAAAGCTGACATTCATATTTGCATAGTGATTCAAGTGGTTAAATTGCTTTTTTTGCCATTTTTTGTGTAGTTAGCTACTGAAGCTAACACCAGTTTTGGGTCATAAAAAGCTGACATTCATATTTGCATAGTGATTCAAGTGGCTAAATTACTTTTTTTGCCATTTTTTGTGTGGTTAGCTACTGAAGCTAACACCAGTTTTGGGTCATAACAAGCTAACATTCATATTTCATGGTGATTCAAGTAGCTAAATTACTTTTTTGCCATTTTTTGTGGAGTTAGCTACTGAAGCTAACACCAGTTTTGGGTCATAAAAAGCTGACATTCATATTTGCAGTGATTCAAGTGGTTAAATTGCTTTTTTTGCTGTTTTTTGTGTAGTTAGCAACTGAAGCTAACACCAGTTTTGGGTCATAAAAAGCTGACATTCATATTTGCGTAGTGATTCAAGTAGCTAAATGACTTTTTTGCCATTTTTTGTGTGGTTAGCTACTGAAGCTAACACCAGTTTTGGGTCATAACAAGCTGACATTCATATATGCATAGTGATTCAAGTAGTTAAATCACTTTTTTTTTCCATTTTTTGTGTAGTTAGCTACTGAAGCTAACACCAGTTTTGGGTCATAAAAAGCTGACATTCATATTTGCATAGTGATTCAAGTGGTTAAATTGCTTTTTTTGCCATTTTTTGTGTAGTTAGCTACTGAAGCTAACACCAGTTTTGGGTCATAAAAAGCTGACATTCATATTTGCATAGTGATTCAAGTAGCTAAATTACTTTTTTGGTGTTTTTTGTGTAGTTAGCTACTGAAGCTAACACCAGTTTTGGGTCATAAAAAGCGTATTTTGTTATAATTTCATATCACACGTACGTTGTCAATTTGATCATTTTTCCACAACGTAGTTTGAACCACTTTTTCTAAGTAGCTTTAGTTAAACTAGATTCCTCCCTAAGTTAGCTTTGCTGTAGTTCAACTTCTTCCAGTGTGAAGTATTTTGGTAGCTTGCAATGCTATGCTTTAAAAGTAGCTTCCCCAGCACTGAACGTGTTTAACTCAGTCATCCAGTGTAGCGTAGCGCTAAACTGAAAGGTACTTAACCCGCAGGGCGCCTGAGTAAACATCCAGCTGTGTAAGTGGATGAAACCGTAGCCTGCGTAAGCGGCTCTGGATGAGAGCGAATGCTAAATGCTAATAACGTAATGTGATGTAATGAGTAGGGGCCCACAACCTGGAAGGTTTGCCGGTTCGATTCCAGCCGCGCGAACGGATGAAACCGTGGCGCGAGAGGCCGGAGACTGGTCGGGTCGCGTCGGACGGGCGAGGCGAAAGCGGGCGAAACCCCCCCCCCCCGGAGGGATCGGCTGGGGTCGGAACGGCGCCCGCGGGGGAAGCCGGCGTTTCGGGAACGGGCGCCGGCGTTAAAAGCAGCCGACCCGCAGGCTCAATCCGTTCGCTCGTCGGTTCGCGGGGTTCGGGGCGCGGCGCCGACGTCGGGCCGGAGCCGCAGAAAACGTCCCGGCGGCCTTTTTGGGAACCGGGCGCGTGGGCGGAGAAACATCCAGCGCCGCCCCACAGAGAAACGCCGGTTTCCCCTTTTTTTTTTTTCCCCCGCCGCAGAGGAAGTTAGCGCTCAAAACGCGATCCGATTTCAGGGGGTTAAAAATAGCTTCGGCTCAGCACAAGGCTGCAAGGGTGTGTGTGTGTGTGTGTGTGTGTGTGTGTTTTCAAACGCGCTAATATGCTAACGCTGACAGCGGCGCAGTTAGGAGCAGGCCTCATAACCGAAAGGTCGTAAACCAAAGGAATCGCCTCGGTTACATATGTATAAAGCTGTGTAAATGGGTAAAGCTGCGACCGTAAGCGCGGCAAAGCGGCTCTAAAGCGGCTCTGGTTAGCAGCGAAAATGAAAACGGCGTCGTATCCAGCCGGGGCCGTTCCGAGCGGCTCGGCTAACCCGTGAGGCGTTTGCTGAAGGCTAACGTCCGACCTCCGAGCCCCCGCGGTTCCTTCCTCGTCGGGAAAACCAGGCGACGGAAGGGGTTTTTTTTTTTTTTTGGCACGCGCCGTCAAACGGTAAACGTTTCGCGGAATCGGTCGGGTGTTAGCGGACGTTCCGCCGGCGCGAAACGGTTTACCCAAACGTTGCGTCAGAGGTTTGAGCCTCTGAGAGGTTATCTCATGTGAGGTTTCGACTCCTTTGAACCTTTGACTCGACGCGGGAGGAGCGTCTTCCGGTTTTAAGGGGGGGGCCTCAGTAAATATCCAGACAAAATCGTCTCCTGTGTAAGCTAACGCTAAGTGCTAATAATGTCATGTAAAGTAA